>CM017193.1:7342436-7742436 GCA_004837865.1 Musa balbisiana | reverse complement strand
TTGAAGAATGTGAAGACAAAGATAAGAAGAGTTTCATTTACGTGTTTTTGATGGATAACACCTCCTCCATATGTTTACCCTTCACCCATTCGGTAGCTGCAATTAATACCAGATCAACATCTTCAAATTGCACTAACCAGAAAATAAATTAACGACTCTAATAGAACAATCCTTGATGAAACTTAGGACAAATTCATGTGTTTACCTATTCAGTGCATATGAAAGAACATAATCATAAGATGAAAACTTATTTTCCCAAAAAGAAAAGAGAATATTCACTTATCAGCAGTGACATACCAGTTATATGTTAAAAAGAAGCCATGTTCGCGCTTTACATTAATCACCAAAAGTTTTGCAATTAAAATCAGTCCTTTAAATTCAAACAGAACATGTGGCATAAGAAACAACAAAGTGGGCTTATCTTGATGGAAGGCCAGAGCTATTTAATTGCCATCCGCACCTTACATAAATCTTAGGAACTGCCCACGATCATTTCAATTTATTCAGTTTTCCTCATGAAGCAACCGCTTCCAAACATCGTAATCTCTTTGGACGTTTAGTTCAACCAATAGAATCAAATTAGCCTTTGGATTTGGAGGATCAATCCCTTGGAAGAGGTTGTTCGACCCAAGTTCCTCTGCTTTTCCAATCCTTATCAATAAAAACCAAATTAGCCTTCTGTTTTTCCTGTACTTTGTAAGGCACACGTGCAATCATGCTATAGATTCCAAGATGCATGATTAGCTTGCTTTCTTGATGCAGATTCAGATAGCACGAGTATACCCTCCACTACCAAAGAAAAATCGGCTAAGGGTTTATCCGGACCATTTTAGGAAATCACCGAATAAAAGAAAAAAAATACTGGGCGCGATAGGAGAACAATTGGGAATCAGGGATCGGATGGGTCAGACCGACGGAGGAGGAGGCGATGGCGGAACCGCAGCCGAAGGTCTTGAAGCAGGCGTCGACGATCTTCCCGGTGGCGTCGTCGACCTTAATCTGGAGCTTCATCACGTCGCCGCACGCAGGAGCGCCGACCAGCCCCGTCCCCACCGTCGGATCGTTCTTGTCGAAGGATCCGACGTTCCGCGGATTGTCGTAGTGGTCCACCACCCTCTCGTGATAACCACGAGAGGCCACCGCCGCTGCCGGCGCCCGATGCCCCGACCCTAACCCTAGAATTCGCCTCCCCGCGGCCCTCAGCATTCCCTCTGTCTATTTCGAATTCTTGCCTGATTGAAGAAAAAAACAAGACAACCAGAATGCGAGAAGGTGCAAAGATTGTTTCATATATATTCTTGGACGATTTTTTTTAATGAATTTTTCTCGGTATTTGATATCTTTATTTCTCACTAATATCCTAATTATCCATCCGGCCATCGTCACGATCGGAGACAGAGGGATTAATTGTATATCTATATAAATTTATTTGAATTATATATATATATATATTAAAATTTTAATAAGAGTTACCAAAGATATTAATATAATTACTACTTATGATACCATATAATGGAGGATCGAACGATATATATGTATGAATAAAATAACAACAGGACAAAGAAAACTATACATTTATAAAGTCACATAATTCATGAATAGTTGTGATAAGAAGCAATGCTAAGGATAGGCTTCGAGTGCTTAATTCAAAACAGCTAATCCTTAAGGATAAGAGTTCTTCCAAATAATTGGAACCACACATTATGTTATAGGTTTGATCTTATTTTGTCACCTCTAAAATAATTGAATGACTTTACTATTACACTATGTTTATTTTGCTAAAATATAGCTCCTTAGATAGATAATTAATAAATTATAATATGTGAGATTGACTGTTTGATTTTAAAAAAAAAAAAAAAAGAATGACGCAATTCGATTCCTACCCGACAAAGGATAATCTATATAAATGAAGATAAATCAACTAATGAAATCTAAATGCTACCTAATCTCTTCATATGCTAGTCAAAACCATATAGAAGATTGAAGTAAAAAAAAAGCTCGATTACATCTCTCTAATATCTAAATTAATAATATCAAAAGTATACAGAAAATAGGAGTGTAAAAAAATAAGAATTGAATGAGAGAGACTATTTATACCTCGTTGGCAATCAAGTCGTTAAGACAATTGTAAATGTGATACAATTATTTGTTGAGGTGGTATAACTTTCTTTCGAGATGATTTAATTGTCTATATATAGTTATATATTATAATTATCTTACTAAGGTGATGACCTTAGTTACTAAGATGTGGAGATGTTAATGTATTGACTTTTAAAAAAAATTATTTAATGATTATGTATTAGATATGATTTTATTATTTAATAAGATTTTAACTTCCTAAATTAAACTTTATGATTATATATTAGATATAATTTTATTATTTGATAAGATTTTGATTTAGGAGCATTAGTTAAGATAGGCATCCCTATTATAGTTTAAATCAAAATTTTAAGCTTATCCCTCCATCAATAAAGAGCTCATATAAAGTTTTAGGTATACAATTTGAAAGGATTAGAGCAGATACTCAAATATTCGAGCTCTAATGAACGATAAAGTTTTGTATTTAATAAGAGTTTTTATATTTTTTTTGAAGGTTTTTTATTATCCTCAATATTCTCTTGTATGATTTTTTGATACCCACCACTTTACTAAGAGATTTTCTAAATAGTATCAAACCTCTTTTTTATTTATAATATGGTATCAAAGCATGTTTGATTCTTAAGGTCAAATTAGCTCTTTGAAGAGATAGATTAAGAGAGAAATAACCCATCATAAAAGAAATAGGTGTTGTGAGTACATATCTTATCTCATCGAAAGTCTATCTTATTAGAAAAAAAAAAATATTTATAGAGATAAATAATATTATTTAAAAAAATAAATAGCACTATAGAGAGAGAAATATAGCTATTTTTAGAGAGAGAATATTATTGTTAGAGAAATAAATGGTAGAGAGAAAATCTAAAGAGAAAGTTTATAAAGAGAATTCATGAAGCACTACTCTGATATCAATAAGAAAGCAATCGATAGATTATATTATAACAAGCAAAAGATGATCGATTAAAGAGATTGATGTGTTGACATAGATAGATCGAAATATTGAAAATTTAATCACCTTCAAAAGAAAAGATTAAAGGTATGGATGATGATTTATTTTGGATATCGTTATTACCTAGATTTGATGAAAAAAATATTATAAATGAAAATTTATGATAAAAATAAAGATTTTAAGTTACTTTGGGAAGAACATAAGAAAGAATTGGGTTTAAATAGAGAAAAAATAAAAAAGCATTGAAGCTTATCTCTCTATCAATAAATACTAGATGAAAGTATTATTTTATGGACCTTTAGAGCTAAGATGAAAAGAGAAGCTTGGTTAACATTACACTATATCTATGAAAAATGTATATATTTTCTTACAATATATGAAGGTAAATCAAAAAATTATAGGATATAAAACTAGAAGAAAGTAAAGATATCTTAGTTGAAGAAGATAAAAAAATTATCTTATCACAATAAATTCCTCTAATAGTATTCTTACTTATATTAAACATGTCAAGATTAAATATATTTAGACTATGACATAAATAATATTGATTGTATTTTTATTAAAAGCATAAAAGTAATTGTACCTCTTAGAAAATTTTACCGAGTCAGTAATTATATATTCAAAAGATATTCCTATTTTTAAGGATGTCAATTATACCCATGAATATGAATGCGTATGAGAATGCTGAATGAGATGGGGATAAGAGCATTTTATATTATCTCATAAATATGGTATAGAGATGGGTAGAGCACTCTTCACCCCGATCGATTAAAATATGGACTGAGATATTAGACCCAAATATTAGATATGATTTTATTATTTAATAAGATTTTAAGTTACTTTGGGAAGAACATAAGAAAGAATTGGGTTTAAATAGAGAAAAAATAAAAAAGCATTGAAGCTTATCTCTCTATCAATAAATACTAGATGAAAGTATTATTTTATGGACCTTTAGAGCTAAGATGAAAAGAGAAGCTTGGTTAACATTACACTATATCTATGAAAAATGTATATATTTTCTTACAATATATGAAGGTAAATCAAAAAATTATAGGATATAAAACTAGAAGAAAGTAAAGATATCTTAGTTGAAGAAGATTAAAAAATTATCTGATATCTTAGTTGAAGAAGATAAAAAAATTATCTTATCACAATAAATTCCTCTAATAGTATTCTTACTTATATTAAACATGTCAAGATTAAATATATTTAGACTATGACATAAATAATATTGATTGTATTTTTATTAAAAGCATAAAAGTAATTGTACCTCTTAGAAAATTTTACCGAGTCAGTAATTATATATTCAAAAGATATTCCTATTTTAAGGATGTCAATTATACCCATGAATATGAATGCGTATGAGAATGCTGAATGAGATGGGGATAAGAGCATTTTATATTATCTCATAAATATGGTATAGAGATGGGTAGAGCACTCTTCACCCCGATCGATTAAAATATGGACTGAGATATTAGACCCAAATATTAGATATTATGAGGACATGAAGAATCAATAGGTTGCCCACTCCTAACATGAATTTCCTATCCCTACCTTTGTCTTGTATAAATGAGGAATAGGGATGAGGATGGAAAATAAAATGCGTGAAGCATTGTATGATTATTCAATAATAAAAGTTAGATTTATTCACATTATTTGTATTTGGAGATTGGTTGATGAAATCAAATATTTTAGATAAATCAAAGTTTTACAGTTGATCATGATGAATAAGGCAGATTGAGCATAGCTATGGTTATTATGGATTGTGTAGCTCAAAATTCAAAGAATCCAAAAAACACTACACAAACTATAACAACAAGGTGATTGTATCAAGCTTCAAGACTTTTCATAATATTTTTATAAAAGTTAATTTAGGAGAGGATGTTAAAATGTAAATTAAACTTTGTGATTATATATAATTTTATTATCTGATAGGATTATAATTTATGAGCCTTAGGTTAAGATAAGAGTCATTATTATATATGAAATCAAAGTTTTAAGTTTATCCCTCCATAAATAATGAGTTTATATAATGCTTTAGGTATACAATTTAGGAGAAGAGATAAATGAGAGTAAAGGCCTGGAGATTCAGATAGGGGTCGTAAGTTTTTGTGTTCAATAAGAGTTTTTAGATTTTCGAAGATTCTCTATTCTCCTCGATACTCTTTTCTATAATTTCTTGATACCTATCGTTTTCCTAATAGATTTCCAGTATAGTATTATAGTTTCTTTAACATTGTGAACAAATTTGAAGGGACACCAAATACTTCAAAGGAAGGAACCGTTATCGACCTCCCAATACATAATTTAAGTCTCTTTAGCTACTGACCCACCCACGTTAGATAAGGCTCTCTCTAAATTTATCGACTCTTTGTTATATTTTGTTGATCTATCCACAATAGGTAGGGAAGAATTCCTCAAGCTGCTGATCTGCATACTTCGAGCAACTACAAAATCTCTTGATCTCTCCATATCAATTGCAAATATTTTTGCTTGAATTGTTATGGGATTCCCTAATCTACCCATATCGGGTAGTAAGAATTTTTGACCAAGGCTACCATAGAATTCCTTAATCTACCCACATCGGGCAATGTGCTCGTGTGGTCAAGCGGTTGAAAGACCTTAACCCTAATCTACCCACACCGAGTAAAAGGGACATCGCCTAAACTGCCATAGTAATTAGGTGATAGAGTGGCTAACATTATAAAGCATTGACTGATGATCTACTCTAAAGTAGCTGAGATGCCCACATCAGCTGCTAGAGAAGTCAACAATTGATTCCTTGCTACAACAATTTCAAAGAGCCCATATCAAATGGTGTAAACCCGTCCCCACTCGATCCGTAGTAGATATGCTTGTCTTCTCTCAATCCGCAAGACCTTAACCCCTATCCACTCACATTGGGTAGTTCACTTTAGGGTTCATGGTAGAAAACACTAAGGCACTCATATCAAGTGATAGAGGAGATTCTGTAGCTTCACTTTGCATGTTGCTGAGATGCTTGCATCAAGCAACAAAGAAGATGCCCATGTCAAGCAAAGTTTCAATCCTCCCACATCGGGTGGTGGAGCATCTCGATCGATTGAGATTGGATTTGAGTTGCCTCTTGTTTCAATAAATAAGATTAGATATGAGTTGGGTAAGACACATCTTGTTTCAATAATTGAGATTGGATTTGAGTTTAAGATTTGAATGATGACTTGGGCCTGAGCTTGATCTTAATTCGATTTGAATGGGATCAAATTGAAATCCGATCGAAATTTTGGATTAGGCTAAATTCAAGTTCGATTAGAACTCAACGGATCCGTCTTAAATTAAAAATTCATTTGGACCAATTGATCCGCGCACATTAGCAAAGTTCCTCTTGGTTAATCCATCTGTTTTTTTTTTTTTTTTTTTTTTTTTTTTTTTTTTTTTTTTTTTTTTTTTTTTTTTTTTTTTTTTTTTTTTTTTTTTTTTTTTTTTTTTTTTTTTTTTTTTTTTTTTTTTTTTTTTTTTTTTTTTTTTTTTTTTTTTTTTTTTTTTTTTTTTTTTTTTTTTTTTTTTTTTTTTTTTTTTTTTTTTTTTTTTTTTTTTTTTTTTTTTTTTTTTTTTTTTTTTTTTTTTTTTTTTTTTTTTTTTTTTTTTTTTTTTTTTTTTTTTTTTTTTTTTTTTTTTTTTTTTTTTTTTTTTTTTTTTTTTTTTTTTTTTTTTTTTTTTTTTTTTTTTTTTTTTTTTTTTTTTTTTTTTTTTTTTTTTTTTTTTTTTTTTTTTTTTTTTTTTTTTTTTTTTTTTTTTTTTTTTTTTTTTTTTTTTTTTTTTTTTTTTTTTTTTTTTTTTTTTTTTTTTTTTTTTTTTTTTTTTTTTTTTTTTTTTTTTTTTTTTTTTTTTTTTTTTTTTTTTTTTTTTTTTTTTTTTTTTTTTTTTTTTTTTTTTTTTTTTTTTTTTTTTTTTTTTTTTTTTTTTTTTTTTTTTTTTTTTTTTTTTTTTTTTTTTTTTTTTTTTTTTTTTTTTTTTTTTTTTTTTTTTTTTTTTTTTTTTTTTTTTTTTTTTTTTTTTTTTTTTTTTTTTTTTTTTTTTTTTTTTTTTTTTTTTTTTTTTTTTTTTTTTTTTTTTTTTTTTTTTTTTTTTTTTTTTTTTTTTTTTTTTTTTTTTTTTTTTTTTTTTTTTTTTTTTTTTTTTTTTTTTTTTTTTTTTTTTTTTTTTTTTTTTTTTTTTTTTTTTTTTTTTTTTTTTTTTTTTTTTTTTTTTTTTTTTTTTTTTTTTTTTTTTTTTTTTTTTTTTTTTTTTTTTTTTTTTTTTTTTTTTTTTTTTTTTTTTTTTTTTTTTTTTTTTTTTTTTTTTTTTTTTTTTTTTTTTTTTTTTTTTTTTTTTTTTTTTTTTTTTTTTTTTTTTTTTTTTTTTTTTTTTTTTTTTTTTTTTTTTTTTTTTTTTTTTTTTTTTTTTTTTTTTTTTTTTTTTTTTTTTTTTTTTTTTTTTTTTTTTTTTTTTTTTTTTTTTTTTTTTTTTTTTTTTTTTTTTTTTTTTTTTTTTTTTTTTTTTTTTTTTTTTTTTTTTTTTTTTTTTTTTTTTTTTTTTTTTTTTTTTTTTTTTTTTTTTTTTTTTTTTTTTTTTTTTTTTTTTTTTTTTTTTTTTTTTTTTTTTTTTTTTTTTTTTTTTTTTTTTTTTTTTTTTTTTTTTTTTTTTTTTTTTTTTTTTTTTTTTTTTTTTTTTTTTTTTTTTTTTTTTTTTTTTTTTTTTTTTTTTTTTTTTTTTTTTTTTTTTTTTTTTTTTTTTTTTTTTTTTTTTTTTTTTTTTTTTTTTTTTTTTTTTTTTTTTTTTTTTTTTTTTTTTTTTTTTTTTTTTTTTTTTTTTTTTTTTTTTTTTTTTTTTTTTTTTTTTTTTTTTTTTTAGTCTACTCACATCCAATAAAAGTTATTTGGACCAATTGATTTATCTCTATCAGACAAAATGACTTATTGGACTTGTCGACATATCCACATCTAGCAAGGAAGGCTCGAAGGTTGTCGACCAACCCACTTCAAGTAAGAGAGCTACCAAACATACTAATCTACCTACTTCAGGTAGGAGCAAGGAAGGCTGTTGTTAACCTACCATGAAGGTTGTCAACATATTGATCTACCTAATTGAGGAAGCGGTCCCTACAGAATGCCTATATGCGTTAGATACTTTTTGTTCGTAAAAAAATGTAATGAATGTGTTCCGGAAGGATACGTTAGATACTTTAGATGCTTATATTTACAAGAATACATTAGACACTTTTGATTCTATAATGCATTTAGATGTTTATTTATATCCATGAGGGACACATCGAACATTTGAGATTCAAATCATTCTGTCACCAGCCTCGGTGGCCACATCCTTGACGGCTGCTGCGAGTTCATGCCATGCAGCGATGATTCGCTCGACTGCGCCGCTTGCGGTTGCCATCGGAGCGACACCGACTTGGGACTCTTCGCTGTGCCACCTTCAGAATGGCAGCACCCGTGGAAGAATCCCTCTCTTGCTCCCTCCGCCTCTAACTCCTCACTGTCACAACCTGAAGCCATCCCGCTCGTCCGGCATTCTGCTGCAGACCGGGAGCTGATGGCGGGGCCGCCCCCGCCGCAACATCAGCAGCATCAGTTCATCGTGCCGAGGAAGAGGTTGAGGACTAAATTCACGGCTGAGCAGCAGGAGGGGATGCTGGCCTTCGCGGAGCAGGACGGCGCGTCCGCAGGAAAGTGTTCGTAATAACAAGAGCAACTCTAGGAAACAACAGCAGCAGCAGCTGCACCATGAAAAACCGGACGATTGAGGGAGAGTGAGAAGGAAAGCCGTCTCCAACTTGCTCATTTGCTGTTTCTTTTTCCTCTTCTAAATCAGGAAAGCAATGGCATGATCTGCAGTAGTCATTACTTGATTCCTGTCGCTCTTGTAGTTTGATCACAAAGCAGAGCTTGATAAGCACGCAGTAATGTAGTATTGAACGGATTACAAATACTGGGCAAGATGAGCATCAACCTTCCATTTGAATCTAGGAAGCATGGTCGAGTTGGATGAATAACCTACTGGAGATCAGTAGATGATGCATCAAAGCATATGCACAAAATTACAGGATGACATGGTCTCTCTGGTTGGTCATCGAATGAGTGAGTTAATAGAAACTTCTGTGCAGCATCAGAATACAACAACATATTTCTCAAGTTGGTATACAGAAGAGAATTTATAGTCCCACTCGTCTAGATTCTATCAGGTCCAGCATCAAGATATGAAACATCAGTGAGAATAAGTGGAATGGCAGATTGGACCAAAGAGTTGTCTGTGCCTAGACATCAGTTGTGGAAGATTTCAGCAAAGCCTTAATCAACATAGCCCATAAATTACCAAACATAAAGAGTAAACTAGTGCTACAAACATCATCTCAAACTCATATCAAGATCTTCTTCATCATCCAATTCCTGTTCACTTGAAGGTCTGAGCCTTTTGCCTTCTCTTGAAGCAATTCTTCCTCCCTTCTTTGGCTTTCCTCTGGAAAAAAATGGAATACAAGATATCCATTAGTCACATGAACCGTGGAATAAGAATGTTAGCCAAGACTAATTGAGAAAGAGCACATCATGCTAAGGATAAGAAAATTCATTCAGAATACAACAACATATTTCTCAAGTTGGTATACAGAAGAGAATTTATAGTCCACTCGTCTAGATTCTATCAGGTCCAGCATCAAGATATGAAACATCAGTGAGAATAAGTGGAATGGCAGATGGACCAAAGAGTTGTCTGTGCCTAGACATCAGTTGTGGAAGATTTCAGCAAAGCCTTAATCAACATAGCCCATAAATTACCAAACATAAAGAGTAAACTAGTGCTACAAACAATCATCTCAAACTCATATCAAGATCTTCTTCATCATCCAATTCCTGTTCACTTGAAGGTCTGAGCCTTTTGCCTTCTCTTGAAGCAATTCTTCCTCCCTTCTTTGGCTTTCCTCTGGAAAAAAATGGAATACAAGATATCCATTAGTCACATGAACCGTGGAATAAGAATGTTAGCCAAGACTAATTGAGAAAGAGCACATCATGCTAAGGATAAGAAAATTCATTCAGAATAAAATCTAGAAATTGTAATAGCATGATTACGTCAAACATAATGAGAATATTTTCACAACAATGTCTGCAGTGCACTACTTGGAAAAATATACAACTTGACCATAAGTTGCATAAAATTATCAGCCAGAGGCAGTTCTAGATTGAACAAATCTCGACTGCATGTAGGCTATCCGGTTGTATCTGGTAATACAGAAAATGGCTATAGTACTATAAGCCTTGTAGATGGCAAAGTTAAATAGAGACCCCCTATTCACATGACATTCCAACATTGGAAAAAGAGCACCTCAAAACTATTTGAAAAATCAAACATGGGGTTTCAAGATCTCATCAAATCTTTTCTGAATTCATCCAATTATAATACAACAGAAAGGAACAAGTTATGCTGCCCTCGAACTGCCTCTGACACATCCTTGCCATATCTATAGGTGCATCAGTAGTAGTTAGTGTACTTACTGTCCATTTGCAGGAGTACCTCCACCTTTTGATCGACCTGGGCCATATTCAGACCTTCCATCTATAAATAGACAAAAAAAAAACTGGTCAATTGTAGCTTGTTTGCTAGAAAGTAATTTGGATATTGTCTGATGAAAACTCACCATCTCGGCCAGCTACATGTTCCTCAACCTAAAACACAAGCACAATGTCAAAGGTTAGATTTGCTTATCTCTGCATAACATTGAAGGGGGTCATCCTTACTATTCAAGGCATGCCTTTTTAGGGAGAAGGTGATCATCCTTTTACCCAATAGACAATTAAGAAGTTGCAGGAAACAATTCATGCATGCTGAATATGCACATGGGATGACAAATTTGTTTGCGTCAATGTTGCACGATGTGCATGTATGCTATAACTCATACTTCATGTGCCTCATACGTTGGTAATTACTGCTCATGTTCGAGGTGGCTTCCCTGTGGGTAATCATGGGACCCATGCAAGCTCAATTTTATCTTTAGACATGCCAAGTTAGTCCCACATAGCCACCAAAGCATTATTGACCAAATATCACATGTTTGGCCATAATGTAATATTCTAATGAAGCAGTCCGCCAATCATATTCCACATGTGGATTAAACCCCCAATGTGTTAAGAGAAGGAAGGATAGAGTGAAACAAGGCCACAGGAGGACAGATTTGAACCACAAGACCACAGGTTTTCTATATTTTAACTCAGATAAAACTTCATAAAAATGTAGTGACAAGAGTTAAAACATATCTAACTTCATATATATAAGAATAGTAGGCAGAATTTTCAGATAAAATAAATCAGATATAACTTATAGAAAATCTAGTGCTATCATTTTCTGATTCTAATTAAAGTTTACTTTGAGCTGCATAAAATTGACACTCGAACCAGCGCTATTTCAGAAGTACATACCGCTGGGGAGGTAATCGATGACAAGGAGAATAACCTGTCTTCAGGCTGAAACTTTCTGGAACGTTTCATGCTGAAAACATAATTTCAAATAATATTATTGTTAGAATAAGTGGACATCATATAAAAGGTTATACATTGAAGTTTGTGGTATGTATGCTCTTGTAAATGTTAGGAATTCTGAAAAAAAAACGGTGTCCCATAACATGTAGATGGATGCTCAAGCAACATAAGTAAATAAAAACAGAATTTGCACATGTTAGACGGTGACCTCAGAAGGATTCAATAAAGCAACAGCCTAAACTTCTGCTGCATAGTCAATTTTTACAAGGCCATCATTTTTCTCATGATCCAACAAATTCAAAATATGTAGCTTCTCGTATGCCTTATTTCAATATAAACATTAAGGAAAAGAAGGTTCAAGGCCCAAACATTAAGAGCACAACCCCAATGTCAGAATTTAAGATACAATTTTCTTGGTGCACACAAATTTGTTTGATCTTATACAAATGAAAAAATTATAAACCTCGACTTGCTTTTCCTTATCTACATGAGAATGTTATCCCTGCCTATTATTTAAGAATGCATTAGAATGCAATATGAACCAAGTGAGGAAGCTCATTTAGAACATACAATTGCCAATGTAATTTTTATTTCTATTTCCCTGCAAAGAAGGCATCATTACTGTCCTAAACACCACAATGCATCAGAATGATATATTACAACTGAGAAACACTTAATGCAATATTTCAGCTATAACTATCATTCAGGATTTCAAATTTTAGATTGATCTGATGATTTAAAAGAAGGAGATATCTGAATCTGGTATACCCAATAATTTCTAGCTATATTCAAGAAGTTTGTCACCAGCAAGGTCTGTAAAACACTACTGGTAACTGTACCAGACTAAATGCAGGGCAGCACGTACCGATCAGTACGGACCTTAAAAAAAATTAAAAATCCTTGTACCATGGTACACCTGCTTGTCAGACCTGGTTGGGACCATTATGTACTACAAAGATATGCCAGATAAACCTCAATGCTTAAAGCACAGGCCCAAACATACCAATGATTTTGAACTTAAGATAAACAATTTTCAGATACACAATCACACAAATATAGGCATGTGTAGAAAATAGTAGTGCTCCTCTCCATTGCAAGACAAAAAAGTTAGAAGAACATGTGTGATATACATGTTATTTGAAGGATTAAATTACAAAAGATAGCAAGTTTGGATAAAACAGTTAGTTAAAAAAAATAGTAACAAAAACCAAAATCACAGAAATTGAATCCTACTTTAGCATCTAATTCACAGCTATACATACTTGCAGGCTTTCTCCTTGTTATGTAATGGCATGTCCAACTAGTGTCCAACTAGTTGGCAATCCTAGAAGTAGGGCAGATTAGAAAACTTTTTCATAAGGCATACGACTGATTGTACAGATACGTCAACAGAAAAGGAATGTTCTAACCAAAAGAACTTCATGACATCCCTATGAATTGATTATGAATTTTCTATGAGACACTTGGCGCATATTCCACGAGAATAAGTGAACATGATCATTCGATTAAGATATTTTCTATGGAATATTACTATATGTGTTAGGCCAAATTTTAGGATCACTTTTTTCGTCTCAGTTGTGATTTCTCGATTATTATATGATGAATTCTTAACCTTCCATATGCAGAAGCATATATACTATGAATAACAAATCATATGGCAATGAATGTGAATGATGTGGAAGGGAAGGGACATTAAATGAATGGAATTACAATAAATATGGAATATAGTGAAATAGAATCACTTCGGAGGTTCCCCATGAAGTGAGTCTCCGACTGGAACAACCACAAAGAAGTCCCAAGAGTTACAAAGGAAGGGAAAAGCATTTTGCAATAAACTTACTTGGCAGTGCCCTTTGATGATGATAAAAAACCTTCAAAACCTTTCAGCACGCTTCCATTCTGGTTTGAGTCTTGTAGATATGTAGTTTCTAGGTCATAGACCTAACAGAGTACAGCAGAAAATGTGATGATGCAATTAATAATTGATATTCAACCAAAAAACCATGAATACCCATTGCAACTAATGGGACAAAGTACATGTTTGCCAAAACGAAAAAACAAATAAAAAACATAGGTAATGGTGAAATTTCCTCCCAGTTATTAATTTCCAGAACATATGATCAGATCATGGACAAATTTCCAGATCATGACATCAAGAAAAAAACTATTTAGTCAGATAAAAAAAAAGTTGCACAAAGATAAATGAACTCACGTCTAACTTAATACAGTCAAAAATCAAGACTTACCAATGCTTATATCAAGAAAATAATCTTCTTGCGAAATATCCTCATATCCCAACCAAGGTTTTAGTGATAACATATGCATTTAATAAAGATTAATGGAAGTTTTCAGACTACTAGTGCATGATCCCTTGCAACCCTCTAGCTTCTTAAACAATTAAAAGAGCTTCTTCACACTTTCCAAAACACATGGAAGATATTATGCAAATAGGTTGGGTTTGCCATACATATAGACAATAGTTGCTTTATGACACACTTCGTAAGTAAAGACGATCAAGCTTAAAATTGGTTGTCAAAGTTTCCAGATCAAGAAAACTAAGTCTGTAATTTTTTTGTTTTTGTTTTTGTACTATCACTATTCGCTATCTCTTTAGAACCAGAATGCTCGCATAATACATTTTTCACTTGAAGAAATATCACAAATTGACAACATCAATTGGGCATATTCAAACTTTAAAATGTCACCCCTGCTTATGTTGGAAGCTTATTTACCATAAAGAACATTCCTCATTCTGTGTTATAGAAAGTTACACAAATAGCCATTCCTTAAATAATTTGGACAGCATATCTACTGCCACTATCAATCTGCGGATCATTGCCCTTGGATATGATTCTATGAAGCCCAATTTCCTTTTTTATTTTATATGCAAGATGCTCTCAGCCCAACCACTTCTTTTGAGAAAATAGAAGTTCAAACAGGGGGAGAAAGGGGTATGATAAGAGAGAATAAGAGGCACGCGTAATTCAGTTGCCGCTAAGATTCTTAGTAACACTTGAATCATAGAATGGGAAACGAAATATAGCATGAAACCCTCGTTCTCGAGGAGACACATAAAAGGAACGCCCAGTTCTTCCCAACCAATTTGACGAAACACAAGGAACCAAACACAATCCAAATCAGATACAACTAAAGCCTAAAAAGTAATACTGCTAATTAGGGCAAAGATCAAAGATTTTTGGCCAAAAAACCCACAAAGAACCCCCTTTTTTTTTTATTGAGATCATAGATCGGTAATCTAAAAGAAATCCGAGGAAGAGAAAAGAACAGAAGCCAAGAACGAGGACCTACTTGTCTTTCGATAACCCGTAGCTCGTCCTGGAGCTTATCCCTCTTGCTTACGAGCGCTGCAAGCATGGCCGAGGGATTCGAGGCCGCCCTTTGCCCTGATAAACCCATTTTCCAAATCCGCGTCAGAATAGATCAAGATCAGGAGGGAAGCGACTTCAAAATGACGAGATTAAACGAGTGGTTTGAAATCCGAGAAGAATTGGCGATCTTTGGGGAGGGAGGAGGAGAACAAGAGAATCGACTAGGGTTCCTCTTCTACTACATAATTCGTAGCACTAATGTTACCCTCTGACTCCATCCTCCCGCGTGACTTGCAATCTTTCCACAAATCGAACGATACGTTTCTCGACTTCCTTCGCTTTTTAGCGCCGGTGTTGGTGCCGGAGCCGTGGCAGCGGAGATCTTTTTTATCCCAGTTTTGCCCTTAAAATTCGTGACCGCTTGATCCTCCTCCATGGTTAAGTGTATCCATCTACATACGAATACAAAGATACAAAAGGAAAATTAATGTTCTAATTTCTAGAAAATATCACATCAATTTATAATTTGTAATAATATATTTCAATTATTTTCTTAAATAATGTCAGGTCAATTACGTGCCCAATCATCATCGTCGAAAATGAAGACCATAACGGAGAGTAGCTTTGAGGTATAAAAGTAATTTTGTGGCAGGCCGCTAAATAATAGTAAGAGATATAGGGACGTATCGGTGCCAAACATTGCATGGCACAAATGGGACTTGTATTTCGACAGGGTCTCCTGTTTTGTCCTCCAACCTATATCGAGATACGTACTCATTCGTGTATTTGCATCAGGCGAAGATGCAACCGTGTTCTCTGCACCCTTGTTTTCTAGAGCAAGCAGAATATACTGCTTTGGTGGATTCTCGAAATCCGAAAGTGTTGCATACATTAATTGCATCAGGACGAGGATCATCTCATGACGCCACAATCGATCGTTCATGAGAAATCATTGAATGGCTACTAAAATCATGATTTCGTATGTCGACCTTAGTTATGTTTGATTGTGGATCGGGCTCATTCCCAGCTAAATCTATCACAGATTGTCAAAAGCTGACATGAAATGGAATCTACCGGACGGTGTTAGATGAATCCAAACGTTGTTGACTCTCTTCAGTAGGCATCTTGCCAAACCCATGCAACTCACTGACATGCTTACCATCTTCGTTGTCGTATGAGTTGCTGGAGATCGAAGGGTCGGTGGGAACTGATTCGGGCTCGAGTCGAATCGCTGACCGAAGTTAACTTCTCCCCGGCCCCGCGCCTGCGTTCGCACAGCGCGCCGCCGCTGCCTTCCTCACCGCTGCCCGTGTGCCTTCACCCGCGTCGCTTCAGGAAAGAATAAGAGAGGAGAAGTTAGGAAGGAGAAGCAGGGAGGAAGACGTGAGAAAGATCTCCTACTGCTCCAGCCCAAACCCGACCAAGAACTGCCCGACGTTGAAGCTTCTTCTCTGGTGAGTCCTCCGCCGGCATGCCACTGTGCTCGCGGCAGCAACTGCAGAGAAGAGGAAGTTGACCGTTGACTGTAATCGACTCTGGTCAATATTAGTCAAATCTTAGTCAACAGGTATAATGTTATAATTTCTTGTTACTTCCTGTTTTGGTTATATTTGGGCAAATTTTTTGGTTTTCTCCGAGCAAGTGTGATTGTATTGTGACTTTCCTTTCTCTACACGATTCAAAATTTTTATTATAATTTTGTTCTCTATGAAGATGTAGGAACGACATTTTTATTGTGATTTGAATCACATTAGATCGTTTGTGTTTGCTTTATATTTTCTTGTCTAATCTTTTCGTTGATTCGATCTATATCTCATGATTCTGTAACCTAATAATCCTTCCAACATGGCTCAAACTTAGTGTATAAAAAGCTATTGATATGGACAGGGATACTTGAAGCCAACAAACGCATTATGAAGAACAACATTGGCTTCCCATGATGGTGGAGTCTAGTGAGTGGCAGTTTCCTGGGCTTACGACTATTCATATCCATTCCATTGCATCTCCACCTTGAGTCGGGTTCTGAAACATCCTGGTGTTTGTGCATTACGTCCATTAGTTGCATGAGAGTGACACCTCACGGTTCATGTTTATATGCATACCAGAATATGATCTTTCAGAATGATCGATTTGGTTTCCGCAAGATCTGGACAAGGTATTGGGAGTAAGAGCCATATGTCCTCAGTTGGATAATTCTTTGTTCTTGGATCATAAGAGAAGCTGCTTGTAAGTCTGGTTCTTTTACCTAAGCATCTTTTTGGGATTGGTATTCCGGTTCGAGCTATGCCGTTTGAACCACAGCAAAGTCTCAGATCAATGGAAGAATATGATCCATGGGAATGAGGTTCTGAGAAGGCGAGGGTGGATGGAAGTTGGTTCAGTGGCGAGTTACATGATGGCCTCCATGGCCACAAAAATTGGAGACATGACCACGTGGAAGTGGGTGGCAGAGACCCTCCCGACAATCTCACATCTCTCTACTGCCCATTTGGTCTACTCTACTGTTTCACATTCAAACTTATTTGATCTCTATCCATTGAAGATATCCTCATCTACTTGGTTATTCAACTTACCTGAAGCTGGACGGATGCTAACAAAGTGAGTCAGAAAGCAAAACAATGTCTCTTTGGATACATTGGAGCTAGCGAAATTATCAAGAAGTGACACGGATCATGGCTTCATCTTCTTGCTCCAAGCTCTTTCGTTACATCCATTGTCACTAGACATTGTGCGACACTTCCTCCACTATATTTCTCTGTCTACTCTCTGTTCGACACACATGCAATGCCTTCGTGTGAAATGGTGCCAATAATACACCACTCCACAACAACATCATGTGGCACGGATCCTCGATTGGCCCACCTCCTTCGGGCAAAGACAAGTAGAAGGGAAAGGAGAGCCCACCAAACACGCAGTGCCACCCACCAAGCGATCGAGCTGATAGGATTGGATCGTCTGAATGAAAGAAGAGGGAGGAGAGTGCGGTCGATGGAGGATGGATGAAGCTAAAAAGCATTTTGTGCCAAGATGAACAACCTCCATGGCGGGGTTGTCCCTGACCTGGTCGGTACCCGAGTTCTCAACAGATGGGACACGGGAACTCTTACGATCCACGGGAAGCCATGGACCAACTCGACTCAACCCTCCTAGTTAGTCCCGACCTGGATTTTCTTGTTGTCTTATGTGGAAGTTGCAAATGCTTTCAGGCATTCCCAGCTTAATGTCAGGATGTAAAGATTATTCCTGTCAGGTGCCGGTGCCCTCCGATGGCAGCCCCTGGTTCTGAGCATCTCATGCAGCTGCTTTAGTCTAACGCAAGCCAACTAGAAAAGAGCGGTGAAGCAACCAGTAGTCCGATCGAGACAGCCTTGTGAGTGAAGAGTCACCTCTTTATGCAGGGAGATGATCTCCCTTTCAGTAATTTATCTTGAAGAAGAAAAGACAAGGAGATGTTCCAAATTCCTTGCCAAGACAATGCCACGTACTCAGATCGGAGACTCAGAGCGAGCATCGGCAAGAACAGAGACTCTGTTCAGACTGTCGCTAGCTCCAGTGTTCTCGTGAAACTAATTGGCATGCATTCACTGTTGCACTATAGTGCCTTGCTCGATGCATCCGAAGAGAAAGATCGCTTAAACGTGACGTTGACTTGCTCGTAACATTGACTTTTGTCAGCCCTTCCACCCCCGTCCTACGGAGCACTCGGAAGAAGCAAGACATTGAAGCCAACATTTATCGGCACAAAGGAGAGAGAAAAGCCTCGGAAATAAAGAAAAAAAATCCAAGCCACACATTACTTGAAACCATAAATGTTCCTTCCCCAAGCATTTATACATCTGTTTAAATTCCCCTGTATCCACCGCTACACCTCGTCTCCATCTCCTTCCACAACGTCACCACCTACCATTTATTTCACTACTAAACCCTTCACTACAGAGATAGGACCGTCCAAGTGATAGAGGGAGCCCCACACAGGCGGAAGGACGCGCGTTCTTTTAGTGGTGCTATATGTCCAGACTCTCTCCACCTTATCCTGTCATGTAGCAGTGCTTTCTGCATGAGCAATAATAGATCTCTTTCTTAGATGTTTCAGGTTTTTATTTGCGTAGATTCCACATGAGAAGGAAGCGGGTTTGGAAACGTGAGCTAAATGATATTAACATGAGACTACTAATACTCGGGACAGAAGTATGACCCCAAAACCAACAAAGAGACGTGCCTGTTCTTCTTTCACCATTTTAATGAATCCATGGGGAGAAAGCAAAGGAGTAAATTGCTTATGTTAATATAGAAATTTACGTTTAGTCGAGCAATCAATTCGTTGCATGTCCGACCATTCTATCTGCAATGGAGAAGATAGCTATGTCTCGTGCCAAATTTACCAAAGTCACCGCTGGAGCATATATTATTTCTCGTGAAAACATCACTTTAAATGGAATTAATTGGTATGCTGGACTGAAACAGTGTCATTTTCCTTTGCACCACAACCTACTTCTCTCGTTATCACGAGATGGCAACTGATGAACGCTATGTATGTTATGATTGAAAGGGATGTGCCTATACGCGAGCAGAAACTGATGTATCATGCTGAAGTGCACAGCTAAATATTCTCAGACCAGACATTGGCAACTAAGCTACGTATGGAGGATGCTGCTTTACGCATCGTGCCACATGCAGGAGCATGGCGCTCACCGTCAGCTTTCTCCCATCTATCCTTGACCCTCCAACTAAAGCTAGAGACGGATGACAAAGACTATGCTATATTTTTTCTTCTGGAGATGCTTTGCTAAAAAGAAAAAAGTTAAACTGGGAGTGTTCAATGAATCCGTCGCATTCCCTTGCACAAGATTAGAACAATGAAGAACCAGGAGAGGTAGCTAGAGCAAGCTATGCATGCGTGAGAGAGAGAGAGAGAGAGAGAGAGAGAGAGAGAGAGAGAGAGAGAGAGGTGGATTTTTAAGATAAAACTTAGTCGAAATAAGAACCCTGAGATGCCAAAGGTGTCAATGATTGTCTCATTCCTCGTCACGAGATTGAAGCAGCTGAGAACAGGGGAGATGTCGAGGGAGAAGTGATTCCTACAAATCATTCTTTGTTTAGCTGTTCTATTGAGTCAGGAGAAAAGGAGAGGAGGATATGCCATTTATGGGCCAGAGAATAGCGGGACATTTATGGTTGGAAATTAGCGACAAGAAGAGGAGCGGACGGGGAGTGTAGGGACGACGAGCGCTGCAAGTCGTTGCCGCATCTCCTGCGGGGTTTTATTTCACTGCCACAATTCCAATCCCTCTCTCTCTCTCTCTCTCACCTCTCGAGTCCACCAATGGCTATATTTCCCTTGGTGAACTCACGTGAGAGCCGACAAGTCTCGAGTGCATGTCAAATCCTGCGCCCCGACGGATGTCACCTAAGCTAACCATTTACCACAACACATTTTTATGCATAGGCTAGATTTCCTAGTATCACACCATCCGTGATAGTATCTTGCGAGCTTTATGGCAAAACCTTATTCCGTGAGACTTTAATGCCAATCAGGGGAGGCCCTGCATGTTGGGTTTCCATCCCATCTTGAAATCAACAATTCAACAAGCAAGAGAGCCCCTTCATGATTAGCCTAATCCAGCCTCAATGTGTCATACTCATCCGAACTAAACAGCATCAGCATCCGCCAACTACCCCCCTCACCATGATGCTGCCTCTGCATGGGATGGGTGTCCCGCCGGTGTTGCATGGAAGTCAGGGCTTTTCACATCGCGTTTCTGCGTCGAAGCCGGCATCTGCGGGCCGACGTGGAAGAACGGTTGGAACTGAACGTGCCACGGCGGCCGACGCCATGTGGATGCCCTTTCTTCGGCCCCAGCAGATCTCGCCTCTCTCGCTCTAACCGGCTTGGATTTCTGAGACACAGCCATGCCGTCGGTCACGTCAGGGTGGACCCACCGGTCGAAGCGAGGCTCACTGGCAACAACTGGCCTCCTCCCATTTGGATCATTTCTGATTTCACCTCCGTCTACTCCTTCCTTCCCCTCTCCGTGATCATTTGATCCACTCCCCCAGTCCATTTGTTGTATATATATAAAGGTCCTCAGAAGGCTGGCTATAGGGCGAGAGCTGTCTGAAAGCGTTCGAAGAGAGCCTTCAAAGATCATGCAGGGCCTACGAGCTCCTCCTGATGATCTCTCAGTTCTGGAGAGGCAAGAGGCGTGCCTGCTGAATTGGCAGCAGCAGGGCCAAGAGCAGTCAAATTATAATCCCCGCGGGAGCGGCTACTGCAGGCAGATGCAGACTTCCTTCCAGGCGCTTCCCAGTGGCTGCGGCGGGGAGAAGAACGTGAACCACGGCGATGTTCATGGATCGATCGACTGTTTCAGTGACGGATGGCCTGATCTTGCTAATATTCGTTATCCTGTTCATGGTGCTGCTAATGTTGAGGAAACAAGTATTACTAACGTAAGCAGCAACAGTTCAAGGAAGAGGAAGGCAGATAAATCTCCCAGATCAAAGGTAAATGGCATACTCCAAGTTTCTATATTTACTTCTCAGCAGGTCCTAAATTCAAGAATTATCTGAGCTCTGGTGTCGGTCATAAAGAAGAGCTTTTCCGACACCGAGTGCTAAAGATGTGCTTTCTCTATGTGTATCGTGAGGTCCTGGTTGGGAAAAGGACCATGAAATTTGATCATCATTATGTTCTATTGATGTCTATCATCAACTCAAGGCTGACATAATTCTTTCGTTCTAGCAAAAGGAGAATGGTGGAGGTGGCAAAGGTGACAGCGGCTGTAAGAGAATTAAAGAAGAGACGGGAGGAGGGGCAACCTCAGAGACGGGGCAACCCAACAAGAAGGAAGCGGCATCTGGAGATGCCTCGAAGAAGAATGACAAACCTCCGAAGACCGACTGCATTCATGTCAGAGCTCGCCGGGGTCAGGCCACTGACAGTCATAGCTTGGCCGAAAGAGTATGCTGTGATCTGCCTCGCCATATTCCCAAATCCTATGTAGATTTTTTTGTCGGTCTCCTAATCTTCTCCTCCGGTAGTGCAGGTGAGAAGGGAGAGGATCAGCCAGAGGATGAAGTACCTCCAGGATTTGGTGCCCGGATGTAGTAAAATAACGGGAAAAGCTGGTATGCTAGATGAGATCATTAACTATGTCCAGTCTCTCCAAAGACAAGTCGAGGTACTTGAGAATTACCACCACATGTCTTCTCCTTAAAAGACCGACAATTCTGAGCTCTGTTTTGACAGACACTCTTCTTTTTTTTGTTACATGGCTTTCGACAGTTCCTGTCGATGAAACTTGCTACCGCGAGCCCATTGATGGACATCAACATCGACAGCATCTTCGGTAGAGAGGTAAAATCTTGGATTATCTGATCCATCGTTTGATCCTTGAGAGTTAACAGAGCGATTCAGTACAATAATGAAAGCTCTGACAGCCTCCGATGCTGGTGCAGATAAATCCGTCTTGCAAATCAGGCAGCACTGCGATGATCGGCATGTCGTCCGAGCTGCTGGACCAATCCTACCTTCGATTCGACACCTTACAACATCCTCATCCTTGCTCCGGGCTCGACACGTTCATGGATTCTTCGGATTTAGTGCTTCGGCCGAACGTCAATCCACCAGTAGCAGTGCCTGATGCATCCTTTGGTTCATCTTTTGATGTAATACTTCGGTTGAACATGTTCAGAGCATTCCACTAGTGAGTCCTGTGCATCTTTGGTAATATATTCACGGGGTCCATTTCAGGTCAATGGGTGTTCTGTTTGGAGTACAAACCTGCAAAGCTTGTATGGCGTGGATTTCCAGCAAGGAAGAGGGGCAGCCCTCCCCTTCTAATCATTGGAAGGTAAAGGCTCTCATCTTGTACCAAGAACATTATGATGCATCGGATGACAACAAGAGAAGTGGTTCTGATCAGCGACGAAATCCTGGCTTCATACAGATACTCTGCTTTCGATGTTTGACCGGGGAGGGAGAAGGAAAAATCTTGTTGCAAGTTGCTAGATTATTTTGGCATTCTATTCCTTTTTTGTGGGTGATCATTCAAGCTAATCGACGTCGAAAATTCTTGCAGGAAGTGTCTTACCTAACAATCTCAAGATGGAGATGTGATGGTTAATCCTCGTCCTTGGGAGTCTTGAGTATATGCTCCTACTACTGAGGCCCAGAGATTGCTCGCCGTATATATTTGTTGTAATTGTATTCATTCATGCTGCAGCAATGCGAACCAACGTGCATGATATTGACCATGTTCCTGTTACCTTCCAATAGGACTCAAATTGGTTCTGCATTTCGTCAGTGGTGCTCACCATAATCACATAGTCTCCGTTAATAATCATCATTCAGGTTCATCACAATGATATCACCTAAAGCCCTGCTTTCCAATATCATACAGCTTCTGCCTTTTGGTTGCTAGCTACTAATATTTACCTGATGTTAGGCAGGCAGTGTACTCGGGCTCAGCTCCTTGCAGACTATATATACCCATGGATAGATAACATATGCCCAGTGGATCTTCAGTGATGCTTTCGATTATAAGGGAAACAACACCTGTTTCGATCTACTATTTGTGAATCAGCAACAAAGCATAAAGCCTCAAAAATGACATGGCAGGATTGTTTCTGTAAACGTCAAGCAAAAGTGTCTGAGGACATAATAATCACGGTCATGCCTTCTCTTGTTAGTCAAGCAAGATCTCCGTTTGTGCTGGCTCAAAGATAGTGTTGGACAATGCAAGATTGGCCACACTGCAAATCCATCAAGAGCATGGATGGCAAGCCAAAACTCGACTACACAGTGTTAGAAATCAAGTGGTACTGCTTCGGAGCAGTTAAAAGTAGCCCATCCCTTCACATTTCACATTCACAAAAGTTCCATTCGATGAGACATCTGAACTAATTAATCGCCATTGCATGTCCTGGATAGGTCCCCGGTCGGCACGCGCAGTAGCTTTCCATGCATATCCCCACCAGGCCACCACCTTTGCCATGGAACTTTGTTTCTTTGGGTCACCATCCTTGCCTTGTGTTGCTGAAAAAGATGGAGAGGTGGGATCACTGCTCCCAAACTATGCATGCTAAGTAATGTATTATATATATACACACACATATCCGTTGTATGTATGGGACTCATCTGCACACACGGAGGAGAGGATGTCGGGGTCCTCTTTGTACTGTTTTGTGGACAGCGAGTGATGGATGTGACTCGCGGTTGGGTCCATTTTTAAATGGGGATTTCTCAGGTCACCTTCACCGGAGAGACTCGCAGTCCTCCTTTCGGATGGTGGCCTGGAGCTTTCGGTTGAGGGATGAGGATTTGGCGAGGAGGAGGAAATAATGACGATGCGTCTTCCACGGAGAAGCAGCCGAGTTATTTAGCTGCGTTGGTTGGTATCTTCAAGATGAAGCATTCACATGATGCAGTTGGCTTTGGCCGAAGTAACTTTCGAGACCGTCCACCAACTTCAACTTTATCTTTCGTGTGGAAGTCGGACGCTAATGGCCGTGAAAATGTAAACGAAGACAGTTTACCGTTTTGATTTTACTCTCTAAAGAGAAAAGGAAAGAAAAGAACGAGTTTGTCGATACATGTGAAGAATAATGTTTTCCATTTTCTCTCAGATGTTCTTCTCAATTATTTAGGTGCATCGAATCATCTCTCAGAATTATTAATCTTCAGCAGAGTCGATGAATGGAATTAATCCGTATGAGCCTAACATATTAGGTTTTTCTGTTCTCATACAGAACATGCACGATCAACTTAGCTTGTTCGAGTCCCGTGGATTTATATGCGGCTGGTGGATATGGCGGTTTCATTGATCTTGCAGGAGTCGATGTTCTAAAAGAAGAAATCCATAATGTCGAATGCAAATGCATAGGTGATAATAGTGATCATGAACGACAAAGTTTCTTCCCTGTCGGGCAGAGACTGATTCGTGGGCATACGAAACGAATCAAGAACTACGAAAGAGTAGCACCGAGAAATTGCCATCATCGACCCACCGGGCTGATGCTGGTTCTGATATTACCCAAATAATCAACGAAAGCAGGTACGACAAGGCAACTTAATTCCCTGCGGCGCCCCATCAGATGACAGACCGATCGCCGGCTTCTGCGAAGCAAATAAGATGCGATTGATCGATTGTTGATCACCAGAGAAGTACATGCAATAGGGGGCTCTCTTCACCGCTCTTTTTCTTTCCCTCTTTGATTTCGAGAGAGTCGATGATGGTGTAATGGAACAAACAATTAGTGTAAAGGGCGTTGCTGCCGACCTTTCCCCGGAACGATGATGACCGGTGCTGCTTTACAATGACGGAAGCAGTACTCGCTGACGCTGCCCTGCAACACACTGCAAACACACAAGGAGAAAAGCCCTGAATCGATGACGATCGATGTTTGCGCAAATCGGGTAATTCTGTCGTAGGGAGGAAGAAAAGAAAAGGACGGGGTTTATTACCTTTGAATGCGGCCTCGCCCGCGGGTTCCCATCACCAAGGCTGCTGGCTTTAACCTCTCCGCCTCTCGACATATCATCTTCCCGGCCTCCCCTTCCACGATGCGACCCTGCGACCTCACCTGAATGCATTCCCGTGTTCCTTTACTTTGTTGCGAGACGTTACGGCGTATATAAATTGGGTGTGTCATGTTTATGAGGAGAAAAGTGTATGGATCGGACTCATATTCTACTGCAACTTTAAGGCTGCTAAGGTGGTTTGGTTCAGCTAGCTACGAAGGCCATGTCCAGCGCTAGATGGAAGGCAGCAGCATTACCATGGCAATCTGGAAGGCCTCGACGGCCAGCTCGTCCATTCGCCGCTTACTGACCTCGTACACCACCTCGTCCTGAACACCTATGGAGTTCTGATGTGTCACTCGGAACAGAGAGAAGCAGAAACAGAGACCGACTTGTTGTGTTCCACGTAGAGTAAAATAGATCAAGTGGGGGACATGTCCGAGGAAGGATAGAAGAGCCTACTGTGGACGACGTGAACGAAGTGGAGGGTGTCGGCGAGGCGGCAGAGGTGGGCGAGGGCCCAGTGGAGGGCGTGCTGGCTGTTGGGGCCGTGGTCCACCGCCACCAGGATGTCCCGGCCGCGCCGTCGCTGCCTGCTCTCTCGCTCCAGCTCCACCGGCTCCTGCACCACCGGGATCAACGCCGGCAGCACCACGTCCCTCCAGCTGTACTCCTCCACCTCCTCATCCAACGTCTCCATGCCGTCCTCGGTCGCGTTCCTTCTTATTCTCCCCCTCTTTTTCCTTCTTATTGTGGTGATAATGATAATTATGATGACGATGACGAAACCAAAAAGAGTATTGCACCTCTTCTTCTTGCTTCTCCTTCTTCTTCTCCTGCTTTCTCTCTGCTTCATCCGCTACTCGCCTTCCTTATGCAATCTATGTGTGTACTACTAATAATAGAAAGAAAGACAAAATACGGGGAGCGGCCATCAGGAAAGAACAGGCGCACAACGCATGGATTCAGTTGGAAGGCACCAATGCTTTGGTAGTCATGAATGCACACGAACTACGAGTGTTCCATCACCGGATGATCCTTCGGATGGGATGAGGGACTGAGATGGCATCCCCTTTGTCGTCCGGCTGCCAATGTCTGATCTCCACCGCCCAGCCAGTGAGTTGACTCGGTTGAGTTTTGATACGACGTACCCTCATCCTTCACATGCGCTAATTACATATTGTTTCCTATTTAATTATATTTAGTTTCCTAATTTTTATTTTTATTTTAAAAAAAATTATAATAATATTTTTTATAATTATAAAAGAGAAACATATAAATTTATTTATCATAACATTATCAATTTTATCAAAAAAATATGAAATTTTTTTAATATTTTGATTGATGGTAATAAATAATGTTAATGATGGTGGGCGATAGTATTAGAGTCACGAGATAATTATTATGGATGCGAAAAATGACTACTAAATGTAGACGTGAGGATCGCTCTATATTTACATTAAATTTTTTTATTTTTTTATTAAAATTAATATTATTAAAATATATGAATTATCTTTTAATATGAAAATCGAGATATAAAATAATTAATTATAAAAAATATAATATATATTTATCTTTTATGGATAACGGTTGTGAATGAGAAAGCGACTATAGATGAGTGTCGCTCTATATTTACGTATTTACATTAAAATTATTATTTTTAATTTTTCTTAGTAAAATCGATATTATTAGAGTATATAAATTATTTTTTAAAATATAATGATCGAGATAATAAAATAATTAATTATAAAAAAAATCATATATATAATTAGTCCTCCAAACGTACGGTTAATTTTGAATCAAACAGCGTCGCTGTTCGCCTCAAAATCTGGGCATATTAGCTAACCCGCAGCGAAATTTCTCAGCGATTCAACCGTAGTGCACGGCTTTTTATGAGCATCACAATGCGTGCTCCTTTACTTGCTTTGACCGCAATGATCGTTCGTGGGCGCCGCCCGATAGATGCAAGTCCTACGTACAGTAGGAAATAATAGCCATGAGTTCTCTCTTCGTCCTTGGCAGCCATTTACCTCGGAGGAGTTCATTGATTTCTTGGTCAGAAAGGTTTTCGATCAATTTTCGTGGAGGTGTGTATATTTTGTTGCGACGGTAAAAAGGAAATGCAGACCTCTAAGTTTGGAGTCGCGATTGAATCTTGTAGCATATTATGCTCACTCTTCTCGATAGAAGACAAGCCGTAAACAGGCGTCAATAAGAAGGTACGGAGCACGCAACATCTATACAAAAAGAAGATCTTGAAATCGACAAGTCGTAGCAGCCAAGAAGGGGAAACAATAGTTGAAACGATTGCGAAGAGGACCAACTGATTAATCCAAAGCCGATCACGAGCCACAGCAACCTCCGTATACCTCGATGGAGGAGTCAGGGAATCATCAAGTAAAGCTAAATATCGAGATGGTCGCTAATTCCTTTCTTGCGAGCCAACTAAGCCTCACAAATCCAAGGACCAGACAGAATCTATCCAACCCTTCAGGACAAAACTCCAGCTCAAACACTTTGATAAAGCTATTATTTCTGTGGCCAACCGAGATTGCATCCACAAACTAAAGATACAGTTGCGTTGAACATTGAGAGCTTGAGATAATGATTGTGTCGACATGAGACCCTCTTCGAACTAGACATTAGATGAATCAAGTTCCGCAGTCTGACTACATGACAATGTCGGAAAAGAGACACTTAATGGGCTGTAGATATGGAGAGAGCATAAAAGCATATCTCAAGCAGTTGCGACACCATTAACGTTTGACGACGGCAACCATCTCCCCTTGTGAGATCCCAAACTAGACAAACGGCAGTTGCAAACCGGACTTTACCCAGGTGAAGAACACAGTGGAATATTGAGGAAGTAGACATCCGGGAGAGAACAGGGGCAATGGTTGGGTACCTATCGTTATTCACATGCTGGCTTAGTGTCAAAGCTCGTCAAGCAAATCGCAAATGCCTGAAACGCAGAGAGGGGATAGCGATAATCCATGGTGAAAATGTCCTTTCCTATTTTCCCAAACTGGAGAATCACTTTTTCTTGTTCTGCTGGAGAAACGCCGTAGGAAGGATCCACAGCTGCCACGAGCTGGAAATTCTTGACGGAAGCCACTGTGACTCGTCCTCTAAAGTTCAAGCACCAGCACTGAAGCTGCTCATGCCATCTGGGGGCTTTGTTCTTTAGAACGAGTGGCTCCCCATTAGTCCGGACAGGTGCACTTGCCGGGGTGGAAGAGACATCTATCGCAGGTTGCTTGCCCTTTGCCACCGCTAAGCTGCAGCAGACTCGTTGGCTAATGGGGTGAAGGAAACTCGTGGGCGTTGGGACGCTCCCACCTTCCTGGATGGAGGAGATGGGAATCGAGCGCATCGTGCACTGGATTCTCCTCGGCCCTCGAGTTCGCAGGACGTTAAGTTCGTAAGAGATGGAAGCGATGCCATAATTGACCGCAGGCACTCTCGGCGAAACTTGCTTGGAGTGGATCCTTCGAGTGGAACGGTTGCTCGAAGACATTGCAGCGCCATAAGGAGGCTGGCTATCATAGACGGTGAACTTGGTTCCCAGAAAGTTTGACCTGGAGAAGATCCCAAAAAGGCAGTAAGGGAATCAGCAAGGAGTAGATGATGCGATTCGGAGTGAGGTAGAGGAGATCACTTGCCTCACTTTTCCAATATAGCTACTGCTAGCTCGAGAGAAATCATCAGCGGTCAGCGAGATCACAAAGTCGGTGCTGGTTGCGCGTCTGATCTTGCGTGCTGCCAGCAAAAGCTTGTCATTCTGTCCCTGCAGTGCTGCAAGGATCAAAGATGGTGACCAACATTACCGATCGATCTAAAGGAACGGTGTTCGATGCTGGACATGTGCAAGTTATGCATAGCAATCCATCTCTGCTACCCACACCCACTCCACCATGCTTGACTTGTTCTGGTTTGACGAAGTCGGCAATTTTTCGCATGAACTAATCGTTCAAGAAACTGATGGAAGCAATTCCGTAGTAGTGATGACAAATCACAAGTAAATTTCGACAAATTGGGCGATGCAAGAATGAGATTACGAGAACTATTCATTCACAACAGGATCATTTCTGAAACAAAGAGCAAGGAACAGAGAAAATGGCTTACATGGGCTCAGACCGAGGAACAAGAGGAAGGTCGACGTCGCTCGCTCCCTTCGGATGAAGCATTGGATCGGAGTGTCTCGAGGCCCAGGCTGATCTCAAACAAACGAGCCGAGATTTCAAACAAAGATTGAAACCATCGAAGTTTTCAGAGGAAGAAAGCGCAGGCTATGTGAGCCTGGAAGCTAAATGTAAGGTGGAGGAGATGGGAGAGGAAGGCAACCTGCTTGAGGGAGATGGGGAAGGTGATCCGGCCACATTGCTCGGGGGTCTTGACCACCTCCTTCGTGATGTCCCGCCACGAACGGCACACTGCGGCGCACGCCAGCACATGCCTCCTCGCCGGCCACCACACCTCGCTCTCCTCCACCCGCCGGATGACATCCAACAGCAGCTCCGGCGGCAGGTTCGCCCACCTCCCTTGCTGTTGCTCCGGCTCCAGTCGACCGGACCACTCATGCCGGGCATCTCCACGGCTGTGCCCGTACATCATCCCTTCGGTGGCGGTGGCTCCACCTCCTACCCCGCCGCCTCCTCTCCTGGGCGTGCTCCCCATGCCGTCCCGCATCTCCTTCAGCTCGCGGACGAGGTTCTTAAGCGACATTTCGCCCGCCCCTTCTTCGTTGGACACGGATCCGAAAGTACGGGGGATTGCAGCAGGATCAGGAGAGACCGCCGGGCGAAGCTTGAATCAAAAGGGAGATCTTGGCATTCGAACCGCATCAATCAAAGATGCAGTCTTTGATATTAACTAGATCCCGAGAGAACGCAATCCAAGGAAAGCGCTTCTCTCTCCTCCTACTCCTCCTCCTCCCTATGAATCAGGGAAGATTACAGATGTCTCCATTCAAGCCTTCCGCCTTCTTCCCTCCGAGGCCGACAGCCAGCTTAGGTTTCTCAAGAATCTGAAGCGGATGAGACTATGTGATCAAGAAACAAGGAAAAGCATGGTAGACATCAGCGAAGAACAAGAAAGGGGTGGCCATATTTTTCGCTCCATCCACATTTTCTCTCGCTTTCTTTTCCCCCTCCGACGGAGGTAGGAGGATGTAGATTTCTCGAGGATTCTCAAGAACCGAGGGGGAGTAGAGATATGGGCGACGAGGGTGATTGCAAAAGGCAAACTGACTTACCTTCCACTTTTGTTAGTTCATCGCTTTCGTCCGCCAAAGAAACATCGATCGATCGAACGATCGAATCAAATCGTTTTCTTTTTTCTTTCTTCCTTCCAAAAGAAAATTTCCTCCCTTTTGCTCGGCTCAGATGGAAACAAAACACCAATTGGCGGAGAACGAAGCCCTCAGAGAGGTTGCACCCACCAAGAACCTCTTGGATCCCAAAAAAAGACTCCAACCTTTTAACCACCCAAAAGCTATATATTCATATGTATATATATACTCCTTTCGCCTTCCTTGATTCTCTCTCTCTCTCTCTCTCTCTCTCTCTCTCTCTCTCAAAATCTGGAGTGGCTGCAAGTGTTGGTCGAAGGCAATATTATTTATTGTGCAGATTGAATTTTGAGAGGCTACAGAAACCCCTCCAAAAAAAATTGCTGCCTTTTAAATTAGGAAAAAAAAGAGAAAGAAAAAGACTTGAAATGCGTTTCAGAAAATGTGGATGTGAGAGAGAGAGAGAGTGGGGATCCAACGTTGATGACTAGACGACGCAGGCTGGGCTTCGATTAGCACAAATCTATGAACGCTGCATGTGAGTCGGTTTGCTCAGGGGCGCAGTTTCAAATCCAACCACCCATCTGACCATGTTGCTTCATCAGATCACGTCAGACTAGTTTTTGACTGAGAAATCATGGGTGCACAACCCAAGCACCACCATTTGTCCTCACTCACCCTTGCTCTTGGCATCTTCTTGTTATGTTCCGTTTGCTCCTCCGTAGCCTTGAGAATTGCTGCGGACACGAGTATCTGACGCCCCTAACCCTAATCCCAAACGGAGATACAAAACTTAAATCGACCGTGGTGTAGATTCACATGGGATGATGAGGGCAAGTCAGATTTTGCGTCTTGAGATCATCTCCGAGCGGGTATACAGCCCTCCGGTGGAGGTGTGAGAAAGCACAGGTACCAAGTGGCGTGGCTCCTTCGAACCAAGACAAGTTCCAAAGGCGGAACGCGAACGTATTAGTAGGTCCCCCAGCTATCATGAGCCTTGGGCTAAGTTTACAGTGATGAGCGGTTGAGAGAGCGAGAGGTGTGCGCATATATAAAACAGGAGAGGAGGCCCATGTGATGCTCATCCTGTGAGGGTTAGATGAACACGAAGGAGGAGACACGATGTGGTTTTCAAATCGAAAAGCCTGGCATCGCAACTGGGATTCATGTGGCTGGTCGGTCTCCTGCCTCGCCTGTCTCGATTGCTGAATGGGTGTAATGGGCATTCCACGGTTCATATTTACAATTTGAAATTTAAAACTCTTTTTATTTATTTATTTATTTTAACTTAGAAAGAGGTGACTGAGGGAGAATAAATATAAACTAGGATTTTTGGATCAAGGAGCTGTCTCCTATTTCCGTCCTCATCCAGAGCGTCTGATGGCCTTCCGCACATGAGAGTAATAATTAGTGCTCCCTCCTTTCTTGAAAGTGTAAAGCACAAGAATTAGCTGTACGTCGATCCAGCGGTCGGTGGAGGCTTTGCTACCACTGCAAGAATTAGGCTTCTCGAGCACCCCCTATGATTCCTTTACCAAACACTTTTTAGCGAGTATACCTCTTGGTGGCACCCAAAAATAACACTTATGGCCGAGGATGTAAGATAGCTGTGCGCCCCGCCCCCTATACTAACTACCAACCAAAAGGGGGGAAAACAAGGGAGATTTATTAGAATTCTAAAAGACGAGGATCGTTTGATTCTTAAAAAGAAAAGGCAGCGATTTGGATATTTTAATTGAGATTTCCACGCATATTTATTCATTTATATACTTTCTCCTATTTTCCTATCAACCAATTCGTACTTATTCATCTTCCTCTTTATTTACTTATTATGAAATTAAAGCAGAATCCATCTATATTTTGGTTATCCAAGCATCATATCTTCATGGCTCTACCCTTACGAATTCCGATTGCTTTTCAGGAGATATGCTGCCACTGAAGTTTGGATTTATTTTAGAATGTGAGATCCTCCTTCAGCAGATTATGTTAATGTCCTTTAATGATACTTTGTTCGTCTATCTTAAGTCACTTTCGTAACCCAAAAGGAAAGAACTACTTGTGACTCACCTAATTGTTGGGGCCCGCACCTTTCTCTTGATCGCGCTAAACAAATGGAAATGAGCAAACTGACCATACAAAATCAGTAATGCTCATCGGTCCAGCAGGTGAAGCCAGCTTCATTTTTCCTGATCGATCGATGGAAGATTGACAAAGTTAACAGCCTCAATTTATCGGGAAATCTTACTAATCAAAATAACATGATCAACCAGTTTATGCTCTGGTGGAATCTTGAATAATATTGCAAACATTAGCTATCGTGCAAACAATAGCACTACGGGCAGCAGCATTAGCTAACGTTGGCTAAACAAGTAGAAGAGTGAGAGGATGACACTGTGTAAGCATCGGTAATAACTGGTCCCAACAAATAGCTGTCCTCCTTCGAGGGGTCCGGCGGACCAATAGTCATCACAATCTCAGTAATGCTACTAGATATACGAGTGCCCTGCCCTTGGCTCCTCCTACCGTCCATCAATCCTTGGACAGACTGCTGCTTCCAGGACCCTTTTTCCCTCCATATTTCTGATTCAAAACCGTTAAAACCAGGTTAAAAATTAAGTATTCGAGCTCGTTAATTTTAAGCCGAAGCACCCTGCATAAACAATATGCAGCCATATGGTTCCTAAATAAAACAAGAACAAACTATCTTTTTGGGTTGCAACCGAAGCCAACTGCTTATTGATCTCAACAATACAGCTAAAGCCACTTACCCCTATACGGGCACCAGATGTTGCTTAGATCTCAATCCTTAGCAGTCTAAGGCTCCGATTCATTTGAATCTCATAATAAGGAACTCATGCAAACCATTTTTAAGAAAGTGGAACAGTCAGATGATGCAACATGAAGTTTTATTGTATTCACCTGCTTCCCTATGTTGAATGGCACATACTTGTACTTGATCATGTGTACAATTTGGCGCTTCATTGTTAGGACGAAAAGAACAATCCAGTAGCACAGTAGTATGGGCCAAAAGACAGGAACATCAAACACGGAGAAGAAAGTCATTGCGAAAGCAACACAGAAGGCCTTTGTTATGGAATACCTAGGAAAAATGAATTTCAGCTAGTTAAGTTCACAGTCTCCACCACAGACTGGAGAAAATTCATCAGAAACAAAATATAAATAGAAACAAACAGATAAAACAGTTCACAATCGCTAACAGTTAGAAAATACAAATTAAGATATTATATTTGCAGATAGCAAGAAACGATCACTTTATTTGTCTCTGTCATGGTTGCATGTCTACACATGCATGCATCCACAACTGTATATTGCTCGAGTAAACAGGATAAAAAAGCCTCTCCAAGACAACAGACAAATAACTTGGGCAAAAAATTGTGGTAAAAATAACATTTGCATAATAGTTTTGGGCTTGAACAAGCTCAGGCTATATCAATTAAGGTAATTGGGGTGATTTGGATACCAAAGTAAATGTCAGACGACATGATTCCAGGCCGTAATCTAACACCATGATCAGATACTGGATTGTTAACTTCCTTGCCACTACCCTTGTCACTGACCATTTTCATCTCTGCTTACTGGGGATGCTCTAAAATCCTCATCAACTGTGTTGCCATCACAGACCACTTCTGGTCTCATGGTGACTTAACTACACTCTTGAAAATGTGATATCCTAATCCTCATGATGAGAAAAAAAACACAGATATCCAAATAACAAAAAACTAAACTGTGGTAAATATTTCTTTGTTGCAAATTTGGAATGCTTTGATCTTATGTTCACTATTCCTCGAGAAAACAAATAGGATATAAAAGCTAAATCAAGTAAGTTCACAAATATTCTTTGTCATCCTTGCAGATACTTCAGGCTAATATTACATGTGTGACTATTACATGTGTGACTATTAACATACAATTATTAATAAAAAGAATACTCCCAGTCATACACAGAGAATGTTCAGGAACTCTTGGCAGATAACAATAATGCAATGCTCAAGATGACAGCAATCTGGGAGTACCAGATTGGATTGACTGAATCTGATTGTTGGGTCAGCACTTAACCCATAGTCTGCTAAAATTAGCCCGGAAACCTGGGAACCTACTGAAGTTGGCCCAGGATAAGACCAAAGAAAGGTATGGTGATTGGCTGATGATTGGAGAATGGTGTATGAGTTTGCACAAAAGGATCTAAAGAATGCAGGTGAACAAATTTAAATCGTCGGGGAAAATGAGGAAGAAGAACAAAAGGGGAGGCAAATTTGTGGTAGCCATGTGCCTCCTTGTAATACCATCTCATATGCCTTCCATCCTTCTCATTTCTTGCCGACTTCTTTTCCAATAAAAAAATAGGTAGGGATTACGTGGCGTAGAGTTAAACAGTTAGAGAAGGATGGAAACATATCCCGCGGAATCTATCAAACATTATTGGCTATATAACATTATAACCATTTATGCTACCAAAATAAGAAGAATTTGGGTAGGGGGGCACCAAAGGTCACTGAAGCAATGGAGGAATCACCAAAAACCATCAAAACTATACATTCCTTATTCCTCTGTAACGCATTCCAATGGATAGCTAGAACAACTCTATTTACTCATCGCAAGTTATCCAACGGTTAATCTTGCTTTCTGAAATTGAGGGGAGTTATGGAAAAGCAGATCTACGTTTACAGATTTCAAATAAACACAAAGCAAGCAGAATGAGGAAAAAAGCAAATGCCTGAAAATTTTCGACGAGGAAGCAAAAACAGGTTAAAGTTTACCAGAACTTGAACTCGGGAAGACGGCGAACAAAGGGTTTGAATTCATCGGAGCCCTTTGTAGGCAAAGCGGGGCCGTCAGAAACTTCAATCTCCGGATCCACCAGAGGCGACAAGAACCCAATCAAGAGATTAAGCAGATAGATCCCGAGCCCGTAGGTGATGATGTAAAATCCCTGGATAAAGTAAACTCGCAGGAAGTAGATCGCCGCGACTCCAACAGTACCAAGCCATCTTCCAGTCATATGAGGAGTCGATTTATCCAGGTAGTGCTGGAACGCCCTGGAGAAGTCGCTTCTCCACTTTGCCAGGGGAAACGAAGCCGCTGCGCCATCGGCTTCCATCGATTCTACAGCTCAAAAAGCCTCCGCTCTTGATGAGGATGTTATTTCAGGTACGAACCCTAAATCGTGAAAAGGGGATAACGAAAAGGTCAGCTACTTTGAAGATTAGGGCTCAAACAAGAAACGAAATAGAAAACAAAAAACAGAAGCAGCACCGACAACTCACCTCGAATATCAAGTCTTTCTTCCTCCGCTAGAGGTGAAGAGGATTCCAATCAGGAATGAATACGGTGGGAGAGCGGAACCCTAGGCGTCCGGAGGGATCGAAGCGCGGGGGCGGTGGATCCAGGAAGAAAAGGGTTCGAGAGAACCGGAGAGACGAGGGCTGGGAGGCGGAGGAGATCTAGATCGGGGATGTCGCCAGGGGACTTTTGGATCAAGCGAAAGAAGAACGGGCAAGCCTGGATCGTATTTGTTCCGAGAGACGCGGGGGAAGCTCGGTGGTTGGTCCGGAAGGAAAAGGAATGGAATGACGAGTCACCATAGGCTGAAGCCCGTGTTACGACTGCGTCGGCCCAACAGGGTCGCGTTGGGCTCAATGTGCGTTCACGTGGGAAAGAAATAAGGCTCGGCGCTTTGTCCACGTGGGAAAGTTACACGACCGAGCGATTGATGTGTCTGTCCTCGTTCGCTCGAGTCGATCAACAGTTTTCACTCCAGTTTATGGTACAGCTCGCCAAATTGATTGACGCGCATGAAGTACCAACAATAATAAAAAGAAAGAAAGCGTGCTTTTCTTAAAATAAATATACTGGAGTGTCAAGACTTGGGAGCTCAGTTTGCTGTTGTGCCAACAACAGCCGAGCAGGATCGCATGACCAATTTACCAGAGATAACCTCACCTAACTGCTTCTCCGGTTGGCAGCCTGCACGGTCATCACCACGTACCCACAAAAATCAGCAGCACATTACATGCCACACACCCTTGTCACAGGCTAATATTAAAATGCATGGTCCAATGTCATCGTAAGTTCAAGCAGGAAGGAACCATGTCGAAAAGCAATAATGCAAACAACAGGTGACAATCTCTAAACACCAACGCTCTTGTGGTGAAACGTTTGTACTCATTTTATATATGGATCAAATATCCATTGGAGCAGCTTCTGAGCTCTTGTCCTCCTCTTGCATGGGAGCTTGATCTGCAGCTGCAGCTTCTGAGCTCTTGTCCTCCTCTTGCATGGGAGCTTGATCTGCAGCTGCAGCAGAAGCATCATCTTCTTTTATCTCTATTGAATCAATCACTTCCTGTATTGTCTTCTGATCAAGCATATGAAATGGCTCGTCAATTCCGACAACAGCAACGGTGCAGATGGAACTGGTCAGCTTCTCTCCTTGCAATGTCTCCTTGATGGCAAAAATTGCGTCTTTGATCAGTTCATCACGAGAATAACCATTGAAGGCCTCAAATCTACGCTCCATGAAAGTTTTTGCAGCCTGGGAGCGGGATCCGATTGCAAATGCCTGGTACTCAAAGTAGTTACCACTGGGACAGTTATAGTAGAGGTGAGCTCCGGTCTCATCTAATCCGGCAACAAGCAGACCCACGCCAAAGGGCCTTTTCCAAGAACGCTGCGTGCAGACCTGCAATAGGCATTACAACTATGATGCCACAGAACCCCTCATATCAATTTCCATAAAATAATATGAAGTTTGAAGATATTAAAATCAACAAACACGCATTTAAAATAAGCTAAAACAAGAAATGGGCAAGATAAGAGAAAATGCCCACCCGGTGAAACGCAACAAAAAGACATGTGCCCACCTCTGATATCAATCTAGATCAAGGTTCACAAAATCTCATGATTTTATATTAACTGTAGCTACCCAATATAATCCTCCTTCCAGGCTTGGTTCCAATAGTGAAAAAGATTTAACAATAAGCACACACTTATAGATTTTTATAGTTGGAACAGGCGCAACATTCCAGCCACTGAAATTGTCAATACTAATAAAACCTCAAATGTTGATCAAGGACAAATGGTACTAAAACTTCTTGTCGCTTATGCCCAACATTCGGGTTCATCCAACAATATAGAATCTTTCGTAGCTCACACCAAATCCCTGAATAAGGTCTAAAAAGATAGATTCAACAGAGAATCATAAAGAAGATGTGTGTAAAATAAGGATAGTTTAGTGGACAAGGATCACACTTTTGTGGGGTTCAGGGAGGATCATTGTTACGACTCAGGCTTGATAAGCTAACTGGCCCATCAACTTCGTTTGACCAAAATCATTTATCAATATGCTTAAGCTAAAGTTGATGGTAGTACACTCATTAGACCCTTATAAAACAATCTTAGTCTTATCTACTTTCGATATGAGACTAATCGAGGTGTTACAATCATAGTCTACCAACTTACCTCTGCAAGTAGAGAGATATAGAATTCAACCCTAGTCATTGAAGTCATACAGAAACAACCGCAGTGTGGTGCCAAGGCTCCTCTTCTCAAGCATAAAAAGGTAAATTAAAAATCAATTGAAGAATAACAATAAATGACAATAATGTAAAGATGGTAGTCTCTTGCATAGATTAACAAATCCAAGGAAATTGACATAATCTCATCTCTCAAACACAAACGTGCATATAGAAGCAATACTGTATTAAAAAGAATTATATCTTAATTTATTAATTAAAAAAATGGAATATGAAACCCATCACCCACCTTAAAGGGACATTATAGATCAACCAATAATAGTAATAACCAAAGTAATAGAAAATGAGCTGGAAAAAGCTTTCAAAATTAATAGAAAAGTCAAGTGTCAAATATCAAAATTTAGTTGATGCCTATTTTATATCAGGAGGCAGAACTTACCAACTATGGTGGCAAATCATATGTTTCGAGGATAATTGAAACACAATTTCTTCTTCTTCATTCTCTATGACTCTATGGCACTTTCAAGTCTTATTTTTTCTGCATTTTTTCGTTAAAACGTGATTTGTATTTTCACAATATGTGCCTCCGCATTGTTCAAGTCTGATGTTAAATCTTCATAAATATTTGCAAAAAACGGAGGAGCATTGACACAAGATTGGGTTGCAACAGTTATAAAAAAAAAGAACAAACTCTATGATTTTTTATTGTATCCTTATGGCTACAAATTTTAAATCAGGATAATAAATGAAAAATTAAAGGTGTATATTGTTTATCCATAATTGTATAACAGGAAATGGTCCATAAGTTGGTAAATAATAAATCAACACAAATCAAATAAAGCAAAAAAAACTAAAAAAGAGCTTTGGAGAATTGCGCACTCACTTCACTTTTTATCCAAAAAAAAAAATCATGCTACAAAGAATTATAATGACATCTATGAAGTGATGAGAGAAAACACTGAATTTGATTATCCTGATGACTGCATGGTTTCTAACATCCTTTATCTACTCTTTGAACATAAAAGTACTACCGTCACCTCTTTATTTCAATACAGAGGAAATAAGCCACTGGTGCAATTGGAAAAAAAATCACCAACTGATGAAGTGATAGGTACAGTATGAATTAGCAAGCAGGTACTGACATAGAAAGAAATTAAACATTGATTTTTATCCTGGCCAAGCTATTCAATACAGTTAGTCTTCACTAGACTTGATTGAACAAGCTTGAAATGAAATATGATCTTGTAGATGTTTAATTTCCAATGGAGAAAGAAACAACCATAAGATCAGCCACATCTCAGCACAAAGAAAATTGGATTAGGCTGCTCCTGTAGCACGCTTTTCTGTGAGGATAATTAGATTTCCTAGAATTTCATTTAGCACTTGATAGGCTTTTGAACATTCTCCCTCTTTTTTTCCTTAAGAAATTTAGACAAATCTAAATACCCAATTTTGATGACCCACAGCACCCACATTCAATGGACAAACTCTAGTCTTTTGACCACACAAGTTATCAGAGGCTAGAGGTGCACTGAGATGTAAAACTCTTAACGGTACTTAAGTGCCACGCAAGAGGCAACGTGCAAGGCCTTGATAGGCAAGGCCCACTTAGTGCCAAGCTCGATGGAATCTGGTATTAAAATTAAAAAAAACAAAGAAAAAAATATTATGACATGAAAAATACAACAAAAGCAAAAGAAACTAACAAAAGATGAGGGTAAACACACGGTTGTAAGACATGTTGTTGCAAAATCTAAATGGTGGACGTTAACCCTCCAAGCCCAATGGCCACACAGACATCCATTCTATGGAGGAGCTCTAATTATAGATTATCTTTCGACATAATTCATGGCAGCATGTTAGGCTTTAAAAGAATTGGACATCTTGAACAATTGCAAATGCAGAAAAGTAGTCCAATACAGAAAAATTATAAGATAACAAAATTAGTCTAACTAAAGTGAGAGCATGGCAATAGATTATAAAGTATATTAAGAAGGACAAAATAGCATAAAATCCAGAAGAGCACAAACAAGAAAAAAAGGCAAATCAACGTAGACAACCGACTGACTTTTAAGATTCCTACATATAACTGAATTTGCAGAGAATTAATTTGATGCATATGAAAAAAACATAAATAAAAGAGAAAAAAAGTCTAAATTGGAAGTGCGAGATATGAGGCTAGAAATGCATTAAAGAAAGAGGAAATAGTATATAAATGCTATAAGAAAGCACAAACATGATGAAAAAGTGTCAATTGACAGGGTCATCCAACTATGGAAATGGATTCCAATAATAATCTGAAATTGCAGTAAACCTGTTGCTCTCAACAAAAGAGGTGCCATTCCAACAAAACATTAAAAAAAAATACCATCAAAGGGAACCTAAACATGAGAACGAATAATAGCCATGTAACACAACTGTTTAGAACAGTGTGATGCAAGGTTATACTGCTTATGGTAACCAAAATGTGCAACATAACCAATGAAACTTGTTAACTTGCTAACACAAAATATGCAGTCGACTATGATTCCATAAGTTCTCTAATTCTGGCTTATTTAGATCTAAAAGGGGCGAGGATGATCAGAGCTCAAAAAACCATCGACGGCCTATGGTTGGTTGCTAGCGCCAACTTAGCTTGGAATCTAGTGATCCATCAGACCAACATGAGCAAGAACGTCGCACACAAGGGATCAACACGGGCAGAAGGAATCAAAGCACAACACCATCAGATCCATGAGCATCCATCAAAAATGAGAAACGAAAAATTACCCTCTTGCTGCATCGAATCCTAAGATCCTTGCCCCTCGCTTCCGTTGTAACCAACATAGAAATATTTAGGGCAACCTAGAAATGTTATCGAAAAAGATTTCCTTTCTGGGATACTTCGCTTACTAAACCCTAAAGAAGTTGCAAAGAGTTCATGGATCGTGAATTGAATTGAATTCTCGAAGGGACGAGAGAAGGGGAATAGAAGGGGGAAGGGGGAAGGGGAGAGCGGGACCTGGGCCTTGTCGGCGAGGCGGACGACGAGGCGAGAGACGGGGAGGGGGGACTCGTAGACGAAGGAGTGGTTGATGCATTCGTTGCGGAGATAGCGGGAGAGCACGCGTCCGTCAGCGGTGAGACCAGCGATGGCGACACCGATGTGGTCGTCGATCTTGAAGACCTTGCGCTGGTGGGAAGAGAGGTCCGAGGCGGCCTTGTTGACGGTGGCGAGAACGACGTGGGAGGTGGAGCGGAGGCCGACGGCGGCAGCCCCCTGCTTGACGGCCTCCATGGCGTATTCTACCTGGAACAGACGCCCCGCCGGGCTCCACGTCGTCACGTCGGTGTCATACTGGTTCCGAAACATCTCTTCTCCGTCAGCTCTTCTCCTCTCCCGTTCGTTGTTATTGTTCTTTCCGATGGTACATCTCAGATCCACTCCATCATCACATTAGTAGTCCCTTCCGGCCTTCTGCTCGCGGCGGGCGTCGAGGGTTTGCTTCCTCCCCAAGTCAAGGCCCGCGGTTGGTCCGGTCCGGCTCGGATCAGGTTTCTTTATTAAAGAGACATACTCATGGGCCAAGGCCCGTCTGACCCGAATCGGGTTACTCATCGGCTGAAGACCCGAATCACCGACCTCCCGCCTGCCTCGGATCAGCTATATCCAAGATCACACTCCCTCCCGTGTTACCGTATCGAAATGGGCTCGCCCATTTCCAGCTTGACTTTATATACAAATTTCATTTTTCTTTCCCTTCCTTTACCGACTTGTCACAAGTGAAATGTCTCCCCAGTATCTCCATCACTAACCCTTCTTTTATACATGCATATATACACGTTTTTTTCTTTACTAGGATGAGACGAAAGCAGGAGATAGGAACCTTGTAATGAACTGATAGAAGGCAAAAACAGATTTTAAACTTGGGATCTTGTGATGAACTGTCAACATATTTATTGATTAAACTAGTTAACGCATCAAAAAAATACTCATTATCGATTAGACTAGTTAACACGTTCAAAAATACTCAGAAATATAACTCAACGGAACACCACCATGAAACCTTCCACGCCACGCCCTGCGTGGTAGCGTGATGCGTTAAGACAGTATCATCACTAGTGTGTAGTTGCGCTTAAGCCAATCTGGACAGCGATCCAAAGGGAGAAGAGAGATGGCATTCGACAAAGGCAACTCCTTACATGTCGCTATTTATCGGATCCGCCGCAGGTCCACTAACTGAAAGCCCAACAAAGTGCCACTACAAAGTCCAACTTGAGGATTCTACTGAGAAGAAGACACACACAGATCGAGTGGTCAATGGATGGCCCAGAAGTAGCCTTATCTCTCGAAAGGAACAAATACGATCCTAGAGACCAAATAAGTGGAGCATGATGGCATTCTGAGCATGCATACGGTTCTCAGCCTGGGGAAAGACAATGGAGTTGGGCGCTTCAATGACACCATCAGTGACCTCAATGCCTCTCTCCGCTGGTAAGCAATGCATAAAATAAGCTTTTGGTCCTGCAATCTCCATCAATGATTCATCAATCTGCCAAGCATAAATAGATATCAGTTCATGAGAACTAGATCCCTGAAACACTAACAAAAATCTTTGACGGACAATTCAAGAAAAACCTAAACACATCAATCGTGGATTAAGCATCAGTATCATTTTCAGTTGAAGGTCACCAGGACAAATGATTGGCATATCATTTGGGTGTTTTACCACACACTACACAATTCAACCCAAGAACAAGTGTACTAACAAACTTAAGATTTTAATTAGAACACACACTGAGGCTACAGATGATAATTTCAGCTGTTTGCATCAAATACAGATGATAATTGCTCGACCATAAACTGACCAGACTTCTTCAGGCCAGAAAACCACTAACTTATACTAAGCATGGTTTGATTAATGTAAATTAAGGTTAACCAATGTACTTTAAAGAAGCAACAAATTTGGCATAAGATTTTGGGAGTTATGACTGGTAACCTGTCCAGCACCTTATTTAAAGAAACCCGGTTACCATTTTACTTTGAGACCGGCATTTATATAAGTGAGTTATGTCTAGTCACACAAAAGAACAAATGGAAGAAAAATCAAGCCCGATGTACCTGAAAGCCTTGGAACTTTTGCATTCTGTATGCAGCCTCCTCTTTTTGGCCCATGCTAGCCCAAACATCTGAATACACAACATCTGCTCCTCGTACTGCCTCCTTGGGATCATTTGTAATCTCTATTTTGCTAATTCCAGCATTTCTTGCCTTATCAACAGTCTTTTCATCTGGCTCGAATCCTTTTGGGCAAGCACATACAAAGTGGAAAGGAACTACAGATGCCAACAGAAGCCATGAGTGGACAATATTGTTCCCATCTCCAACGTAGACAATCTGCAAAAGAATTGCAATTTAACTAGAATCTACTAGTTTCTAATCATATCACATTTAAAATACTTTCTTACAAGTAGCTGACCTTGGTTCCTTCCAACTGACCAATATGTTCAATAATTGTAAGTGCATCAGCCATTATCTGGCATGGATGGTTATAGTCAGTCAGGCCATTTATAACTGGTACTGAAGAATATTTGGCAAGGTCTAAAATATCCTGCAATAATCATAGAAATGAAAGTATAAGATGTATGCACAAGCAGAAATAAGAAACACCTCATCTTAGATATATATGCAAGTCGATGCATTATCCTGTTATACCTCCAATGATCCAAAATAAACAATACATGCATGAAATTTATCAGCATAGGATGCGGGAAGTCCCACAAGTTTATTAGATTTACTAGTTAAAAGAGAAAAACATAAAGAATGAGAAATAAGCTACAGAAAGTATACTTCCATAAGAGCATGTATGCTAAAACTTTATTCCGATCCACATAATGGTGCGTCAAAGACATCCATGTATACATACACTTGATAATCTAGAGGTTTTAGTTTCATAACATCTTGTAAGGTGTTCTCTCATGTCTGACACAAATTTTGTACCCTGAGCACTTTGAAAGGATTCCCGCATGTTGACTAGAATTGTGCAGATACAAAGTATTTGATTGTCCAACAGTACGAGGTAGATCACAGTTGCATATTTGGAGTTTGTGCAACATGTATATGAAGACTTTGGTTCATATACTGCAAATTCATGGTGTGAATTTATTAACCGTATTTAGATGTATTAACACAATATAATTCAAATATTTTAAGAAGATCAATAAAAATTGACTCAATATGATATATATCATAATATGTTGTAGAAACCAAATTAATCTAAAATCGGACACTAAAATCTTTGCAATTTGGAATTTAAGCTTTTAAACTTGTCACAGCACCACAATGTCTTATTAATTAAAGTATAATGATTCAGAAAAATGTTTTCGACATTTATCGGTAAGATAAGAAGACACTAAGTCCGTCGAGGTCTTGTCCTCATAAGATCATGATTTTCCATATAATTAACTTAAATGAAAATCAGTACCAGTACATTTCTGGTAGATTGGTGTCATTACCTAAACTAGGAAAATCCACATGCAAGATAATGCTGGAGTAGAGAAATATAAAGGTAAAACATCAGTAATGAAACACACAAAATCATCTCACAACAGTTAAGCATGCAAGAAGGTGTACAAGTTTCACACCTTCTCTAACATCACATAGTTCGACAAACTCAAATGTCAAAACCATGAATAGTAACATCTCATACTGTCGAACCGCAGAAGAGAAAAATGCAAGAGATGCAAACTTGGGTAGCTGCAAGCTTCCAATCTGAAGAATTAAAAAGAACATGGATTGCTAGTGGAAGGGAATCTAAAGGCATGTACACATCATATAACAGTATAGCCTCTTGCTCAATAAATGCACACCTATATTGCATAGGTATGCAACTTCTCAAATTGTTTACAGGACAAATTGAAATAATACCAATTTAAGGACAATGCCAGCATCAGCATGCGATTATCAGACATACAGATCAAACAATAGCCACATGATACCCTAATATTAAATACACATGCCGATGCAGATATCCATCATACCTGATGGGCAAATACACGTGCCATAATGATGTCATTGTAGCGCGAAAGTACTCTAGCAACGTCACGAGTTTCCTCACGCTTACCCATTTGAATATCATCAGGACCCAGGTAAATGGCATGGCCTCCAAGCAAGAAGAAGCCTGTCTCAAATGAAACACGGGTCCTCATGGATGGCTTAGCAAAAATCATGGCCATAGTCTTTCCTTTGAAGGGAAGGAAAGTTCTGTCTCCTGATTTTAACAGTGCCTTGACCTCAGCTGCCTGATTGATGATCTTAAGGATTGTAGCCTTGTCAAAGTCGCTGATGTGGAGAAAATCCTTAGGTCCTAATTTCACTGCATAAAGATTTGCAACAATAAATTTAGGAATGTGACCGTCACTTAAAGGTCTCCAGCAGGTTTTGGGTTAGTTCTCTTAAGTAGAGCATGAATAGCCCATCATCAGTTGGCATGGACTGAACCTATAAATTATTATCCTCTCAAAAATGCAGGTGAACCAAGGTAAAGAAAAACTAAAGAATTTGGTCGGCAATCGTTCCTCGAATTCTCTTTGATCTAACTACGGTGAATGAAAACAATTCTGGAAACAGTAATGACAAGACAATGCTTGTCTGGCGATCTCTAAGGAACATCCGTAAGCAGTCAACCAACATTTCCAGCTAAGAATAACGGTGTTGGTCACAGCATTTCCTTACATTCAATAGAAAAGCCTCTAAAGCACGAGAATCTCTACGCTATTCGTGAATCATGTATTAACAACAAAAACTACGAGGGTCGTCCCATGTCGAGAAACCCTAAAGTCTCCAAATACAGAAGCGATCAAATCGCACACGACGATGGGACACACCGATCGACAAGTGAAGAAAGATCCCAGCGCACGGGAGGAAGCCTTACCTTCGCTTTCTTTGGATCCGGAAATCGCGGAGTGTGCGGGCGCAGAGGAGCGGCATGAGATCCGGCCACCGCGGGTGCCGAAGAACCGCGCGGGGGTAGACGCAGAGGGAAGAAGCCGAAGTGCCGACGATCGCCTGAGACTCCCTCCTCCGACAGGGTCGGCAATGGAGGAGTGGAGGGAACCGCTGCCAAAGATGGTCACTGCCGCCATTTGGGGTTTTGTTGGTGCCGAGCCGATCCCCCCTCCCCTCCAGGGGGGTCGCCCTTTTATTATACCCGAAGCATGTTGTTTTACCTAAACATGCCTCATATTCCCATTAATGACCGCCTTATTCCTCCCTACACGCGGTGATCGGAATTATCATGTAGATCAGCACCGTCCGTCTGATTAGTCGGAACTTATTGGGTCGGACCTCATGTTTTGTGAACCTTTACTAGAAAATGGGATCCATAAGCTCCAAAAAAAAAAAACAAGAAAAAAACCCGAAATAGTAAATGTGACTCTCCCATTAACATTCATCAAAAAAAAAAAAAAATAGATTTTTAATAATGAATAAGGGACCAATGATCGATCAATCAAATGGTCCCTTATCAAATTGACATTAAAAGAAGGGCTTGAGGCGTGCACCTCAATCGAGTAATCTCGTTCCTGAACTGTGTATATTGATTATAAGCTTTTGACTCTTCTACGAGAGAGAGTACTGATAAAATCATTTAATCTTACATTGGTTAAGGAATATGGGAATCAACGGCTCATAAGTTCATCAAGTCTCTTTTATCTTTAAGAATATTTTTTAGGGTTTACATACTTCGAAAGGACAAAATTATGTAGATACATTCATTGCTGAGCCTAATGATCTCTTATCAATAATCAATAAAAATTATAGTTTGAAGAGATATTAATTATTTTTCTGATTTATCATATTACTATTTATAATTGATTTAAACAGATATAAATATTTGGTTTCAAAAAATTTCTCGTCGATTATATATGTGTTTGAAGAGATATTAATTATTTTCCTGATTTATCAGAATACTGTTTATAGTTGATTTAAACAAACATAAATATTTGGTTTTCAAAAATTTCTCGTCCTATGTGATGTGATGTCCCTCTCTAACCATGCTTAGCTTGCACGCAAGATTACGCCGATCGAAACCTTACGAGAAAGATTTGAAGGGTTGCTATCACCTGTGCCGATAGAGCATCATCGTAGGAAAAGGTCTAATGTTCTAATTTTGGAGTTAAATATTGTTTTCCTCGCAAGCTGCCATGTCACCCACTCCACCAAAAAGATGTTAAAAAAAGAAAAAGAAAACATCCTTTTTTTTCTTTTTTAGTCAATCACAAACATAATGCGTTTGGTTGGTACATCATGGAGACTGACCCCAGGTGAAAGCCATAGTACGTGACGATGATTGCAGCAAGACAAATTTGGGTCGGAGAGAGAGATAGAGAGAGAGAGGGCTGTGGACGGACCTCAACTTCAACCTGCTCGACGAATGCAATACGTCGTAGTTGCATCAGCAAATCCCAAAAGTATACGTTACGTGTCCATCAAATGGATCGGTTGGTCATGCGTCGTCCTCTTCCTTGTGTGGCTTCCCTTCATTATGGATTTTCGATGATGGCTCTCGATATCTGTGCGTGGTGGATGCATTCAGAATTCTGCGACTAGTGACAGGAACGGCGTACTCGTCCGCAACAGAGGGAGTAGGTGGCGACAGAGTCTGCCTGCGTCGAAGGACCTCTAATGATCAGAAGGCTCAGTCATCAGGAACAGAGGATACAGTGAAGCGGGGCCGCTGAAAGGCCTATTATTTGGATTAGATTTCATGAAGATTATCGTCAGCCACATTTGCTTCTCCTGTCGCATGAACAGTGCAGTACTTCGAACTCGAACCAACTAAGCTGAACCCCCGTAAGAGAGAAGGGGCAGTGTTCCTCTTTATATAGCCGACGAACGGGAGTACTTATGCCTCGTCTTCCTGCTTCCACCTTGAGCTCAACCCATCGTCGGCGATTGCATACCTGCTGCCGGCCGATTCCTTCCGAGTTTGCAGATATGGGCAGCTTCCACGACATGCGCAAGGCGCAGAGGGCTCAAGGTCCGGCCACCATCATGGCCATCGGCACCGCCAACCCTCCCAACCTCTACGAGCAGAGCACGTACCCGGACTACTATTTCCGCGTCACCAACTCCGAGCACAAGCAGGATCTGAAGCACAAGTTCCGTCGTATCTGTAAGACCCTGATCTCTATAGTTTTCTTCTCTACAAATCTAGCATGCCATCCTTGGAAGAAGAACAAAGAACGATTACCTCCTTCTTCATCTTTGCCTCGAGTGATTTGCTGTGTTCAAAATTCAAAGGCGACCGTAACTATGGTATCCAACCGTATGTTACATGTTCCGTGCAGGCGAGAAGACCATGGTGAAGCGGCGCTACCTGCATCTCACGGAGGCGATCCTCAAGGAGAGGCCCAAACTGTGCTCCTACATGGAGCCATCTTTCGACGACCGGCAGGAGATCGTGGTGGAGGAGGTGCCCAAGCTGGCTAAGGAAGCCGCCGCCAAGGCCATCAACGAGTGGGGCCGCCCCAACTCCGACATCACCCACTTGGTCTTCTGTTCCATCAGCGGCATCGACATGCCCGGCGCCGATTACCGCCTCGCAATGCTCCTTGGTCTGCCGTTGTCTGTCAACCGGATCATGCTCTACGGCCAGGCCTGCCATATGGGCGCCGCCATGCTCCGCATCGCCAAGGACATCGCCGAGAACAACAGAGGGGCGCGCGTGCTCGTGGTGTCCTGCGAGATCACCGTCCTCAGCTTCCGGGGCCCGGACGAGCACGACTTCCAGGCGCTCGCAGGGCAGGCGGGATTCGGCGACGGGGCGGCCGCCGTCATCGTCGGGGCGGAGCCCGTCCAAGGCGTCGAGAAGCCGATCTACAAGATCATGTCGGCCACGCAAGTGACGGTACCGGAGAGCGAGAAAGCCGTCGGAGGCCACCTCAGGGAGGTCGGCCTCACCTTCCACTTCTTCAACCAGCTGCCCATGATCATCGCCGACAACATCGATAAAAGCCTATCGGAGGCTTTCGAGCCTCTGGGGATCACCGACTGGAATGACATCTTCTGGGTGGCCCACCCTGGGAACTGGTCGATCATGGACGCTATCGAGGTCAAGCTGGGGCTGCAGCAGGAGAAGCTCAGCACGGCGCGGCATGTGTTCGCCGAGTACGGGAACATGCAGAGCGCCACTGTCTACTTCGTGATGGACGAGGTGAGGAAGCGGTCGCTGAGTGAGGGGCGGGCGACCACCGGATACGGACTAGATTGGGGTGTGCTCTTCGGGTTTGGCCCCGGGCTCACCATCGAGACCGTGGTGCTTCGCAGCGTGCCGCTCTAGGATTCTCGACGGAGCCTTGATCAACGATGTCCCTCCTGGTATCTTCTCTCACGTTTAATCATCCCTCCTTCCTTACTTTCAGTATGTATTTGCAGGAGAAAAAGGAAAGGAAACGCGATGTGAGTCTGTAAATAAGGTTGTGTTTTGGCATCTAATTTTCCTCTGATCTGATTGGAGCCAACGTAGTCCGGACGACGAATCATATACATACCAGTCCAGAATTAGTTTCATGCTTAACCGACAGAGGTCATAGTTCAATAAGCAGAGGGGGAAGAAGGCTCAAAAGGAGAGCATTATTAGGAGCAAGATGAAGATGGTTGGAAGTTGCCTCCGTTAAATTTATACAGTGTGGGGTTTGATTGACATATAAAATGATCTGTAGGGATAAGAAGATCACGTGGTCAATATAATAATTCAAATATGACAAGCTTAAAAGGGTGTCAAATGAGTTTGTCCGTGTTTTCCTCAATCATATATCTAAATCCAAACTTGTTTACAATAATATATCATAATTTTAGACACATATGTTACTTCACTAAGTGAATTATTGGACAAATGAAGGATCCGATAACAAAACTGAAAGGTCACTCAGCCCCTGAAAAAATGGGTCATCCAACTTTCATTCTCTTTGTGCTTATCATCAAGTTTTCCAACCTTCCAAATGAAAACTCAGATGTCACTCAACCCCTGTAAAATGAAAACTTATCTACTCTCTTAGAGATGTATTATATATTTTTTTTTTTTCCTTTTCGGATTCAAACGGATCATTAGTTTCTTTGTCTTCCTTAGATCTCGTCAATCCATTTATTTTTTTTGAAGAGCTTAAAGTTATTGTTGTGATGAAGGTTGTCTATTCAGAAGCAATTCTTTAGATCGTAGAGCTTAGTAGACCACTTCTTTAAGTTTAAGCCTACTTCGTCATATGATTAGTTCTCTATACATCCAGCTCTATCCTCATTTTTTTTGTCAAGTTGTTATAGGCATGGGAGATCTCACATGTTTGGATGACACATAAATGTTATCTTCCATAAGAAATGTTGTTATCTTATTTGCTCATAACCTAAATCGAGCCCTAAGATGGAAAGAGTTTTTTTATATTGTTCAATAAGAAATATCTTTATAAGTCTTTCGTGGACTACCCTAAAACTTACTAATGTGCCTATGTTGACTACGACACATAAGAGACAATTCATCTCAATCGTCCAAGCCATATTTGAGTCTAATGCCATCATCGAGGTGAGCATGCAATGATTCGTAGACGTCGAACTTAACCTATTGCTTAGGGTCGAGAATCAGGTTTCCACTTCTTTATTTTTTATTTTATTTTTTCTTGAATCTCTAACTTATTTCTATTAGTCATACTAATAGATGTTGTTAGAAAGCTTTTTCATATTGTAGATAAAAAGAATGACAAGATGAAAGTTGATGAACCCTCCGAAAGACAAGGAGGGTAAGATAATCAAAGATTTTATCATGACATCAAATTAATCACGCATCCTTATTTGAGAAGAAGAGAATATACTTCGACGATTCACGATAAGTAATTAATGGATTAATCATTTACTATTGAGGTGTCGTGGAGCAAACTCTCCCTATTTCCTTAAAGGAAAGGCGACAAGATGACTTGACATCTTTAGGTCATCGTCGACATCCTCTTGAACCAATTGAGTATCTTAACTTAATTATTTATATATATAATTTATTCTATAGACGTTAATGTGCTGTAACGTATCTTTACTAATTTAAGTCCAAAGTGGATGTCCGAGCTTTGTAATTTTTTTATATATATTTTTTTTAAAAATATATATTTAGTATTTATTGATTAATACTTGCATCTCTATCCGCCTAACAGTCATATTACTCTTCCTTTCATATTGGATTCGATTTCAGCCATCCACATAGAATAAGGAATCAAATATTCAGCAAATATTATTCCAGATATGCAATCAATCATCTATGAAACCTCTCTGGGAGATGTGATGTGGGGACCTGATCCGGGACACTTGGTTATATCGTGGCCTCCTCAAACACGTTTGATTTGAGGTGATTTGGTCCACCCATTGCCGTTCGATGTGGTGCCTTTGTGTGCGAGGCTTGGCATCCAATTCTGCCACGGATACGTGCTGGTCGACGTTAAATGTGCTTGGGATTTGGTCATGCCATGCGTGAGCACGCGTTTTCCTCCGAACTCACATGCTCGGGAATACATTACGACCGACTCGCTTCCCCTACCTGACTCCCGATTCGGTGGAAATGGGATTATTATGGAGCCTTCCAGAGCTTTCCCAGGTGTCACGAGTCACCAAAAAGCCGCGAGAGTGTGGCCACAAAATAAAGACGTCAAAGGCGGCGTACCCAAACGAACCCGCTTTATCTTGTCCGCTAATCCTGAGAGACACTCACCGCAAGCGGGTGGAACGGCGTGTAAACGACCGAGTGTCTTGGAAACCAAGTGCGTTTGCGTCTTGCCCATGCGGTGAATCTTTTCGTTGTCTCTTTCGTATTTCGTATGCCCCGTCCCATTAAAGAGTTTTTTTTCTTGTTATTCTATTTATTTATTGCCCGCAAGCTTTGGGAAGAAGGCACGGTCTAGGGCTTCAACGGGGGCGCCTCGAGGTGATTCTCTCTCCCGAAATTTCTCCATACTTCCCTCTTCTTGGTGCATAATCCTCCAATTTTAGGGTCAATTTACCAGCTAGATTTCGCTTTTGCGTCGTCTACCGATCCATACATCCCCGAATCCGACCTGGTTGCTACCTCGGTTGCAAACCCAGTGCCCTATTTTAAGATCGTTCCGTATTAGAGCGTGAACCCTTCTTGCTTCGATTTTAGGGTTTTGGATCGGCAACGCCGGGATATTCTCGGATGTATGTGTAGGAAATGGATTCGCAGGCGAGTCAGTTTCTTATTTGATCAACTCTCTGTGGTACAGGCCTTCCGCGATCCCAGAGCTGAGGGGTTTCACCGTCTTGGTTTCTCGCCGTAACGATGCCGACGTTCACTGCGATCGCTTTGGAAAGGCTTTTGGAGCCTGCGTCTCGTGACCCTGCTCCGAAGCCGCCACCGGCGGCTATTAAGGTGGGGACGGTGACGCAATTAACGACGATAAAGGATACAATTGCTCGGCCCAACATTTCGCCTGCCCTCTACGCCACCCCAAAAAGCACTCCGCTGCCGGATTCCCCTGCGTCATTTCCTCCGGAGTCACCGTACATGATCAATCATAAGAGGCGTGGCCCTCGTCTCGCCAAGAGCATCGTGCAGAACGATGCTAGTGGCGGACAACCGAACCAGTCTCAGGTTGAGCAGAAGGTTGAAGCGGTGAGTGAAAACGGGCGTGATCCAGAGGAGCACAAACCCAGGGATACACATACAGATCAGGTTGGATCGGTCGTGGATAAATTTTGTGGGGGGAAGTTGCAAGATGCAAGTTTGGACAAAGGGATGGTTGGAGCCGAGGAAACAATAAAGCTTGTTTCTGATGACCCTGAAAGAGATGAAGATGCTCAGGATTTCTTTGACATACGGAGTACTGCCAGCAGTTCTGAAGTTGATGATAGTTATGGTCGATGGAAACCTGGTACCCCTTTGGGGGAGTATTATGATGCTCTTGAAGGTATATTTTACTTATTATTGCCGTGATTGTTATTCTCTTCTTTTCTATTATATGTAGCCTTTGAATTTTTACAGAGTTATTATGCCATTTGAATCTTTCAACCGTGACAAACTTATGTTTTATATGCTTGATTGATTAACCAGATTTCAGAGTTATTATCTGAGAGCTTAAACACAGTTGAACATACAGCATCTCTATTTGGCCTCTTTTTCATTTTCCTTACACTATGTATGTCCTTTTTTCCTATTCTTTATTTCTTCACTGGATTTTTAAACAATGAAAGAATTGAAGAAACATCTTGTGACACCTTTGTCCAGCTTCATTAAGGGCTGATTGATCTGAAAACTGAGGATATTCTGGAAGGGAAAACTTTCATCAAAGAATATTCAATATTCTAGGAGAAATATGATTTGTAGAAAATAACATTCTGGTAATCTTTAGATTGAAGAAGCTTCTCATACATGCCTAAATTCTTGAAAACAAACTTCTGGCACCTGACAATGTTACATTTGCGTCATATTTTTCCAGTCATAGATTGTACACCTTTTCTATTTCGGCTTTGTCACATAAGGATGTATGGACTGCTAATTGCCACCATGTTTAGATTACATGAACAAGAAGATCCATGGGAAATCATATGCAAAAATACATGGAACATCTGTTTCTTGTTTTCCATAGTAGGAACACTGTTGGGATTAATAAGTATTTGTTGATGCCATCTCAATAAACGCAATAGGATACCACACCAGTGTTTTCAATACCTGAATCATATGAAGTCAGTTACTAAAACTTCTGCTAGTTCATGAACTTTGTTGAACCACATTTATGTGGACAGAAATGATGTTCCTCCTTTAGTTAATTATGTAGAAATTCATCTTTGGTCATTATACCGCAAATAAAATGTGTCTGTGACTAGGATTAAAAACTACTCTAAATCATCGGCTTAGGTCTTTTCTTTTATTTTTATGATCAAACAAGTCCTTGTTTGAGCTTCAATTTCATATCTCGATTGTATAAGGTGGCACCACATCTATTTATGTAACCATGGTCGATGCCAGAGTTTCTCGATTTTGTTAGATTTCTACACAAGCACAATTTGATGTATATTTAACTGAAAATCAGAAAATATGACTTATTCGATTTCCTTTCGTTGTTGTAGAGATTTCTAGTGATGGTACATCACAATCTTCCTATCGGAACAGTGAAGATGAACTGCGTGAGATGAGGCTTAGTTTATTGATGGAAATACAGAAGCGGAAGCAAGCTGAAGAAGAGCTGGAGAATTTGCAAAACCACTGGCACAGACTCTCTCATCATCTGTCGCTTGTAGGTTTTAGCCTTCCTCTTCCTCCGATTGCCACTGAGGAAATGGGTGCACAGGTAACCTTGGATCCTGCAGAGGAGTTGTCTCGACAGATAGTTGTTGCACGCTCTGTGGCTGATGCTGTCGGGCGGGGTTGCGCCCGTGCTGAGGTTGAATCAAAGATGGAATCCCAAATTGCATCAAAGAATTTTGAGATCGCTAGGTTATTGGATCGACTTCATTATTATGAAGCTGCAAATAGAGAAATGTCTCGGTGGAATCAAGAGGCAGTTGGTGAGAAGCTGAACTTTATTATTAATTATTTTATTTCTTTTATCTCACTGATGTTCGACTTTGTGAAACAGTCTGAAATGATTTATGTGTTTTCATTCATGCACTCTATTGTTTTGCTTTCTAGTCATCATGCCTTTGCTTTATAATTGATGCGTATGAAAAGTATATAAATAGACCAGCGAGGTTGGGCTTCGTTAGGCATGAGTGGCAACATCTGCTACATTGAGATTGATATAGTTTGGAATCTGATGGTGGATGGAAACTTTCTTTAGTTTCTGGAGAACTTACCTATTTGGCCTTGCCTTTCTTTAATTTCTCAGTATATAGTTCTTGCTCATCAGCATATAGCTGTGGTGAAACACAAGAAAGGAAAATATATTCTAATTTTGTAGAATTTGATACCTAGAATTAAACTTGTATTAACTTGAAGTTAGTGATAGACACACATAAACAAAGCTATGCCCGGAGTGGTAATTCAATTATTTTCTTCTTGTTCCTTTTTTTTTAGGCTTTATGCAAAATATTTAATGGAAGTGCCTGGAACCATGGTAGCATCGAGATATAGTCATAGTTTTCTATTGTGCTGTTTAATCTCTTGGTACTTGCTTGCACATGTTAGCTTGTTATGTGATGTCGTGCTTTTAGTGCCTTATTCATTGTTTGATGGAAGTTAACTAGCTAGAGCTAATTTTTAGGTTCAAAGCAGGTCATATTTTATTCATATGTGATAATTGAACTCTGACTGCATGGATGCTGACTTTTTGAAGTATTGTAGTTCTCACGTGCTGACTTCTTGAACCCATTGCCCTCAGGAAGAAACCCATATGTGCAACCTATTAAAGTCTTAAGATTTGAACAAGCGATGCTGACCATAAGTAATAAGAAGACAAGCATTTATAAGTAATAAGAAAAAAAGCATTCCTCGTTTTGATCGTTGCTAACACCTGTGATGCAGGACTGGCACGACAACAAAGCATCAAGCGCAAGAGACGGCAGAGGTGGTTTTGGAGCTCAATTTGTGTCGCTATTACCCTTGGTGGTGCTGCCATTGCTTGGTCCTATCTTCCTTCACCAAGGCCAAATCCCCCAGATGGTGATCTGACAACTGGCCCTGAACAATGAAAGAAAGACAAATCACAATAATCACCTTAGTCGATAGTATTTTTCTTTTGACAAAAAGTTCATATTTATAGTTGAAGGTGTATAAGATCTGCCAGATTTCTGCCCTACTGGCCTGCAGTTTTGCTCACTTATTTCTCTGTCGTTTGTTTCTGTGTGGGTCATTTTTGTTCAGTATTTCACCCACTAGTTTCCGGCTGCTACACATTAGCTGCTTTGCAGCTAAAACTGAATAATAATTTTGATAATAATACAAAAGAACATTTTGGATGGATAGTTTTGCATTTGTTCTCGGATTCAAGATAAATGGGAAAGGAGGCATTTGGGTGGACTGTTACTGATTGCTGATCCATATACAAGAGAGACAGAGGCTTTTAAAACCTAATTATAAAACGCTTCCTTGATAGCTAAATAAATCACGTTGATTGTTTTGCATATTGAATTTAAAGCAGCTTCGGATTCGTATGGCATTTGCTTTGCTTCGAATTATTACATAATTATAGGAAAAAAATAGCCATGTTGTTTTGTTTCTTGATATAAATTCTTTATTGTTTTATCATTATTGTTGTGGGAATTGGAGATTTAACGTACTGCCGACCTGATACTGAGATCGAGTTGGGTAGACCAAATACGAAAAGCACGTAGACTAAGAAAATGAACCGATGGGCCCCGCGGTGGCCCCATGTAGTGGGTTACCTTGGACCCCACTTGCGTGATAAGTTGGTTTGGGTCACGTGGGTTGGGATACGAGCAATGGCGGAACGACCCATTGGGCTTAGCAATATAGAGTTCCTCATCGGTTGGGCTGGTCTCCAGCTTGTTAAGATCTCGACATCTAGTGCACAGCTGGCGTGCATTCCTCGATTTGGATTACGGAGGTGCTAACGATAGAGCCATGGGCAAGCCACAGGGAGCTAAAAAGATGATCCAATCCAAGAAAATATTGATTGGTGGGCGAGTTTGTGCGATGGCGGGGGCCGGGCGGCACCGTCACCGCCTTGTGTTTTTGTCCTGAGGGGAGCGGTCTTCTTGGATTGCAAAGCACCAAAGCTGTACTGCGTCGGCGTGCGTCCATTGGGATCTCTGCATCCAATTAATTGACACCGCCTTCCTCTTTTCACTGGCGTCAGCCGGACAAGTGCACACGTCGCGATGTCAATGTGCAGGTTGGAATCCCGTCATCTTTTTCCTTGGGCACTCGACACCGAAAAGGAGAGGATTGTGGGACGGTGTGGCAAGTTGGAAAAGGTCCAATGAATTCCTACGAACGAAATATGAAAGAAAGTTTTCTCCAAAGATGTCTCTTTCCGTGCGCGCTTCCCATTCTCCGGCCTTCTCTCACTCCCTCTTTCCAGAACAACTAAATTCTAAAGCAAAAGCAATAAAAATCCTCAAGAACCGCGCGCATGACTGAAGCCAATGATCGGAAGCGCAGGCACAGACGCAGAGCAGAGTGAAAACCTGAGTTGTAACATGATTAGTCCTGTTTGGCAAAACAACCATTATCGTGAGCGTAGAGCATCGACTTCGACCCCCCACCTTCCTTGGGATCAACAGCACAAGCACCTAATTCTATCGTGTACGTACACAAGAAACGGGACAAACCATGAGGAATGACCAAGGCCACCCCTGATCTCTTTTCTCTGACCGGCGTCGCCGAGTGCACCCACCACATGGACGCACTGAAAGCTCGCTAGCTCTCTATTTGCTTCGAAGCAAAATGCAGGGGCTTGAACACATCCGTCTCTCTATTTTGAGGTCGTTTTAATTATTACTCCAGTCCACCTCAGTTTTTCGAGATGACAAGAGGCCGATAGTGAATCGGAAGAAACTGTGATCGAATAGCTTGTGCAGCCACCAATTTTCTCTTCCTTGGTAGGTGGGATAGACGAGGAGGCGGAAGCTTCCTTCCTTTGATGGCTGAGTGCAGTGAAGTCGACAAGCCCACTACCGCGGGCACCGAAGGATGGAGCAGGAAGAAAGACGAAGGTGTGCAGTGGCTCTCAACACTAGCAAGTGGGTACACAAGGGGAACTTTTTACTTTCTCGTGTTCGTCGATTGGTTCCTCGGAAACTGCAACCAAAGGGAAGTGGCGTAAACAGTCATCCGTATCGTACATGAAATGCGAACACAAATACGTCTATATATAACACCAAATGGTAAAATCGGTGGAGTACGAATGCCATGGCTCTAAAGCTGCCTGCCCCTCATGATGAAGATGATGACGATGAAGCATCTTTCGCCCACGCTTTCCTGCAAGGAAGGCTACTCTATGCCAGTCGTACTTGCAACCAACGAGTCAGAGACCAATTCACATGCATGAACGAAGGCTCATGTTGATGCTATTCGAAGTCGGAGATCATTGAACGTGACGCCATGTGGTGAAAGAATATCACGTGACACAGGAGGGACGGTAGTGAAGAATATTATATTCCATGACCACATGAAGTCGACAGAGATTTAACTCGATAGACCACTTTGCTATTTACACATGTTATATTTGTCCCGATGGTAGATGATCTCTCATTAAACTAAGTATCTGACGCCCATTCCACACTATCGCCGAAGCATCTTCATCAACGTTGCATGGGATATCGGCGGAGTTCGTAAAGAGCAGACGAAGGGTTCCACACTTATCATTAACGTGGTGCTTAAGTTCAATGCTTTGAAAAGGTCGCGACGTACGGCTGGCTATACAAAGAGATGGCGTGTGTGAGTGATATTGGAAATGGCCACTTGATTCGTTAGAGCAAGAGCTTAGGAATTCACAGGCGATTCTTCCAGCGCTCGGTGCAATGCATGCGAAGCTTGTCGCTGTCTGTGTTACGTCAGAGCAAATGCTATGGGACGAATCATCAGCAGCGTCGAACGACTGCATATTCTCTGCCAATTTGCTTCGCCAAAGAAGAAAGAAACATATAGTATTCGTCTTCGGCTCTATGACCTCGAAACGTGGGTAGAGAGATCCCCGGCCGATGATGATAAGACTAGTAGCCAAATTAAGCTGGCTGTTTCAATCCCTCGTGTCCCACGCAAATCGTCTCGGCTGGTTCACAGGCTTTGTGGAGTTCCATCGATCTCATCGAAGTGCAGGATGCGAGCCAGTCCTGCAGCCACCGAATATCGACATCTGCCACCTGCATCCTCCGACGAGCTGAGAGCACTCTGAAAAGACATCTGGGTCATAGCACGCCCTCCCATGGCCCTCACGCGGACGCATTCCCCCAGCTTTCATGTACATGGAACGGGCCAATCGGATGGGAACCCCGTCCATGAGATCCCCCCCCCCCCCCCCCACCTTCTCCCTCGTGTGCCTTTTTTGTTTTCTCTCTCTGTCTGTCTCCTTCTTTCTTTATTTCTGAAACAAATGAAAACAAAGGGAAGAGCTCATTCTACACGCATTCAGGCAGGCGATGAAGCTTAATATCTATCCAATTACAAGAGCCAATGATGCCGTGTATCTATCAAGAAACACCGATATGTAATTTGTGATGATTTAATCGTCCTGAGAAAAACAGAGCGATTAAATAAGCACCAGACAGGGCTGGGAAGTCAGAACGGTTGATTAGTCGCACTGTGCTCTGCGGTGGTGGCCAGCTGGAATTGGAGTCTCGCGGAAGATCCATTCCACCCACACATGCCTCATCACCCCCCGCCCGGTAGATTCCAAAACGTCTTTCCCACTCTCCTTCCCTTTACAAGTACATACACAGACGCATGGCCTTCTTTGTATTCTTCCCTATAGTTCTTCGATATATGCATGCTACCTACTTGATTTGCTTCTATAAATCCCAGTTTCTTGGTCACCCAAGCCCTCTTCCCCTCTCCTCCCCTTTACACCACCACCCTTTTCTACTTTTCCATCTTCTCAAGTGCTTGCTTCCCCTGTTCATCTCTCCTCTTCTCTTCCTCCTGTTTTCGACGTAAAAAATTGCTCCATCACTTCCATCCATTCTGGTTTTCTTCTTCTTCTTCTTCTTCTTCCTATGGTAGATTAAAAGGAGTTGTTTCGGGATCTTCTCTTGGAGTTTGGATTTTGATCCGCGCAAAACCGATGTTCCTCCTTAATCTAAGTTCTTCGTGACTGCTGGTGCCAAAAAATCGCTCCTTCTTCGAAAATCAATAACAAAATCTGATCTTGCTTGTTGAATCTCTCGTCTTCCGTTCTTATCTGCTCAGCCCTTGTTTCCTTCCTCCTGTCACGTCACATGCAGCACAGGTTCGTCTTAATGTTTCTCATAGATGACGCCTATCCTAAGTGAGATCCTGCTCTCGGGGTTTACGATAAATTCCACACTCAGGCGCAGGACGCATTTGGTTCAATCCTTATCCGTGGTGTTCCTTTACTGGTTCTACGTTTTCTCATGAACTTGTTCTGAAATCAGAGCATCTATATCTCTATATAGTTTTCTTTCTTTCCTATTGCCTGCTTATAATCTTCCGCTCAATTTCCATCTCCTACTGCTCTCTGCATAATTCTCATTATTATTACATTATTAAAAAGAAGAAGAAGAAGAAGTAACTTGTCTAGTCCAGATCAGTTGAGTGAATACAGCTAGCTAGCTCTCATGGCCCATCCCGGTGATACATCTTGTGGTTGGAGCCAGATTGGCAAGTCGCAGCCGGAGCAGGAGCAGGCTTTGATGAACCAGAGGAAGCAGAAGAGAATGGTGTCGAACCGGGAGTCGGCGCGCCGGTCCAGGATGAGGAAACAGAAGCATTTGGAGGATCTAACGGCTGAGGTGAGGCAGCTGAGGAAGGAGAACAGCCAGATCCTGACCGCCCTCAGCAGCACCACGCAGCACTACGCGGGGATGGAAGCCCAAAACGCCGTGCTCAGAGCCCAAACCATGGAACTCGGTGCGACGCTGCAATCCCTGAACCAGATCCTAGTCCTACGCTGCATGCACGGCACTGACTGGGTTTCTGACGCATTTGGTGAGACGTCCGATAGCTTGACAAGGACATGGAGCATGGTGGGTGAGAAGCAGCCTATTAGTACCGCCTCCACTGACATGTTTCACTACTGTTAGACGTGGCCATAAAAGGGCGCTGTTCCGCCTGCTCTATTGCTCCTACCCACTTCCCGTGTGCTATCGAAGGCCGGAAAGTGTCGGTGAAATTGGCTTAAGAGAAGTAATGTATGTATGTATATATGTATGTCCTGATTCATGTATCTGCAGCTAGTAAGCGTGATCCCTCGTAATGTTAGCTATCTGATTCTTGATGCTCTCTCTCTCTCTCTCTCTCTCTCTCTCTCTCTCTCTCTCTCTCTCTCTCTCTCTCGTGTATATAATATAAACAAACATTCAGGTGCTCCAAGTTCCTTAGTACGAAATCATTAAAACAATGTTAAACTATCTTTGGTGGGGTAATCGGGGAGGAAAGAAATTGTGTTTCTTTCACTCTGCAACACGCACATATATATATATATATATATATGATATGTCACTCGCCGTTCGTGGTTGTGGAATTGGTCGTCGAGGGCTTAACTCGGCCGGGTGGACGTTGTGATTTCGTAACACCGACGGTCGGCATAGCAGAGGGGTGCTATGATAGCATGATGCCATCACTTACTTGTGTCTTCGTTCTTCCCTTAATTCGATCGGATTTGGCTGCACGCAAGGGAAACAACCGAAATGCTAGCGCTTCAATAATATACATAGTGATTAAGACGTGAGGTGAGCAAAGCATGCGTGGGTGGGCACGGCTAATTCCACCTTCAATTGTCTATTGGCTCGAGTAGTTTGGGCGAGGATTTCGAATGTAGCCACATCATTGACAAAAGAACGAGCTTCTTCGGACTTTGATGCCGTCCTGATCGGGCTAGGATGAAAAGCTGATGGTGGTGGACAAGTGCTTATGGTTTGTTGTATGCAGCTTATATTATATATTGGCCACTGGGAGCCTGATTGATCTGGACAACGAAGGCAAACGTTCACCACAGTGCCACGGAATCCTTTTGCATGTTGTCTAACAGTGGCATCTGCAGGGCAAACGTCGTCGTTGTTGGAAGTCTTGTAGCTAGCAACAAAAAAGAAGACGGTGGTTTCCGATGACGGTTCTAAATATGGTGCATGTACGCTCTTTTCGTGTGGGCTGCTCTACACCGGACATTGGGACGTTCCCTGAAATATTCAACCTTGTCGATGAATCGGCGACGACACGGTGCTCATCCAAGTCATGTAGGAGGAAGCATCTTCTTCAACTTCTGTCAGTTCTACCTTAGCACCATCCGAAGCTTAAAGGAAAGAAAGACATGAACAAAAAGAAAATGTCAGCTTCTGCATCTATATATGTAAGATTCGAGCAGGACTAGTCGGGCTGATGCAAGCCTGTCTAGTATGCATGCAGGAACATTCCAGGCTCAGCCCACTGAGACAAAAGCCTGTCTAATGTGCACGTTAAGGCAGGGTTGGGCAGCGGGTCTATCCCTGATCGATCCACTTCCTTGACCCGAACCCTGGAAGGTCCACCACCAGGTCTCCTACATCGTCGACGGCGAACACCGAGCCGGAGGACCTCGCCTAAGCCACTCTCTCGAGGCTTCGATGCCTTCCCTTCCAAGTGTGTTTGTAAAGATTACCCCTTTCTTGACTCTACAATTGTCATGCTTCATTCTCGGTATTTGTTCTTCAAGTACACCACAGCCTCTCTCTCTGGACCACCTTGACCTGTGTCTGCTCAGGCTGAATGCAACTGTCCAGCCACATACACCACCATTCTCTCTCTTACGGGAGCCCCTTTTATCTTTAATTAGCTAACCATTGTAGGATTCACAATGATGTGTATGTTGAGCCAGTTTATCCATTAATCTCGGTCTATAAAACGATTATTCCATTTGGTGGAATCCAGGAGTCGAGCTGCGCTCATCTCATGCGCCAAGCTATGCTCATGTCTACAACCCAGTCATCATTTACAGAGCATGTTGTCGGGGGTACTTTACATGATACGATATAGTTTCTACCATTCGGGATCACCAGCGGTGACGTGATTTCAATTACTTTACATGCTGAGCCATCTGGAAGAGATAATTATGATGGTCAAAGTGCCCTTAATAAAACTACATTAAAGCTGGGCAGATGATACCATATCCCGGTAACTTTACACATTGTGGTGTCTGTCTTTATCCTCCACCAGTGTCTTCTCATAGTGTGTAGTTGGTCCCATGTCCTTGTCGTGATCCATGATTTCGAGCACTACGCATCCACTAAGTTAATTTGTCCTCCTCTCGATTCCGTTCATAAAACAATTCCAAAGGTTAAAGCGCGCCCGCCCCCACCAACCCATCCCATCCTCTTTTATCTTCTTATATTGGCCTCGTTGCAGTAGCACTTCGAAGCCACTTTGTTGCCTGGGAAGCGCACTTCAGTTCTTATCAGTATAAAATCTTGGATGCAATGTGTATCAACGTACTCGAGCAAGCAACTAATTAATGATGCAAGAGAAGAGGCAATCGATCAAAGACCCTTCCATTCTGTAAATTTGGGCTTTCCTTTTAAGCAAGTAAACAGTAGATGATGCTGCTGCAAGTCAGCAGCTTTATTTTCTTTAGATGCTTATTATTGTGTGGTCGATGCCTTAATTCGAAGCCATATATGTTTCATCGTTGCTGTATATCTCGATGATTTTTACGCGCTGTTGGAATCATTGTCGATATATAGATAGATAAAGAGAGTCGTCAATAATGGCCTTTAGTTTATAGGATAACATGGCCATCCACCAACTCTAATGACTACATTCTTAAAGCAGCTCCATGGAGAAAGTGCCGGCTCTCTACTTTTTCTGTTTTGATCATTTGGAGCTGAGAGTCCAGTGGGATTCGCATTGTCACGTATAAAGAATCGACTATCTAATCCTCCCCCACGACTTGTTGGCCAACCGATTACAGAAGAAGGTGCATCCTCCCTATTCAAACCGAAAGGAAGCCTTTGCTTCTTCTCTATATGCTCCTGAAGGAGAAGGCCACCCGAGGAAACGACTTGCGACAGGGAAGATAAGATCTTCATCATGGGCTTCATGGGAACGAAGCAGCTCGCTGTCCTCTCTCTTGTCATATTGGCTTCGCTTCCATCAACTGCACTGGCAGGTAGGTCTCCTGCGATTTTCTACTACTAATTGCAGGCAGCTCTTATTTTCGTTGTGAAGCGCTTACAAATACGACAAGTACTACAGCAGATGCGGATAATCCAATACATATGTACAAGCATGCATGTCTTGTCTTCTATCTCTGGATTCTTGAATAGTAGATCCTAAATGCTATTGCTACCCACACATATGCCGCAGCAGTAGCATGTCCTTCGAATTGCAGAAAGATAAAAATGGGTTATGCATTCTATGTATGCTTCTTTGTTTCTTCACTTCCATCGATTTTGCAGGGCGGCAGAGAAGACTGTATGCTAAATATGCAGCACCAGCGGGAGCGATAACGAAGGTATCGAGTAGAGAATTAGCGCTTTGTGTTTTCTTCTTCCTCCCTCGCTGAGGTAATAAGTCGAGGCAACATTAGCCAAAACCTAATTAGTGATTTGAGCTCCCTATCATCGAGAAGAGATCATACATCTTAGGTCTGCAAGACACCATAGTGGTGGCTAAGAAATCCTTTGAGAAGGAAAAGAGTGTAGTCCTAGCTAGTTGATGATCTATAACCTCATACGATCATGATATAGACATGGAAGGATTCGGGCAGAGACAAGATAAGCTAGCACTACATTCTCTTTCGCCATATGAGTAATTACGCAGGGCTTTTATCTCCTCATACGTCTGTTGCTGACAAAGCTTTTGCATGCATGGCGGCAGGAATCAGCGAAGATTAATGAACCGCACCAGGAACAAGTCCTCATCGTTCGTTCCAGGATCCTCAGAATCAAGACAAATGATTATGGAAGCTATGATCCTTCTCCGTCTCTTTCCAAGCCTCCTTTCAAGCTCATACCAAACTGATCGACGTCGCTTGGTCCCGAGAAACAAATGGTTCGGTAATCAATCCATCAGCATATGTAATGTCATAGGTATAAGAACTTGGGCATGTTTCTTGTTGAAGTAAGTATAGGGTCCCTAGCTAGCTAGAGATGCATCGACTAGAGTTCTTGTCTTGAGACGCAGCTTAATCTGTGCTCCTGGTTCTTCTTCCGCTCCCGTATATGTCCATATATGTCATCCGTCTCGAGGCAAAATGTACTAAATGCTACAGTATATGCCGGTGAACTAAATATTCCACATGTAATAAAACTTTTCGCCTGCCATGCATGAACTCGATTACAGGCCTCTCTCCCCACTCCTCTTCTTTCTCCAAAGAAGAAAAGCTGTACGTGCTACCGGTTGATCTCTTATCATGTGTCATGAAGTTAGCTCTCGTGGCCATTTGATATATCACTGCATGCGCAGTTGGTGGGTAATTGCTGGATACAATCTCAGCATTGAGTTACACGAGGTTGACGAAAGAAAATATAGCACAACAAACGAGTTAGATGAGTTCTTCACAACGTTAGCTGATATCACGAATTGCTGTCGGAAGAAACCTCCATATGTCAACACCACCTGCGCACAGTTCTGATTCAACCACGTACATCCGAATTCTTTACAGCATGCAAATGGAGGAGTAAATGAAGCCCTTGCGTCTACTACGTACGTCCAGAAAACTCCAATTACATGTTGCTATACAAGCCCTTGCAGTGTAACTTGTCACTACTGTTTCACTCATCTGAACTCACCTGTGATACCCGTACGTCCGGAACCAAAACATCTGCAAGTGGCATTCAATCTTCGCCAGACAACGGACTTAATCTGCCGTGTTAATGCAATGTGGACACCCTCCTGCATGCCTGCATGCATTTCCACTAATCTTCGCATTCCCCAAATCATCGTTAGCGGATCAACTAGAAACAGATAAACCACAAAAGATTCCACATCGCAAATGTTTTCCTGATTCCACCCAGTCTATTCTGGTGTATCATCTACATTGTAAAAGATTTCTAGGTGATCGATCATATGGGAAGAGAGGATTTGATGTTAAGGAGAGTGACGGAGATTAAGAAGTACTAACCTCGCTTAGACTGTGAACGCATAATCCAACTTATGTCAAGGATGAATAAGCATGATCAGTCTCAGGAAGAGTTAAACAAGCGAAAGCACGATCCACTCTTCCCTTCACAACGTCACAGCTCGGTGCACCAAGGCTTCTCTGCCATGAAGCACTCACAGTACAGTGCGGTATTGTGTTTTCGTCTAATGCAGCTGCTTTTGCTGCAGGTCCGTCACCTCGGATCCTATTATGAGCTATACCGAAGCATTAATGTTAAGCCCGAGAGCGCCTAATTAACTTGGAGGACATATGATGATCAGATTCATCTTCCCCTACAGATGACTGGAAGATTCATGAATCTACTGGCCCACACCTACTGCATTGCACTCATCTCAAACATCACAAATCTGGTTCAGTGATAACCTGAACTAAATTAGGTCGGATTTGTGATGTCTCATTGGCGATGTGATCAAAAGTAAGAATTGGAGCCTGAGATATGAAAATGACCCACCGATTCTCCTTATAAATGGATTATTTGAATAAACCATCCTGCATTAAGCAATATATATGAATATGTGGATGCAGATGTTTTCAATAATTTTATTTATTTATCTTATTTCTAAAACCATTATCGGGGAAAAAAATATTTATCATTTTATATATTGTGCGGGCCACCACATAATTTTATATTGTTTCAACATCATTTGGTATTTACGTGTATCATTTGAGTATCACTCGGATACGCGTGCTGGAAAATGATGGATGTCCGTTGGTCGATAAGTCCTCGGCGAGCAAGGCTGAGTCACCCCTCCCAGCCGACCTGACGGTGACCGAGACGTGGGCCCCCCATCCAGCGACGCAACCACGTTACCCGTGACAGTCGTCAGTGGTGGTTCATCCCGACTCGGTTTTGTACGCCGACACACGGGGGGGGTTCATAAAACGGGTTTCGATCTCTTTGTGCTCCTTCCGAGGAAGAACTCCCTCCCGTCTCTCTTGCATACAACCCCAGCAACTTATCCCCCACCTCTCCGGCCCCTTCTCTCCGTCTCTCTCTCAAACCCTACAAGGCGAGGGGAGACGAAGCGATGCAGGCGGATTAGAAAGCGCGAAACAAGCGGTGAGATCAGGACCCCCCAACTTGTTTTTGTTTTTCGATCCTCGGGTCTGCTCTCGATTTTTCTGCGACCTGTGGAGAGCTGAGGATTTCTCGGGTTCTTTCCCGAGCTTCGTCGGCTGATCTCGATGCCTGCCGCGTTTTTCTCGGCAGCTGAGCTTGCGTTGGCCTGATCGACCCGATGCTCCCGGGGTTCCAGGTACCAAATGCTCGACTTATTGTGCTTTCTGTCACTCATCAGTCGGGTTTTCTTCAGCTTCTGAGGTACTACGCTCGATTCTCATGAAAATACACTTACAAAAGAATTCGTATTTATTTTTAATTTCTTTATGAAAGAAACGGAAAATCCTAACTAGAGTTTAGCAATTCTTTGGTTCTGTCGTTTAATAGAATTTAGATTGTCGCTGGATTTTTTTTGTACTTGGGGAAAGACTAAGTAGGCGATGGGGGGTTGGACTTCCTTGTGGCATCCCATCTGAAGCAACTCATCTTCGCTTCAAGAAATCTAGCTATTTTAGGATTTTATCTTCTATTTGTTGGTTTTCAGATGTAATCACAAGCTACTGAATCGTCAAAATTGAAATTTCACTGGAATTGTTTTCTTCCAATCCTCCTTTTGTGTGTGTGTGTGTGTAGATTGTAACGATTCTTCAAGGAGCAGCGGTGACATAGTTCTAATTCTACTGGTTTCCGTGTGAAATTGGGTCGATTTATCCACTTTTAGTTACTTTTTAACTCCTTAGTGATGATTTGAACTATTTAATTTAAAATAAAAGAATCCCTTTCTCGTGGGTTACAAATTCTTTGTTTGGTTAGCTGCACAACTTTAATCCTCTCTTTCTGCTTCCAATAAATTAATGGATAGGGAGCATTGAATTCTAATTTCACAAAAGGTTGGAGGCTTTGCGTACTACAAATTTGACTGATATTCATACTAGTTTGATGAGTGACGAGCACACATTTCCTTTCTTTTCTTCTAATTTTTCTCGTCATTGTAATGGTCAATTAGTAAGAAGAAAACGATCATAGTCCATTCTGCATAGAGCAATCAGGTTTTCTTTCCTTGCTTCATTTATGCCATTTACTCTTTATTTCTCATACCTAACATAGTACTTTTTTAGTTTACCCTTATGTTTTAGCGCATATCTTTGATGGTCTATAATATCTTTTACAATAACGAATCTGTGTGTGCACACATGTGTGTTTAAATAAATATTTTTATCAGTTTACATTTATGGGTATGCGTCAGCTTAGGAAGCATTTTCTCATGATAGGAGCAGCTGGAGATTCTAGATGCCTTGTTCTCTTTCAAGTTTCTGCATGATGGAGAAGAAACATATGGGTTCCATTTGTAAATATTATTGATAGGACTTTTAGTCTTAAAGTTGTTAGTGAAAATCAGTATCAGGACCAACATGGGGGCCAATTGCTGTGTGGCTGTGAAAGACAAACACTTGCCTAGCCCAGCTCAGTTTGATGTTTCAACATATAGGACTGTAAGACACTCCCCCACATGGAGCTTTCGGTGGGACAACAGAACACACATAGAGGATGTGATAGATAATGCTGCTCAATTTTGTCATCAACATAGTGGGAATACTGGACTTGAAATTAAAAGCGACTCACCCACTGAGGCTGAAAGTCCTTCTGACAGAGGCAGTCCATTAAATGCTTTCCAGTTACAAAAGCAGCATATATCTCCAAGTAGAACTGGAACTGCTGGGAAGTTAAAAGATGTTGCTGCAGGTATGTAACAATTCTTAAACCTTGTTTAGTATAGTTACATATTTTTCTTTGCTAAAGAAGAGGATATAGGTAATAGAAATGCAGTGATAGAGTTGCATTGTTGCAAGTGTTGAGATGGAAGTTGAACGTCTACTCTTTTTTTTTTATGCATGGAGTTAATGTTAAATCTCCTTTGTGTTCTCTACTTATCCAGATGTATAGAAGTCGATCAGGATTCTATCTCAACGCTGTCTTTATGGCTAGTATAATCCATGCCTTGATACAGAAATTTCTGTTGCATACATACAACTGTATGGAAGGCATTGTTGTTATCAAAAATTAAATCTTCAACTGGTAGCTTTATAAATTTTGCTTGGTATCGTAAGTAATAGCATGCCATGCTCTGTGATGCTTGTTGTCCTGTTCTTTCATCAGTAGTGCTATATGCATTTTCACTCTATGTTCTTGCAACTAATTAGTTACTAATAACATTTATGGCAGGGAAACATATAAAAAGTTTGGTAATTCTAATAGCCCATTGTACTATTTGGATGTATATATGCCTAAAAAAATGATACTTTTAGATTTGTCGAATCTGATTTTTCACAGTAAGCACACATCTTCAAGATGATTGCATGCTTTGACAGCTTTAATTCACGTAGTCATTTCCTTTCTAATTCATTTTATTGTGACTCATCGTTGCTTGCTGTGCCTCAACCATTTTATATACTATCTTTCAGTGCATATATCTAGAAACTAGATAATTAAGTTGTTGTCAATCACCCCAGGTAGTCATTCACATGTATAATTTTATATGGCCCAACTGTTACACTCTTCTATCTTGTTATCAAACATCCTCCAACATTAGGTGTAAATGGATCCATGAGAAATATGGTACGTTAGGAGAATAATACTGGTTGCTGGTTACTTTTGTCAAGAAAAATCCTCAAGTGGTTTCCTTATTTGGAATTTTCTAATGGAGGGAAACATACAAATGCAGATGGATTCGACTAATGATTTCTCATAGTGGTTCCTTTATGGTCCTTTCCTGCAGAATGAATAGCAAGCACGAAGAAATTAGTTGAATAAATTGCATATGCAGAGTTGGGTAGGCTTTGGGAGAATTTATTAATATTGTTCACTTTGTAGACTACCAAAGCGTATTCTGCTTATGGATGATGTTTTACTGGGATTTATTTTTGAAATCTTAGCAGTAGTGATTGGTTTGGTCTGAGACTTTCTAGAAGGATGCATTTGAAGGTTGCTTAAAAGAGTAGTACATATGTTTTTTTGGAAGACATAGTATGTAGTTCGTGAGGACAAATCAGCTGTATAATCTTGGGAATATAGAGATGCAAGGACTAGTCTTCAATATGGTTTTTATGTTTCTTCTTGGGTTGCTTTTATACAACTATATGCTTAGGGAGCTGAATCAAGTGCAAATATTATGGTCGAAAAGAGAGAGAATACATAATTCTCTTTCCTTGGTTTCACTCATCATTTGATTTTCTTTTTTCTTTTGGATGAAATAGAACTTGGGAAAGGATCAAATGGATCAAATACTTTTGTGCTTAGTGTTCTTTGCTTGCTTGATCTTTATGTAATTTGATCCAGTTTCTTTGTGATTTGCACTGGGTTGCTTGGGTTGAATTATGTGGAGGAAGGGGTCACTTCATATCCCCAGTATCTTTACTCATGCACACAATTAGATGGTGTTAATGTAAATTGCATAGTATTAATGTACACCAAGATGGAAGAAGTACCATGGGGACAAATTTGTTGAGAAGTTGCTTCTTGAAATGTTATCTTTGATTAACAATACAAAACTATAATCTTATGATGTTTTTGGTAACAAACTATTCCTAAAAAAAATTAGGTGCTAAGTAGTTTAACTGATACAAGTGGTAGTACTATGTGTGTTTGTGCTGACTGTGTATCCGGATCAAATGCTAAGACTAGCAATGCTGATCTCTAGGACTTATACGAGGGCACTTATTTGGTAATGTTTCCATAAGTAAACTGGTCTTTTATTTCTAAAGATGATGATGGAGAGGAGAGAGAGAGGAGAGAGGGAGAGAGAGAGAGGGAGGAAGGATATGAGTTACATATTATAGTTTTCTGTAGATGTCTTTATTCTGCCTGGAGAGAGAGGGAGGATATATGTTACATACTATAGTTGTCTGCTTTAGTAATTTTTTCATAAATCTACCTTTTTGTATTTTTTTCTAATATTCTATTCATCTAACAGATGATCAATTCTTTGGAAGGAATTCATCCACTAAGGTGAGAATGAATAATCTAAAACTAGTTTGTTTCAATTGACATCAGCTTTCTAGTGATTAAACTTAAAGTAGAATCAGCTTAGTCTCATTGTTGCCATCTTATTTAAAATTCAGAGTAAGGGGTCTCCCAAGTCATCGTGCTTAGCAAGCACTTCAGATATCAATTTATCAATCTCAGTGCCTTCAACTCCTTCCTCATCTTCATTTAAAGCAGATCCATCAACCTCCAGAAGCCGTTCTCTACCTTCTGATCCAACTTCATCAAGGAAAGCATGCAGATCACCAGGCTACCAACTCTGTCGGCAGATCTCTGACAGCAGGATACCATCTCTGCAATCCCGTAATGAGAACAGCTCTCCTGAAGGAAGAAAATCCTTTGTGCTCTCTTTCTGCGGCAATGACTTGTCCACAGGAGGTTCTCATGGTGGGTCTTCTGATGGCTGGTCCATGTGTACATTCTCTGAGCTTGTGGCTTCTTCAAACAGAGAGAGATTGTCGTTTGACAGTGATAACCTTAATTTCTTTAGCAGCCAATTAACCGAATCGAATCCTCAGCAAACAACCCAAGTCTTTCCTGATCAGCAGACTTGCAGAGTATGCTCAAAGCAGCTAACAAAGCATTGTGTGGTTGCTGTTTTGGTTTGTGGACATCTTTATCATGCTGAATGTTTGGAGAAAATGACGAGTGAAATCGACCAATACGACCCAACTTGCCCCGTTTGTACTCATGGAGAAAAGGCTGCATTAAAGCTGTTCACGAAAGCTGAATCAAAGGATAAAAACAAACTCTCTAGGATTGGAATAGCTGACAGTGATGCACAGGCAGATGCACTCTGTGATCGCCAAAACAGGGCTTCAGAAGGACCCAGGATGGAGTCCAGTTCTAACATGAAATCTTCTTTTGGCAGGCCATTTCTGAGGCGACGTTTCTCTTTCGGTAGACCTTCTTGGTCACCATCTGAAGGTGAAGCTAACAGGAAGAAAGGTTTCTGGGAAAGACGCCGGAGGGAGTGATTGCAACCTTGCATTGTTCCTTCATAACATGGGTGCACATATGGTAGTCACTATTTGAGTGCCCAAGCAGGGAAAGCATGTATATGTTCTCTCCAAGAAGCTGGAAAACAGACAGGGCAAGCACTTGTTTCTGCTGATATGGTCGAAGCTCCTGGCATTAGCTGACTTGTCTCTTGCCTTGGACTCAGCATCCTATTTCTTGATTTTCCGCTCTATATAAACTTATGGAATGTGGGAAAGGGAAAATCATTGCAGGTTAGCATCCAGTTTAGGTTGGTACAGATAAGTAGCAGTCAAAGTTCAAGGCCTTGGATATCTCTTGAAGCCTTCGACGCATCATCTCTTTATCATTTTTTGCCCCTACTTATCTGGGAAAACGTTACATTAGCAGAGTCCATTGTCAGTAGTTGTTCGCTCACCATCTTTGCTTTAAGATTTGATGGAGTTAGCATGGTCTGATATATGTCATCAGCCTATGTCCTTCGATACTGTAGCGGCTGTGCGGTTAATGGCTTGCTCAGATGCGGTGTACATGCATGTGGTTTAGCATCTTTGTGGGTGTATACGAAAGGTACGTGCATGAGAAGGCCTTTGCGTGAACTTACTAATGTCAATAGTTTCACGGGGTTTTGACAGGTTATTGTTGTCAAATGTGTTCAATGGTTATATGGTGGGGAGGGAGTGATATGCCTTCCGATTGATGCTTAGGTCATTGATTGATAAAGAGGCCGACAATTAAGGTGTTAGCAATGTCGACAATTTTAAGTCAAGTTAGATGTATCAAGGCGTATCTACTCTGACCAGATTGAAGTTAACCGACTGTGGTGGATGGAATATGTTGACTAGTTGGAAGCTTCTCTTCCTGCCTTCTTCATGGAAAGATGCTTTCACGATCCTGTGTGCTGATTAACTTGCACCAAGAATGATGAACATCACCTTATCCTTTTCCCGTGATGGTTTAGCATCGTCTTCCGATGAATACTATTTGTCATAGTCATTTGAGAACGAACCAGTTGGATCAAACCAAAAGCCGTGTTTAGTCTGCATTGGAATCTAGAATACCTACAGACCTAATAAGAAAAGAGTAACAAGAAATTAGCACCCATGCGAAGGGGAGGGACACACCTATGGGCGTGAAGGTGAGAGGTCGAATTCATTTCGTTAACTCTCGGTTGAGACTCGCACGCACACCAGCCGCGCCCGATGATGGGCGTGTCGTATCATTTATTTGCACTCGCATCCTATCCCATGGACCGAAGAGAGTGAGTGACGTACTGCTTCCATCGCTGCTTAGAGTCGTGACTTGAGTCCCTTCCTTAATTCGAGTATAAGCGTTCTTCGCATCGGTCCACCATGCCATCCGAGTTTCCGAACGACTCGTGCGGTGGCCGGAGACCGCCATCGAGCGCTCTGTGCTCCACGTGTCTCCACCAGTAGTAGCAACGCGTCCCCCCACGGGGCCTTCTTTGGCGCGAGTGTTGCCACACGCGTCACCCTGGCCGTAAGCCCAGGCGTCTGACCTCCCACGTTTCATTCGCCCTCTCACGACCTACCACGTACGCCCGCGTCCACCATCCATAAATAACGCTGCCCAACCGCTCTTCCTCAACGCAGTCGCTGCTACGTTCTTCTGCTGTTGTGGTGCACTTCCTGTTCCAAGGTCGAGCGTTGCACTCATTCGTAACAATGGCGGGCATGAGGGACGAGTACGGGAACCAGATGAGGAGATCGGACGAGTACGGGAACCAGATGGGGAGGGTGGACGAGTATGGGAATCAGATGAGGAGGGTGGACGAGTACGGCAATCCTATTCGGCAACAGCCTCACGTTGGTGCCGGGAATACGGGGGCACGGCGGTGGCATGGGCATGGGCAGCAGGGGCTCTGCTGACGACGATATGGGCTCGGGCGGCGGAATGGGCCGGTCCGGGGCCTCTGGCTACGATATGGGCTCGGGCGGCGGAATGGGCATGGGCCGGTCCGAGGCCTCTGGCTATGATGCTTGGCACGATATGGGCTCGGGCGGCGGAATGGGCCGGTCCGGGGCCTCTAGTTACGATATGGGCTCGGGTGGCGGAATGGGCATGGGCCGGTCCGGGGCCTCTGGCTACGATATGGTATCTGGCGGCAGAATGGACATGGGCCGCTCGGGGGCTTCTGACTACGATATGGGCACCGGCGGCGGAATGGGCATGGGCCGCTCGGGGGCTTCTGACTACGATATGGGCACCGGCGGCGGAATGGGCATGGGCCGCTCGGGGCTTCTGGCTACGATCTGGGCGGCGGCGGCGTCGTGGGCCACGCTGGCGCTGCTGGCCTTGCCGCCGGCACCGGTGCTTATGGGAGCCGCACTTCGCAGGAAGGGATGATGGGTAGCATGGGAGGAGGCGGTGGCCAGATGCAGGCGCACAGAGAGGAACATCATGGCATCTCCGGGATGCTCCATCGCTCCGGAAGCTCCAGCTCTGTATGATCTCCCGCTCTCTGCGTGTACTGTCTATGATAGGCATATGCGTCGTATGATCTATTGTTCAAATGCTACATATGTATATGTATCTGATAGACTCGTCATATCATATCATATCATATCATATATGCTAATGACGCACGGTCTTATGAACTTATCGTGGAACAGTCGGAAGACGACGGGCAAGGTGGGCGGAGGAAGAAGAAAGGGCTGAAGGACAAGATCATGGAGAAGCTGCCGGGCGGGCACAGCTCGGAGGAGGCGGAAAGCCAGGCTGCAGGGCGCTATGGGGGTGGGTACGAGGGAGCACAATATGAGCCGGAGAAGAAGGGGATTATGGAGAAGATCAAGGAGAAGCTGCCTGGCCACCACAACTAGAGTGGACTACTGCCGTCCACTTCAGAAATTACGAGCGGCTAATTACAAAGCATGTGTTCCTTCCGTTCCTGGTTCCGTTCCTGCTGGCTTTCCGTGTCGATCGTCTCCGTACTTTCATTAGGTAAATAAAGCATGTGTTCCTTCCGTTCCTGCTGGCTTTCCGTGTCGATCGTCTCCGTACTTTCATTAGGTAAATAAAGCATGTGTTCCTTCCGTTCCTGCTGGCTTTCCGTGTCGATCGTCTCCGTACTTTCATTAGGTAAATAAAGCATGTGTTCCTTCCGTTCCTGCTGGCTTTCCGTGTCGATCGTCTCCGTACTTTCATTAGGTAAATAAAGCATGTGTTCCTTCCGTTCCTGCTGGCTTTCCGTGTCGATCGTCTCCGTACTTTCATTAGGTAAATAAAGCATGTGTTCCTTCCGTTCCTGCTGGCTTTCCGTGTCGATCGTCTCCGTACTTTCATTAGGTAAATAAAGCATGTGTTCCTTCCGTTCCTGCTGGCTTTCCGTGTCGATCGTCTCCGTACTTTCATTAGGTAAATAAAGCATGTGTTCCTTCCGTTCCTGCTGGCTTTCCGTGTCGATCGTCTCCGTACTTTCATTAGGTAAATAAAGCATGTGTTCCTTCCGTTCCTGCTGGCTTTCCGTGTCGATCGTCTCCGTACTTTCATTAGGTAAATAAAGCATGTGTTCCTTCCGTTCCTGCTGGCTTTCCGTGTCGATCGTCTCCGTACTTTCATTAGGTAAATAAAGCATGTGTTCCTTCCGTTCCTGCTGGCTTTCCGTGTCGATCGTCTCCGTACTTTCATTAGGTAAATAAAGCATGTGTTCCTTCCGTTCCTGCTGGCTTTCCGTGTCGATCGTCTCCGTACTTTCATTAGGTAAATAAAGCATGTGTTCCTTCCGTTCCTGCTGGCTTTCCGTGTCGATCGTCTCCGTACTTTCATTAGGTAAATAAAGCATGTGTTCCTTCCGTTCCTGCTGGCTTTCCGTGTCGATCGTCTCCGTACTTTCATTAGGTAAATAAAGCATGTGTTCCTTCCGTTCCTGCTGGCTTTCCGTGTCGATCGTCTCCGTACTTTCATTAGGTAAATAAAGCATGTGTTCCTTCCGTTCCTGCTGGCTTTCCGTGTCGATCGTCTCCGTACTTTCATTAGGTAAATAAAGCATGTGTTCCTTCCGTTCCTGCTGGCTTTCCGTGTCGATCGTCTCCGTACTTTCATTAGGTAAATAAAGCATGTGTTCCTTCCGTTCCTGCTGGCTTTCCGTGTCGATCGTCTCCGTACTTTCATTAGGTAAATAAAGCATGTGTTCCTTCCGTTCCTGCTGGCTTTCCGTGTCGATCGTCTCCGTACTTTCATTAGGTAAATAAAGCATGTGTTCCTTCCGTTCCTGCTGGCTTTCCGTGTCGATCGTCTCCGTACTTTCATTAGGTAAATAAAGCATGTGTTCCTTCCGTTCCTGCTGGCTTTCCGTGTCGATCGTCTCCGTACTTTCATTAGGTAAATAAAGCATGTGTTCCTTCCGTTCCTGCTGGCTTTCCGTGTCGATCGTCTCCGTACTTTCATTAGGTTCTGCTCCTGCCTACGTCCGTACGTTAGGTGATGTTTTCCTTTGGGTCGTTCATCGTCGTTGTTGGTGCTGTTTCTTTTCCAGCACAGTATTAATAAAGGCTTGCAGTTGGTTCCGTACTATGGCCGACCGGTCTGTGTTTGGGGTTAGCCACCCACTACAAACCAAACCATGATGTAATGTCAACCTCATGTGTTTAGAGCAAAGAATCTATGATTGAGTCTGTTGTTTCAACGTCTTGTTTTGGCTATAATCCATACATTCATATATATACAAACGAAGGTCACAGTGTACAATGATTTCAAACCGTCATAATTTGGATCTAACGTTCCCAAAGAGTCGCCGCCACTAATGCAGTGAAATCCGACGGTGCCATCAAATCTGTCACAGTGGCGGTGCCCTAGTTGGGTTCCTGCATCTTCGACGGGTCGAGAAGCCTCCTGTATATTCAACGCGATAGTTCGGTCTTTATCTTTTCTTTTTAGAACTTTAATTTAATTAAAATATTAATAAGGATATAATTGCTCTTTGACGCACTATACATACTATCTGATTTGCTTCTCAAGTTAATACATCTTATTTGTGTTTTTATTATTAGTTATCTATTGATATAATTGCAATATGTCTGAGAGAGAAAATTTAAGTTCGTTTTATAAAGTTAAAAGAGTGTATTATTTAAAATCATTCGAGCCATAATGATTTTAGATCTATTGAGCTAATGAGTCAGTTGTTATATCTAATCAAAATATGATTAAAAAATCATATTAATAGATATTACGATCTTTCTCCTATTAATAGATATTTTCTTACCTCTAATAATTACGATCAGTGGGAAGAGAAAACTGATGCTTATTTATGGGGGGTAGAATGGTCTTGAACATAATTTTATTTAGGATCTATAATTTGACTTGACATCAGAAATGTATTTGTCCAATCCCTAGAAAGGTTGAACATTATTTTTGACGTTGTCTCAATTGCCAGAAAAAAAAGAAAAAAGAAGAATGAGAGCATCATCTTAATATGAGAATATGTATTGCTTAAAGAGACATCAAAGGCTACAATTAAACAAGAAGCAAATCATTGGCTTGGTCAGGATATCATCAATTCCTAGACCGAATCGAGATTCCAGTGTTTCTCAGAAAGAATTTCTGATAAATGTTCTATTGCCCACAATATGAAAATTTCCCTCAACTTGATCAAATGAACTTTCCACCATCTGAAATTCTCAAGCCTATCTGTTTTTCCTACACATATCAAGCAATCGATGCCCATTTTTCTTCTCCCGACCAAGAACCATCCTCCATTCAACAATCTAACCATCAAACCATCAAATTACATACATAACCGCAAAGAGAATGGCCATGAACACCACTTCATTCAAGTGTGGAAGTACACTAGCATAGACAAAAAAAGAAAAAGAAAAAAAAAAGAAGAAAACATATCAAAATTTGGCAGAGCAGGATCTTCAAAACCTCCATTTAATCTACATACGAGACCTTTCAAGAATGAGAGTGGGCCGCTGATTTATTTAGCACTTCCTTTAAAACCAATGCAATCCTCTCTGCCATGTGATGCTCCATGAATCTTTCTTTCACTCTCTCATAACCCTTTTTTCCCATCGTCAACCTTCGCTCCACGTGGGTAGCAAGTTTTACCATGTTCTTTGCAAGCAGGATGACACCCTCCTTACCAACAGGATGCAGTAAGCCTGTAGATCCATTCACAACAATTTCTGTGGTGCCACCAGCCGAAGTCCCCTAAAATCACAAAGTTAAGAAACCAACACAACAAGGCTTAGTGAAGATATATACACGAAAGAGAGAGAGAGAGAGAGAGAGAGAGAGAGAGTGAGAGAGTTACCAACACTGGCAACTTAAATGCCATAGCTTCAATTGTTATCCTCCCAAAGCACTCTCCACGGGCCTAATTTATAAAGAAAAATACCAAACCTTTTAGAATTGATACTACAACTCAAGTTTCTACCGATTCAAAAAAAAAAAAAAAAAAGAAGCTCGGAGTGCAGTTGTCTTTGACAAAAAATAGACGAATAGAAATCATATTTTTAAGGTTAGCAATTATCAGTAATCACAAGGGCGTCCTGACTCCTGTGTACCTGGGAATTTTGGACAAGCACATCAATTGCAGCCAAGTATGGAGCAACAGCCAGTGTCTTATTGACAAAATGAACACGATCCTGGATACCTCTTTTCAAAACAAAATCACGTAGTTCTGTTTCAAACCTTGTCTGAGCATTCATATCGCTTCCAACTATAACTGCATGCATTGACGGCACTTGCAACTTCTGCTCTTGGATCAGTTTCAGACTTTCATGAAATGAGTGAAGAAATAGATCTTGTCCTTTCCCACGTGAAACACCTGCATCGTATCTGAATTACCTTAGGAAGAGAGTTCAAAAAGATAAAAATCACAGAATAATACAGTACTTGCAGAAAGTCACATAATAAACCATTTCCTAGCTATATAACTTAAATGTCAAAATCAACAAAATCCAAAAACTAAAGTTGGTATTTTCCATATTTAAACTAAATGACAAATTTAACCACTTAAAAATTGCAAAATGCTAGTTCATGTGTAAAATTATTTATTTGACATTAAGTCCTGATTACACTACTAAACAGCAGCATTATGATTTGAAATGATACTTAAGGATTTAAGTTACCTGTGTGCTATCCTACATGTATGGCTCAAGGCATGCATACCTTGCCCGTATAAAGAACAGGGAACAAATCCTGGCTTGCTAATGCAAAACCAAACTATGGTCACATGACCAACACAGATACGGTAAACGTTAGATCTGTCATGCCAGTGTGATTACATCCCATGAAAATGAAATTATGTGAACAAGAACCACCAAATGGCACAACATTTGTGGTGATGCATCATTCCACTGGCCTCATTGATAAATGAAGTATCTATATTTCTAGATGAATCAAACCTTTACCAGACAATGAGCATTGCTCACATTTACTTTCATCACAAGAGACAGTAGTGTGAACTGTAAACTGTACAATGCCCAAGAAACAGTGGGTATGACCTAAACATGCATATCTTGATGTCGCAGAAATTGTAAGAGACTCTCCAAGGACTGGCCAAAATGCAAAAGCAATCAGAGCTTCAGGAATCTGATCACACATAACAATCGTTGACTTGGAAGAAAAATTCCAGGACTCAGAAGAGCTTCCAACATTACAGAACACTGACTTTAGATTAATAATTGTGAGCATGAGGCTAACTGAGCTGTTTGAGATAAAATTTAAGATTGCAATTATGAATTTCCTTCATTTATTTTAGACAATCTCAATATAACAGCAATATCCAATGTCAAAGTCCATTTAGTGCCAATTTTCAAGAAAGAACATAAAGAAGCCAACAAACTGAACATTTTTGAAGAACTTTTGTGCCTCAGCAGTTTTGATGTGTCTTTCTAATTGTTTCACAAAAACTCATTTTTCCAAAAGGTCTTACAACTATTTAGAGAATAAAATAGAATCTCACACATCTAGTGGTAGGTTTTCCTTTTCCTTGGGTTACTGTTTCACGATAACTTATTTTCCAAAAGGAGAAGGTCTTACAATTTTGTAGAGAATAAAATGGAAATTCACACATCTAGTGGTAGGTTTTCCTTTTTCTTGGGTACATCTAGTATGTATTGGCCAATATCTTATACAGTCTTAAGTGCTAGTAGCCAAAGCTTGACAAGATTTCCTAAAATATTACATAATTCATAACTATTCTAGAAACAAAATTATTCTGGGAGTTTGAGATAATGATATAGGGAGAAACAAAAACATGCACACAAGTTGCATTGATAGTAGGGCGCATTTCAGAGAAGTTTCAAATAAATTTGTCTTTCACAAGCAGGTTTCATATGTCAAAGGACATATTGAAGAGAACTTTCAAATGATTCCACATCTTTCTCCTCAAGCACATTAGATCTGGCTGGATACCGTAACATGCTGACACCTGCTGACATTGAACCCAAAAAATGCAACATTCCATCTCCAGGTGGAAAGAAACATGAAACAGCTGTATTTTTTAAACTAGAATAAGTAAATAATGATACAGAATAAACAGAAACATCATACATGTTAATAAATAATCTATTTAAATTGAATTTAAAACTTCCAGAATATTCAAAGTACTAGAAGGGACATTTCTAATCACTGTAATATGAAACAAGGAAAGAGATTTTTAACTGTTTATAATGGCAAAGAGAAGATCACCACTCCGCACACCAAGGGATTCGCGTATATGCTCACGAAGAACTCTTCTTGCAACGCTGTCTTCAGCAACCTCCATCAACTCTTTACTATTCCCAAGGTGAACAACGTATGTTTCTGGCATCTGGATTCTAGAAGTACAGAACAATGAACTGTTAGCTACAGAACAGGGAAAAAAGTTTTACGAACTTTGCCACCAAGTTGCACATCAAAGCAATTTCAGAGATGCATAGAAGTACTCAATAGCTAATATTTGATGTTGTGGTCTATCTTCAGATCAAACACCATGTTCCTCTGGTAATTGATGTGATGCATATATAGTTCATTCATTAAGTCAGCATCTACTACATCAGAATGGTGCATTTTGCCTCAGAAAAATATTTTTGAGTTATGCAGATCCCAAGTTCGCTCTTCATCACAAAAGAGCAATATGATACTGAAGGAAAAATAACATAAGAGAGAGAAAGACTTTGTTACCTGAAATGAGTTAATCTCCTATACTATCACAGAAAAAAAAGGAAAGGTAGATACATAAAATAAGCATCAAAAATTGAAATGTTCATTAGCTATAGAAAACCTGTCAAAATTTCCTGTTTAGGAACTATCTGAATGGCTTCAAACTAGAAGTATTAAATGTTGGTGGACTCTATATATATAATCAGATGTGCCAGTTAAACAAACAAAGGATGATATACCCAGATATTGAATAACATGTTGCAAATACTATATGATACTTTTGCACTTCTTACATACTTTAGACGGTCACGAGTCCTATTTTTCCAATACTCAGCTGTTGTATGAGAGTCGATCATGGCTCCTGCAACAGAAGGAAGATGCTTGACATATTCTAATTTGAAGTAATGCCCTCGCATCTCATGAATCCACCACAAGATTTTCGGAAGAACTTGAGAAACTCGTTCCTTGAGAACAGCATCAAGCCACTTTCCAGCAACAGCGGTGTTCAAAATAACCAGATCAGCTTTTAGAGCAGTATCAATGACCTCTTGACCTTTTGCAGAGATGACCTAACAATTCACCAAAACTAAATTGAGATATAATGGCCAAAAGCAAGCCCCCACTATATCCAGCAAACTGATAAAAATGGAGTAGCATATAAATCACACATCATATACATCAAGAAAGTTTTGGATGTTATGCACATAAAATCAGTATGTATTAGCAATATTTAGTGTTAGAGCAGCAATAGCTGCAAAATCGGGCATATTATCTCAAGAATAATAGAAGATTGATAAAAGAATATAAAGGGTATTCCAACTTATAAGACTATCTTGTTACATGTTTCCAAAGTATTCAAAATTGGTCTTCCTATCTGTATCGACCAAGTTGGATCAGGATTATTAAAGGGTGACCCCAAGGTATCAGTATTTTGGGAAAACAGCCAGAGTTCGGCTGAACAGACGAAAACCAGCAGAAAACAGAAATAAATTAATCTACTAGGATTGGCTGAAAATCAGCTGGGATTGCCTGAACTTGGTCAGGATCCACCAAGTTTGGAAATATCAGATAATCCCAACCTACTCCAGCTGATTTTGGTTTGGAAGCTTGCCAACTGACAGTGGTGTCCTTCACCATGGCTGATTCCTGCTAACAGGCAGAAAATTAAGAAAAAACAAAAGAAATCTGAAGAAAATAGAAAAGAGACAAGAGAAGAGAGAGAGAGAGAGAGAGAGAGAGAGAGAGAGAGAGAGAAGCAGAAGAGGAGAAGCGCTTACACTTACCAGCTCCACCATCAGTCCATCTGTTGCCAAGATATATAATATGATACACATTACACAAAATACATAATTACAACATATTATCATATATTTTAAACAATGTAATAAACTCTATAATGTATAACATATAAGATATATAGTAAATAACATATTTGAGTTAATTAAAACATAATTTTATTGTAATGATTTAATTATCATATAAATCTAATTTAAATTTATAAGTTACATCAAAAAGAATATATGAAATTTAAAATAAGCCTCATTAATCACAAGTACTCATGTTAACTACCATCTTATTAAACTGTTATTATCTTTTTAATTTTATGAAAATTAACATTTTCCTCATTTCCATTTTTTATTTTTTATTTTATTTTAAATTTCAAATAATTTTACGATCTGATCTGGTGGACACAAATGTGTTTTTGACAAGTGAAACCCAACCCTTTTACCAATTACAATTTTGCAACCTATGCACGTTTCAAGACACACCTAAACAAGTGCACAAGAGTGCGCGCGTGCACATCAAATTCTGTTACCTCTGCTTAAACAATCTAGAAGAACACCCATGCAGAACAAAATTCTGACCTTAAATTACTCAGCAATTAACTACTGCACATATATTCCAAACTCAAATTAGAAGTAATCTAAGATGTTAAGCCAATCTAAAAGTTCATTCACCATTTAGAGTGGATCACATACATGATGAGCTAAGTCAAACCTACTTATGCATGTAATCCTTAAAAGTGAAAATCTGGATAGAGAAGGTTATGAAAGCAACCAAAAAAGGTACAGAAAAAGGCCAAGTAAGAATGCATATGTTGGTCAGTGCTAATTGCAACATTTTACCTGTACTCCACGGTTTAACATCTTATGCTCCAAACTATAAGTCACTTCATTTGTTTCCTCTGATTTTGGGTAAGTGATCCATACCACCCTGGAGCCCACAATTCTTAATAGAAATGCTAACTCCATTAACAGTAATGGTCCACCTGCACAAAAAGTTATTTTGATGAAAAAGAATTAAAAGATCAGGCAATAGTGATCTCCTACTTACACAACCATGTCATTAAATGTGCAAACAAGTTAATTTCGGTTGATAAAGCATAATTTAATATAATTATGCAGATGAGTTTATCCTCAATAAAACATATACTTACTCGAATAAGCTGATTGTGACAAAGCACAACATTTAATGATAAATTTTGCCCATTTTAAGTGTTTCGACCATTTGCTGATTATACTTTAAGATGCAAGGGAGAAGTGCAGCTCATAATATACCTCAAATAAGTAAATAGTGCACCATGACATGCTGGAAGTAACAAAAGTTTTTTTTGTCTGACCTATTTGCCTTTGCAATAGGACGGTGATAATGCGCTAGTTACATGGATTATTACTATATTCTCTTGTTCAGCATATCCTAATAGAGTTTCATAATTGATTAGATATCCTTTGTACTAATTCTCTGACTGTTGCTTGTGAGACATGTTGCTATAAATCTTGGATCCAATACGTATGTATATGACACCTTTTTACACGTGATGTTCTCATTCACCAAATGCTTCAATGCAAACCAACTTTTGATGGTCATGCAAGATACAGAAGAACATGAACCATGACTGCAACCAACTATATTTTACATGATTGTTTGAAATCCAACAAAAATTATATTTGATCCAGTATTTCCTTGTTTAATTGGTATTATCTATTCTTGCACAATTCAATTGTTACTTTGTTTTTTATGAGACCCGATCAGCTACTACTCTAAAATGCCACCATCAGCTACATGAAGAGCCTGATCCTTGAAACATGCTTCTAAAGGGAACAATTACTCCTAGCAAGACCTCCCACCGCAAAGATTTTGTCCGTTCTGCTACCTTTACTAGGATCTCCTCCACGACCTAGCAAACTGCACAACATCCACAATGCCTCCATAAAAGGACATCCCACATTTCTAAATACCTCAGATTTTCCATCCTTTATATTTCATTCTCTGAGCTGCGTCTCTAAACATCATATGTAACAGGCACCGGAAATGGGAGTCTGTTTCAGTTTGGCCACAGTCTCTTCCTGATTCCTTCCTACAACTGTCGCCTTTCTTAGGTATCAACCAATAAAAGCACAGATTCGTACTCCATTGACCTCGGTTGAGTTCCAATGAGGAATAATAATCTAAATCCAAGAAGTCCAAAAAACCAAAAAAAAAAAAAAAAAATATACCGGAAAGAGAGAGCTCGTGGGAGACAAGCAGCACAAGCTTGGTCCTCATGAAGCCGAGGGGGTTCTTGCGAGCACCGACGTCGACATCAGAGTGCCGCGGGAGCTGTGCCCGATCCACAGCGGCCGCCAGTCCATTCCGGGGCGGGTCGCAGGGGGCGGAGGCGCCTCGGATGAAGCAGACCAACACGGTGGAAACGGAAAGAATAACGACGACGAAGAGGACGAAGCGCTTATTGAGGAGAGGGATCGACCCGGCAGCCGGCTTCGCCATCGGGATCTGGATAGAGGGGCCGTATCAGATCCTTCCTCCAAGATCCGGTATGCAGCCTAGGATTTGCTTCCTCCAAGATCATCCAGAGACCGAAGCAGCCAGAATGAGGGCGAGGGCGGTCGAAATTATCGGCAACAGCAACGCTCTGGACGGCTGTGGCATCAGTGAGAGATCAGAGACATTGCAGTGTTAATGTATTTGTATATCTTATTGCGACCACCCCGTCCTTGGTTGCTGGGAAGGCCCGACCCGACCCAGACAAAGACCCAGACCCAGACCCAGACCCATGTTGTCGTCGATTCAATCAACCACCTTACTTCATTTATTGATAAAAACAATTTCATTTCCAATACTATATCCAATATTTTGTTAAAAAATCAAAAATCAAAAATCAAAATCAAAATTCGAACCAAATTAGACAAGCTGTTAACATTAAATGAGGAAAATGAAACAATTGTTTTTCAAACAACCTACCTTCATAAATTCCCTACGAGGGGAGTATTTATGATCGATCCGCGAGTGGTTTCTACTAAAGAAAGAAAAGGATTGGACGATTCTTAAGACTAAATTTTGCAATAAACTAATATTTGGAACCAATATTACCAGGCCTTTGTGTGCTTCATTCATTCATTCATTCATGGGTCATGGCCGCCTACAAGAATCCGGCTCGTCGTCAGATACAAGCACCCCAAATCGCCTGGCTTTTCTTGTTCTCTGTCTCCTCCTGACTCCGCCTTGGCCAAGAGGAACACTTCTCCTGCCGCCAGGATGAACACCCTCGTCGTTTGGCCTGGGATTGGCGCAATGATGGTGCACAAGAACAACTCGTGGCGACAAACCACCCTGCCGTCCCTCCGATTCGTCCGGCCAAACCCTCGCTTACTGGCTATCAGGACCAAGCAACGCCGGCCACTCGCATTCCCACCCCGGTCCACCACGACCCCCAACCCTAATCTCACCGAGACCCCAGAGGAGAACGAGCAGGAGGACGAGGGCATTCCCATGGAGTACGTGAAGATCCTGGCCAAATTCAAGTCCCGCCACAACTACATCCGCGTCCTCGACGTCTCTCGTCGCGCCGACCACCCCCTCGCCGGCTCTCGCCTCCTCCTCCTCGACCGCCCCGGCAACATCCACAGCATCTCCTTCCTCCTCAGGACCCTCACCTCCACCTACTTCGACGTCTTCGCCACCCTCCCTCCCCTCCTCCCCCCCGGAGGCGGGCCCATCGCCATACTCGGCTTCGGCGCCGGCTCCGCCGCCCGCTTGATCCTCAGCCTCTACCCGGACGGCGTTGCCCCTGCCCCCGAGATCCACGGTTGGGAGTTCGACCCGTCCGTGATCGCGGTCGCCCGAGAGTTCTTCGGGCTGTCGAAGCTCGAGAGGCAGCACCGGGGCAAGCTCTTCGTCTATGTTGGCGACGCGCTCGATGCCGAGGTCGAAGGCGGCTTTGCGGGTATCCTGGTGGACCTCTTCGCGAGGGGAAGCGTGATACCGGAGCTCCAAGATCCGAAGACCTGGGAGAAACTGAGAAGCAGGCTGAAGACTGGGGGGAGGATGATGGTGAACTGCGGTGGGAGATGCGTCGAGGCGGAGGACCCGCGCAGGGACGGAGACTTGGTGAGGGAGGAGACGCTGAGGGCGATGGCGAAAGTGTTCGCCGACGAGTTGTTTGTTGTAAATCTCGGGGCGGGTGGGAGGAAGGAGGACAGTTGGCTGGCCCTGACGGGACCTGCGCCGGATGTAGATGCTTGGAAGCGAGCGTTGCCGGCTGCGGAGCTGAGGCGGTACGCCGACATGTGGACACCGCCATCCGATATGGGTTAAGGCTTGTAGTTCTGACGAGCTCCATTGCTGCATCGAGTTTCATTTTGATTCGAATCAACACACCAAATGTTGATGCGCATCCTGAACTGCCACAATGAACACTGGTATTACAAGCAACATTGCCGAGGAAGAGAAGATAATCATACATGTAGCATCTTTACGGAACAGCAACTCTGCCACATATAACCTTCCTCACTCTGTTACAAATAACAGAAGCAGCAGCAGAAAAGAAGATACAAAATAACAAACCTCCCTGTGCTCCATGCAACTGATGTATCCATCAAAAACAACATCCCATCTACATTACAATGTTACGACAGCAGCGGAGGCAACAGGCCCTAGTCCAATTGTGTTGGGAGTTTTTCTACCCCTTTCTTTCACGTTCTAATCCATAAATTGTCGTTATTAAAAACAGGGAAAAATTAAAATAACATAAAACAAACATATACTATTCCCGACAATCTGGTGTGACGAACAATGATCTACGGTGCTTGTATTAGCGAGTCCTTATTTTTGGCTCTTGAGCATATGGTTGTCACCGGAAAGCTTGCTGGAAATTATGCATACAAATGAGCTTTGGAACAGCATGTAGCAACCATCAAACTCTTGCGACCACAAGGGTTGCAAGCTTCAGCTGTTTTTCAAATGGCAAGAACTGCTTCAAGGAGAGGCATGTCTCATGCATCACGTGCGCCAAGAAGATGGACAAGCCGGCTTCGCTAGCGTCTATTTGGTCCAGGGTTGACGAACCACCAGCAATAGACAACCGCTCTGCCCAGGTGCAGATCCGCATGGTGCATACCCAGAGCTTATCCACTAGAGGTCCTGCGATGATGCTCCAGGAGCTGTCAGATAGAAGAGATGGCAAGGTGACAGGCAAGTCACTCAAGACGGTAGTTGGTTCAATGGTCAGAAGTGGCATGTACATACACCATCTACTTGATAGCAGACCTATAAAACGCAGAGCCTGTAGAGGAAAAAAGAAGACACTTAAAATAATACAGTGGCATGCTCTAGACCAATTGGTATGTGTTACACCACCCAGAAATGCAGAATGCCAGAGTAAACAAATGCACAAACTCACATATGAACTAACAGGAAGCTTAGTTTAGTAACATGTCAATTGGTAAAATGACATGCTCTATTAATCAAAACAAAAGAAATTGGTTGCTTGTCTTAGACATTTCTATAAAAAAGGCTTCACGTTACTACAGTGCTTTTGTCAATTGCTTTTGTTTATGAATTGGAAAAATGGGCAGCTCTTTACACCATAAAGGCTTCACACCGCTATAGTGCTTTTGCTTCTTTCTTGAGAGTGCAGCATCAAACAATAGCCATTTGTCAATAGCTTATGGCAGGAATGAAAAACTTTGTTGGAAAGTGAATAGCACTTCAATTTACAAGAATACTAAGGTCCTTTCTGTATGTATCACCAAAATCTCCCAGTTTTCCTGACCTGACCATGGCTACCATACTAAACAAAACATTGTTCTATGCACCGTAGGGCAACCCTGGATATTTCTGCTATAACTCCATAAAATGGGCTAGATGTACAGATATTTTGAAATATCATTGGTTCAGTTAAATCAATCCGCATGAACCTAGCACCATGATGCATTTCAGTACAAGGGAAAAAAAAAGGGGCAGAGAGAAGTCACTTTAATTTTCCAAACACTCCTGTTAAATGATGATGGTTCAATGAGGCAGGTTATCAGAAGATGGTGAATTTATCAGGAAAACCACAAAACCTTAAAAAGGCTATCATAAGAGTCTCATGCTACATGTCTATCCCATCCCTGTAAATTCCCAGCAAACTGATCCAGGAAGCACAACTCCCATCTCTTATCTTGACATCACCATGAGGAACTATGCCTAACAACCTTCTTGTAAAGTGCACTTTAAACTTTAAACTACTCACAGTAGAGGGATATTCTGATATGCAGCTGATCTCAAATGCATCAAGAAGCCATTGTCTTTTGATTCTACCCTCAGCAGTCAATAGAGATGCAGCAACTTCCACAAGCATGCTCCACCATGGACCTGAAATGTGGTGATAACTTCGATATCAGATGATTATTAATAACCAATTATCCTATCCACATTGACAGCAAAATACCAAAATACAATATTGGTAATAATATTTTCTTCCTTCTCTTAGAGGATAATGACAACAGTTGAAAGGAATGATAAAATACAGTATAATATCCAACAATAGGTTGGGAAAAACACAGACATATAGAGAGAGAAGATGAAGAGATTATGCAGTGACGGAGGGGGAATAAAATAAGTAGGCTATTTGATAGAATTATAAGACTACCAAATAAAATAGTACTTGAAGGAAGACAGGAGGACAAGTCTAAACATTTATCCACAAAGGCACCATGTGAAGAATTACCCTACAATGAAGAAAGACATATATAGGTCACCTTAGTAAATTAAATTTCTTCCAAATGTTAAACATCTTTGCAACTAATTTTCTCTCGTGTCTAGTGATGTGATCAAATGATCAATTAACTGATATATATCTATATGCACAGCCAACAAAGGCTTAATTTTCTTTGTAATGGCAATCACAGTTTAGCTAAACAAAACAGTATGCTTTACTTTGAAGCACACTTGACAGTCGCTCTACTGCTTAGAAACTGATAGAGCAATAGACACAACAATATAGTTGCTCCTCTCCAGAAGCATCTTGTTTCATATTTTACCCCCTTTTTTCTGATCCTTCAAGCAAGCATAAATACTGGTCCAGACCCAACTCAATTTCAGCCACTTGGTTTCATGTGGCATTATATATATACATATACATATACATATATACATATATATACATATATACATATATATACATATATACATATATATACATATCATATATATACATATATACATATATACATATATACATATATACATATATACATATATACATATATACATATATACATATATACATATATACATATATACATATATACATATATACATATATATACATATATACATATATATACATATATACATATATACATATATACATATATACATATATATACATATATACATATATACATATATATACATATATACATATATATACATATATACATATATACATATATACATATATACATATATACATATATACATATATATACATATATATACATATATACATATATACATATATATACATATATACATATATACATATATATACATATATACATATATACATATATACATATATACATATATATACATATATACATATATATACATATATATACATATATACATATATACATATATATACATATATACATATATACATATATACATATATACATATATACATATATATACATATATACATATATACATATATATACATATATACATATATATACATATATACATATATATACATATATACATATATACATATATACATATATACATATATACATATATATACATATATACATATATACATATATATACATATATACATATATACATATATACATATATACATATATATACATATATACATATATATACATATATACATATATACATATATATACATATATATACATATATACATATATACATATATACATATATACATATATACATATATACATATATACATATATACATATATACATATATATACATATATACATATATACATATATACATATATACATATATACATATATATACATATATATACATATATACATATATACATATATACATATATACATATATACATATATACATATATACATATATACATATATATACATATATACATATATACATATATATACATATATACATATATACATATATACATATATACATATATACATATATACATATATACATATATACATATATACATATATATACATATATACATATATACATATATATACATATATACATATATATACATATATATACATATATACATATATACATATATACATATATACATATATATACATATATACATATATACATATATACATATATACATATATATACATATATACATATATATACATATATACATATATATACATATATACATATATATACATATATACATATATACATATATACATATATACATATATATACATATATACATATATACATATATACATATATACATATATATACATATATATACATATATACATATATATACATATATACATATATACATATATACATATATATACATATATATACATATATACATATATATACATATATACATATATATACATATATACATATATACATATATATACATATATATACATATATACATATATACATATATACATATCCTGAATCTGGACAGGTCAGAGAGTTCATCCACAAATTGCAGGAAAGGGCTAACATGACTTGCATGAACTAAAGAAAAGTTCAAACATTCTTCCCGAAGTGATGTGAGACAATATCTCTTGTGCGCCTCTCCAGATAATTGTGGATCATACCTCATGCAGCGTCTAATGATTGCTCCCCAATCCAAAGGAGGCAATCTAGGAGCCTTGGAAAGCCATCTTAAGACAGATGCAACAGTACTTGCATCCATGACCTCCCCGGCCTACAAGATAGTCAAACAAGAAAATATTACATATCTTAATTTTCTTTTCTGAAGCATATATAATTTACTGGCTACTAACAAGGACAACATAATCATCTTTGAGCATAATCATATGAAAGTGAAAATTATCACCATAAGCTAAAATATGTCTTACATAATAATATTGTGGATGTTTCTATAAGCATGGAATTTCTGCCTGATGCAACTTGAGAGTGGTTTTGGAACAAGTAAAAATTCAAAAGATCACTTTAATCTTAAAACAAAATACTTCAACGATATAAGCATGGCTTCAACAACAGAAAGAGTTTTACTTACCTACACTAAATTTCACCAACAAAATCTGGTCATGAAGCCTTAGTGCCCTATGACATGCACGTATATAAACTTTAGTTAGCATTATTCTCTATGTCATGTGCATGATAAACTTACGTTGGCATGACGTCCTATGACAATGTTAATGTGACCTTATCTTTTGCATAGGCCTTTCAAATTCCATATAGTACATGCTAGATGTGAGTTTCTTATTTACAAGATCTTAACAAAAAACGCAACCATAATATGAAGTTCAAAAATTAACTAAAGAAATGGATTTAACAAATGAACCTTGTTTTTGTTGACATCACTTAGCCACAAGCAGAGTTTCCAAACTAAGCTTTCTTCATCAAAAGTTTGAGCTGATGAGTTTGAACTCAAGGAACCATTTTGTGAACTAATCATATCTTGAAATTCACTTGACCACCATCGGCATCTAAGAAATGAAAGTGCCCATGCAGCATAATTTTTTATTTGCTGATCTTTTGAGTCCTTGGCAATCAAAAACATTTCTTGAACCATTGAGGTTGAGAGTGTTTCACAAGCTGGACTATAAAGAATCGGACCACTGACAAATGATGATTCCTGTTGACAAAACATGGTCAATCAAGAAACAAAACAACACACATTAATAAATGAGCTTGAAGAGCTAAACCTGCTCGCAGTTGAGCTGAAAGTTCGTTGCTTGAGGATACATTTGAATGAGATCCCCAGCACCAGCACCAAATGCATTAACAACTCCCAGCATTCCAGCAAAACAGACAGGAGGTGGAAATGAGGAAGTGTAAGTGGTTCTTAGAACTTCCATAAGATGCTTTACATTGTCAAATTTCACCATGTGCATCCCCAAATTCATTATGCAGGACAGAAATGATCCAGCACCAATACAAGAAGCCACCAGCAAATTCTGATAAGCGCTACCAGATTTCTTTAGACTTAAAAGTTCAGAAATCAGTGAATAATAGCTACCAAATAGAAAATCAAAGTCAATGTTCACTAATTCATTTCTTTGGCAAAAAGCTGCAACAGTTGGAAGAGCAAGACATGATCCCATACATAATGGTATCTCGGACAATTCAATGGACATTAATGAGCCAGGTCCATGGAAATCATATGAGATCCACGAAACTAACAGATCCTTTATCTTAAGAATGACATCATAAGCTCCAAAGCGATATAGTGCAATAACAGAGTTTCCCAAGCCAAGTACAAGACCTGCAACACCCCAACCGTCTTCTTCCAAGTCATACAAATTTCCAAGGGACAAGTTTGAACTCATTGACTGTTGACTCAGTGAAAAGCTAACATTAAGATTTTTCAAAGAATCAGTTGCAGCAGGGCAAAGCTTGCATATCATCAGAGATAAGGTATTAATAATATCCTGAAGTAATGAGATTTCAGTAATCCTGGTGTTTTGTCCTTCCAAACCAGAACCATTACCAATTTCAGTTGTGTTCAGAAGATTTTGACAAGCAAAACCCAATGCCATACCACAGGTTCCCTTAACAAGATTGCTTTTGCTCTCACAAAGTACCTATTAACAAGAACAAACAAAAAGAAGAAAAAATTCAATCTATTCTTCAAAATTTATAATGATTGACAGCAAAGTTTGAGAACAAATAAAACTAGGCAGATCAATGGAAAATTTTAAATCACTTGCTTGAATTATTGCAAACAGTTTAACATGTATTAGTGAGAAATACAGTAAATTAATGGGTTCTCAATAAACTGCAGAACATATAGCAAATATGGTCACATCAATAACAATGAAGCATACTGTTAGGTACAAACCATGAGTTTTTGTCTGGTTTGGAATCATCTTGGGTTTATCACCCAGTATGGTTGTCTGACATAATGTCCAGTTCTAGGCAAGCCTAATTTACTAGTTAAACAGGGGGCACACCCCCTCCACGGCTCCTTAAACAGATCACTGCTGCCTCCACCTCTAGGATACCTTCTCTCTTTTGCCTCCACCTTCTCACTGCTTCTCACTTCTGCTTCTCCACTTTCTCCTCCACCACTACTCCTCGTACTCCTTTGCCTTCTCCTTCCCTCCACCAATAGTCTTCTTGCTCCTTCCTCCTCTTCTCCTGCTCCTCCTCCCCAATTCTTTTCCTCTCTCCCCTGGTCCAGGCAATATAAACATGTATGAGTGTCGATATGTCAGGGTTGAAGTCTGTACCAAAAACATCTGGTCCAGCCATCAACAAGTAACAGCATCTGACAAGACGTTAAGATTTAAACCTTGTTTCTAATTCTATCTACTTTATCTCTTAATTTTTGTCACTGCATGGAATGACACCAGACCAATACCGCTCAAAATGGGTGGTATGTAATGGTCTGGGTGTGAACCAGTCAAACCATTACATGGACTGCCCAAGTTTCAGGCAGTCCAGACCAACCTATGATAAAACAAAGAAAAAAACTTTATGTTTTCCCCTTGGACTCATGAGTGTAAACCCTCTTATCCATGCATGGGGAGAGTGGAATCCTCGCTGCCATCTAATGCTGCATGCAACCCCACTCTTGTGGTTCACAGACACTTGGTACATACTGGTCTGACCAGAGACCAGACCGGGTACCAGAAATGACATTCCTTCGTTCAGAGTATAAGAACACTTCTATTAAAACACCATTTCAAGATTTATATAACATTTTTCGCAACACAATAGCCAAAAAATTGCTCCAAAGTCTTTGTATCGGTACATTCTATACTATAGAATTCCTGCAAATAGTAATAAGAGGATGTGGAGTAAAGTCAAAACTAAAAAGTTACTGTTTTGCCTTTCTCCTGAACCCAGGTTCGCCAGTATCAGAATATAGATTTGTTGTACATTGTCATGATGAAGAGTAGCATTGGAATGTACCTTGAGAAGTCCATTCACAACTTCAAATCTTTGCTTCCAATCGGTTGCATCAAAGCAAGTAGATACAAGACCAAGAGAAATTGCAGCAGACCACTGCCGTTGTTCATGTTCATATTCAAGCAACCATTTCAAAAGAAATTCTGATGCAGCAGAGATTACCATATGGGCTGATGAAGGCAAGACCTGTTTTTTTTAAAAAATGAAAGAAATAGATGAGAAGCTGAAATCCAGAATCACATAAAAAGTTACTTTGTCAATTCACAACAACATGAAGAAAGATTCTGTTTGGCCCTATAAATGAAAAATGATATGGTATTGAATGATTGTCATAAGACTACATAACTTAAGATTTTGGACATTTGTCATTTAGTGTCACAAGCAGAAGTATTTGGCACATACATGGACCAATGATTACTTAGCACTCCTATTTTGGAATCCTACAAGTAACCCTCCCAAATGTGGTCCCACTTATGGTGGATGATTCACTTGTTGTGGACCCAAAGCTTTCCTAACGCAAACTGCATTAACTACATATCTCTGCTTTGCAGTATGCCTAATAAATATCATCAGAACATATAGATCTCTAATAAATATGCTGGTTCCAAAATTTTAACTAACATGTTGTTATAATCAATGTATATAATATGTGCATGTGTGAGCTTGGATTGTCAGGTTATAGGTTAGAGGTCGTAATCTTATCAAACTGAAATTGGGGGCTCCAAATTGGGGACCAACTTCCTTGAACAAGATCTAACAGCATTCAAGACCCAGAACTTAAATTGAACAACGGTGAGGATGTGACCAGCCAAACAACCCTTGGGTGCCAGATCCTTACAAAGCCGGCAACGAGTCCGAGTTCAAGTGTTGCATCATAATGATTGATAGCATATCCTATCAACATGCAAATGATCAAAAGAAACATGCCAATGATCGAAAGAAATATGCCAATGATAGAAACCGACCTCCTTGAACAAGATCAGAGTTCAGATCTAGAAACTTAAAGTTAAAACAATCCTGAAAGTGTGGCTGACAACCACAAACCTTGGGTGCTGACACCCTCACAAAACCGATAATGAGTCTGATCTCATGAGTAACATCTAACAATAGCATAGCACAAGCTATCAGCACAAATAAGACAATGTCATGCCAATAACAGAAGAACGGATAAGGCAAACAATGACTTGTGGCCCCAAGAAACTCGATTGATCAGCTAGCAATAATATACATCAATTAATCAAGGTAACAGAGGCTATGTAAAGAGCCTTCTCTTGTTAGCCTCTAGGGTGAGTTGGTGGACGATAAATTTCATGGGGAACTGCTTTACCTAGTACAATTTTTTTGCAATGTTTATTTTGTAGGAAAACTGAAAAAATTCAAATTTTATTTTTGATGTTTCCAGAAGGATAAACTTTTAATTTTCTGGAACTAAAATGAATTAGAAGATATTCTATTTCAAATTTGTGGAACTAAGTTTTATTGGGACATAAAAGGAAAAGTCTCTAAAGTTTTACCCAGCATTTCAAAGAGGTTCCCATTTCCTTTCTCTCCAACTCATAATATCCTCTATTTGCTTTTCATAGAAGAGGCTATTAAATTAAAAATTATAACGTTACAACCCTTCACCTTTGGATGTGGTAGTCAAATAATTAGTATTAGTGGTACGAGAAAAGATAGAGAAAGACTTAAAAAGGCTTTAACAGAAACTATAAATAAAGACTTAAGTACTCTGAACTTAACTAACCATATGGCTGTTTACATATCTCAGTGGCGACAAAAGATCCATGTTGCCGATCCAAAATAGTTGGGAATTACGGCTTTGTTATTGTTCTTAATTTCAATATGGTAGTTTTTGAACATGGCTTCACTAAGTTAAGAACTATGAGTAGAAAGCTAAAGGTAATTCCAATGAGATCAAGATAACAAATATTTGTTTGAAATGGTTTAAAACTTTAAATAATATTCAGGAATTTGAAGTGCATCAATAAGAAAAGGTGTATGGTACTAGTTAAAAGTTTCAGTGAAGGATAAAGAAGACCAAGGAAGTCCTTCTTAGAGATAAAAAAGCACATGATGGCTTTTGGATTCAAGGATTTCAATCTCATGGTATACCAGCAGGTTCAAATGGCACACATTGGTCCAACCATGCACTAGGTTGCAGAATGCCCCGTACTAGCAATGTGCTAAGTACTAGGGATTTAAATTTCAAATCGGGTGGGGGCAGTACATACCGGTCTTCGCCTGCTACCGGGCAGTACACTTGATACAGCCCTGTATCAGACGATATAGAGTTGTATCGGGCGATAACGATTGAAATTGTAACAATGTTCCAACGGTCAATTTGACTGTTGGAGCCCTTTCTCATGGGTTATTAAACCCATCCTCTCCCCTATTTCACTTCATTTCACTTTTACACTCTCTTAGCGATCAGTAGCGAAAGTAGAAGATCTGACATTCACCAATACATGCCTCAGGTGCCGCCTCGAATACATGTGATTCATGACGATCAACCTATGATCATCACCACATTGATGCACCAATGGCATACGGCGTATCAATACACTATGTCGTGAGATTAATTTAAGGATTGGATCCAACAAACATATCATATTGATATGCAGATACATAGGATCGAGGAACCCGATCCACCGCCCGTGGAGGCCCGTCGTTCGTTTTGATGATAGAATCAACAATCAGGTATATCTACATATATGATTATTTAATTCATTTAAATCTTAAAGTTTATGTTGTAACAAAATAATATAACAATTCATATATTTTTTCTGTAGATAATTCAATATTAATAGAAGGACGATTCGTAATAGACCGAAATTATGAACCTTGCACAAGGCTATTCCTCAAAGCCCGAAAAAGATATGTGACACTATTCATACCTAATTTACATAGTTTTGCTAAACCTTATACTAAATGCATGTTTATTTCTAACTTAAAAACTCTATCCTAACTTTTTTTAATTTTATGATATTTTTGGAGGATTTTACGCCCTAAATCAAGCATATCAAGCTCATACCGCTCAGTACGTCGTACCATACCATACTGAGCAAAACTCTATACATCAATACGGTACGAAATTTCAATCCTTGCTAAGTACACCACTCAACATGTTACAATGTATCAACTTTCAGCGTATAAAAGATCATAATAGGATAAGCTTCAATCAGCCTAAATCATCATACAGTTCAAGAATTAATCCCAAGTGCTTTCACTCAAACCTTCCAACCATTAAATATTTGTCGCCGCCATGAGACCAAAGTTTACCCTCCATCCATCCAAAAGAAAATATTTTTCCTTCAGGATAAAGCCTTTGCTATCCTGCACAGGTATGGGTCATTGCAGTTCACTTATCACATTACATGCTTCAGTGGTCCTACCTTGATGTCTGGTTACCAACTATATGTACCCTCTTTTGGAAATAACAGCTTTCTGATCACTTATCACATTACATGCTTCACTTATCAAGTACCTATGCATTCATCATGAAAGCACCACAAATAATCCAAGAGAAGGAAATTGAATCCAAATAAGTGTTTTGGGCTTTTGAAATATATTGTACTTAGTAGGCTTCCATCCCAAACTGTCATTCTCATCAACAAAAGCAAGCTAAAGCAAGGGTTTGAACCATAGAAACAACCATTTTGATTAGAGGGGGGGTATTGTTGTGTACATTGACCAATCCTAAACCTTATATTGAGTAGAAGCTTCTGCATTGGGCTACCTCTACTCAAAGGTTAATAGTGATTTTATACTCTTAAACACTAGAACAGATCCACAGCAAGGTTATTTACGTCGCTCACCAGTAAAAATGTGCAGAAATCATTATCGATATGTATCAATAACTTATTTTGAATATGCATCAAAAACTTATTAGTAGAATAAGACTAGATAAACACAATGCTAAGAACAATATCGAAGACGTAGTTAAGAATTGACACAGATGCCCACAATTCTTTTATCTAGTATCATGTAACATTTAATGAGATGTAGAGTTCTGATGTCAGAAAGTAAACATGGGGCATTTGAAATGCCCGAGATGTCAAGAATTTTGTGATTCATAAAGTCATTCATGCTTTGTGGATTGGAGTAATTAGGAAATTAAGAAATACACACAAAATATGTAGCCAAGATGAAAATGTTGAAATGGATGTGCAAAGTTATTATAAAAGAAAAACAAGAAAATTTTCTTTTGCAAACAATTAAATATAACCTCAAGAGAATAAAATGAAAAACCAATTTAAGTTGGTATGGATATGACTAAAGACAACTATGGATACCCTAGTCATCCGATGTGAGTCAACTAGGAATTTAGGATTAATGGCGCAAGAAGAGATAGATGGAAACTGAAGAAAACTATATTAAAACAAAAAAAAAAGAGATTTGACTACTTGCAATTTGAAGTCCAAATATTTTACGCTTCAACATATTTTTACATTTTTTGTATCTAATGTCAAATTAGACTGAGATTCTCACCATGCACAGGGCACCAATAGCAAAGGCAATGTTTGCCGAAATCTGTGGAATAGACTCTGCCCCAACTCTGCAAAGAGTCTACAAAACAATAAATAAGATAATTAGTACAATTAGAATGAATATTTTCTCGAGACAATTAGAATAAATATAATCCGGTAGATTTTAAAGTAAAACCAACTGGAAGTAGATAAATCATGTCAACCATCTCTCCTTCTCAAGTAGAGTAAGCTAATGCACCTAAAATTATGTCAGCTAGAAAGAAAATAAAAGTGCATGTCAATGAAGAGAAATAAATTATGCATATGACATTAGTTTTCAAACAGCCATATCTGTTTGCTCAAAACCAACAATCAAACTCAGTCCTAGCAAAATAAGAGTACTCTGTCTACCATAAACCATAGCGAATATGTAATGTATAATCAAACAAAAGTATTGAAATTAACCTACAATGTACCATGATAATTTCTTTCCTGGGTGCTGCGTTAGCATTTGTTGTACATATCACTGCATAGCTGTCTTTTCACTCATATGGATAGCAATAAAGTTTATTTGCTTAGAAAATACACAATGATAACCTTCAATGTTCAGACCCAACAAACTAGTTCAAAAGAAATCTAGAACATGCTAAGAATTTCTGATAATTGCCTTTTCGGAATATGAGGGTTGGTTCACATACAAATATATAAATATTTGCCTTTTCTCTCATTTGAATAACAGCATATTTATATTCTTTCCACATATATATATATATATATATATATATATATATATATATATATATATATATATATATATATATTGTGTGTGTGTATGTGTGTATATATACATATGCGTGTATATATATATATAGTTTCAGATTCTCATCCAACTCAGTCAAAACAAAATTTGAATAGTGGCACTGCCATCGCCAAGCACAAGGATAAGAAAAGATTAATTTACCTAACGCCCAATACTTCAGACCTTAGACTGAAAGGCCCATCTGATAACTACTCTAATGTAAATATGCATTTATGAATAATCCTACAACTGCTATAAGAGTTGGGATGATCATGTAATTCTAGCATATAAAGTCTATATTGCATAGAGCACATTTAACAACAATAATTAGATTGAGGCAAGAGGTTCTGGCCTTTGTTAACCCCAAGCAAACAAGCACATGATACCATAGCCTGTTTCAAATGTATGCTTACAACTATTACATACGACAAGTGAATAACATGGAGATAAGGTAATTGCCTTTGATAACTATGTTTTGCAGAAGATCCAGGTTATGCATTATCAGATCGTTCTTTAGACTGCTTCAGGTTTTTCCTTGTGGTTCCCTCACATTTGTATAAGTAACCTTGGTGATGAAGTCTAAATTCTGACCTCCAATATCACTAATATAAACAAAAAGCTAATATATATTACTAGCTATGTGTGTCCTAACTAAAGCTATGTATGTCCTAACTAGCCTTGCTACAAGCACCAAATCTATTCCATTATGTAATGCCCAATGTGAGTACTATATGGAGAAGATGGTAAAAGTACAAAAATAAAAAAGAATATTAACAAAAATTGTTGATTAGACATTGACCTTTAAGATATCATTGGCAACCTTGGAGTTTTTGTCAAATGCAGAAGATGATTTAGCATCAGCAAGCAGAACCACTGCTCTCAGCCAACGATGCATGAAATGCTTCCATGATTGCAGTGCAAGAAATCCCATAAAAATGTTTCTTGATATATGAAGTGATTCAGCGATTTCCAGCAGAGCTCTCTCATATTCAGAATGTAGTTTACCTGAATCCTGTAGCGAGTCGATACAAAAGATGATAATTCAAACGTAATTCTTTAGCAGCCATGGAATCAAAGCATAAGTAACTAATTTCAATTATTAATATCTTGCCTTTGTTGTTGCTAGAGAATTTAAATCCTTGGGAGTATTAACAAGGCATAATAAAGCTGCACCTGGTAACTCTCCAAGTTGCTTTCCTGCATAGAAGAACCGAGAACTTAGCCATGACCAGAATGTATGTACACGATCCATCCTAAATTTTTGAAAAAAGAAAAAGAACAAATCAACCAATCACAAAGGTCATAAGTTCATACCATTTGGATATTTTGATCAAGGCAAAGGATAGGCGAGCCCATCTAAACTCATTTCACTATTTTTTATACGAAAGAAGGAAAGGAAGAAGTCAGAACAAGAAGTCACAAAAGCATCACTTAATCCGGCACAAATATCCTCTAAGTGAAGACCATTCGGTACCTAATGCTGGGGAAATTTGTTTAATTTTTAGCTTTGGCACTGAGCACTAGGAATGTACCGTTCAGCCCAAGGACCAGTATCAGCATTGGACCAAACTTCTTATCACTTGATTAATATGCCTTGATTAAGAGCCGTAATCTTTTATTGCATTTTTCATTTTTTGTAGTTTTCTTTTTTTTCTTCTTGTGACTAATGAATAAAAAACAGTGTGTGAAAAGGTGAGAGACTTCCATCTATAGGACAGAGTCACAAGGCAGTACTTGTTCCGCAATAATCTGATTCCATAATCTGTGCATGAGGTACATCTGATGTGAAGCCAAGACCCCATTTGTGATGTCTAGTAACCACAGCGAGTTCAAATATTATTTTCTCTGTAATCTTTCTATCTTCCATAATCAAAATCTAAAAAAATAATGACTTATTCGCTCTCCATCCTCATGTATATCTTGAAGAGCCTTTATAACAATGTCACAACAAAAGGCAGCACAATGAAACTAGAGTAATCAGAAAGCACTTTGAGGCCTGATTTGAAAATCCTTGCATTTTTCTTCATTATTAAATAATGTGTAGTTTCCTCTATGGTAAATAAATTCATGAAATAAGAATGATCTGTAACTGGTACATTTGGAGAATTATTTTTCCTAAAGAATTTCAGAGTTCAGATAATACTTAACCAGGCATCATTGAATAATTATAATCCTCCGCATGAAACGCAAAAGACAGCAAATTGATGCCTCTACAGTTTGTTATACAAGAATAGTTTTCTATAGGACTGTATGGAAAACATAAGAAAGCATATTGTTGCCTTTATCAGTTTCTTATTTAAGAATAAATTACTCCCAAAAAACTCTGACACAGACCACTTACGAATAATTTAAAAAAAGAAAAACAGGGAGAGAAGGCAAGGATGAGGTTGCTTTTCATTAAGAACATGACCTGCAACATTATGTTCCCATATTGGAACTAGACCTGACCCCAGTTATGGTTCCTAAATTGTGGGAACTGGAACCGAACCGTATAGGGCTGGTTCTAGTTCTGGTTCTGGTTCTTACAGTTCTGGTTCTAGTTCGAACCATCAATTTTTTATTTTTAATTAAAAATAATTTAAATAGGAAAAATCATATATATTTTTTAATCAGGAACCAATTCAAATTGGAACTGGAACCACCGGTCCTGGTTTCCAAAAACTAGGAACCATAATCAAACCACTAGGTCTTATTCCGGTTCAGTTTGGAACCGACGAATTGTCAGGCCAATTCGATTCTGGTTCAGTTCGCTTTCGAACAGAACCATGGTCAAGGCTAATTGTTACAATTATTATTTGTTGCATCTAAATGATTGGAACTCAAGTTATAAGAAAAGCCCACCCCAAAATGGAAATTGAAATTGAATTGGTAGCTTCAAGAAAGTTGCAAATTAATAGAGCAAAGCAAATGATAAAATGATTGTGATTTTAGCATAATCAATAGACTTTTCATACCTGCAGTGAAAATTGCTTGAGGAAAGACATCCAATAGCTTTTCAACTTTGTGCACCACAACTCTTTTCTGTCTAAGCATCCTACGCCGAGTTCTGAGGCAATAAATGCAGAAATGACACATCAATAGTTTCGCCAAGCATGTGGAAAATATTATCATGACTAAGAAAATGGCATTAACATGTAATAAAATTTCTAACACGTGTTCAAATTTCAAAATCTTGACTTCAAGTTTCTCCATCGCATTGAGTAATTCCATATTATCTTCAGAAACAAGACACTCCAAATTTCTTCTCTTAAATTCAGGAATGGCTTCCTGAATATTCGCAACCTGAAAAGTGTTTTAATGTAAATCAAAGTGAGATCATCTGAGCTCCAATCTCAATACTCCAACAATATACCATAAAAAAATATATATTAAGCATAAGACAGTAATTTAGATATATATTAAAAGGGTCCATAAAGTAATGCTCACATAAATCTTACCTCGTAATGGGACAATGACTCAAATGCAACTATCCGTGCTTTTACCCAAAGAAATTCAAAGTTAGCAAACCTAGATGTTCCAATTTCCCACAATATCTTGATAACACTTCTGGAAGTTTCGGAATAAACTTCTGCATCCAATGCTCCCCACCTTAATAAGATGCACAAGCTGCAAGACAATATCAACAGAAGAAATCACACTAGTACACTGTAAACTAACAGAAAATTTTCATAGCAGAGGATGTGAATATTACTAAGCTAAAAAACAAATTGTGGAATAGAGGTTGACAAGTTATATGGCCAATTACAGAAGAAAATCTATGAGAGAGACAATTATTATGCATTGTACATGTGAAGCAACAATAATATGTCGTGTACATGTAAAATGACAATAATAACCAGGTTCAGGATCGAAATCCTTGCATTTATGTGCCTTAATAAAAAAGGACTACAAGAATTATCATCAATAACATCAAATAAGCAAAGTATGCAACTTCGAAGTGTTGTAGCACTAAGATATTGAATTTATGATCACACGAAATAGAACCTTGAGCAAAATGCTAGCACTGTCAATCAAGGTTTGACGTACCGGTCCGAGCCGATGTGTCGGCCAACCGATGGCACGGCATGTGCTGCTCCATACCAGTGTACCGACACACTAAATGTCAGTGTGCACTGATGTTTCGACAAGGAAGAAAAAGATGTTGAAGAGGAAGGTCCAATGGAGGATCATACGAGGAAGAAGGAGAAAGGAAGAAGAAGAAGAAAGAATAGGAGAAGAAGTGCAGCGATACCTAGGAAGCAACGACAGCATCGAAGGGAAGCAGCAACATCACAGCGGCAAAGAGGCAGTGTTGCTACAGCATCGCAACAACGAAGCGGCAAAGAGGAAGCAGCACTGCAGCATCGCAAAGAAGTAAAGGTAGTACCGCTACAGCGGCGAAGAGGTAGCACCTCTGCAACGGCGAAAAAGCAGTGCCGCTGCAGCATTGCAGCGGCGACACGACAAATAGGTAGCGCCGTTGCAGCAGCGAAGAGGCAGCACCTCTGTAGCATCGCAACGGCAAAGAGGTAGCACTGCAGCTACATATGCGTGAAGAGACCTAACCTACTTTTTTTTTAATGCCAAAATGGACTGGGGCCCATCACTTTTTATTTTTTTTATTATTTTAATTCGGACCGCCAAAACGGGGTGGTCTGCGCATCGGTCCACGCCCGGAACGATACACACCGCCCAAACCATACCGTTTCAAGCGGAACAGCAATCCCTGCTGACAATCAACACCCACTAATTGGAATACAAGATGCCTCCTTAGCTCCATCACCAATTAAAAATTACAAAAGAAATTACTTAACAAGTCAAGCCAATAGGTACATGATACACCAGTATACCAGTATAATATTGGGCCAGCACAATATGGACAGTACCATGCCATATTTAAACCATGAACTTGAGCATGTAAAATCTTACATGTCAATTTCTTGTGTTCCTTTTACAGAGGTATAATATGATTTCAATATAAAGAACCTAATATTTATAACTACAGACCAGAAACAAAAGAAAATACCAACGATCAACATTATCGTACTTGATGTTTCAGAGATAAGCCTGACAACAGACACCAGAGATCACTATACAGGGGGCTAATTTGATAATGTGTCCAGAACTAATCCTAGCACACCAAAGTTTATAGGACTATATATGACAGAAGACCAAAAGAAGTTCAAACCAAGGTTTGCAATGCGGCCAAGTACAATTCGGTATGGGTGGTATTTACATATCTGATATCCTGCTAGCACCACAGGCCAGGGGAATTTGGATGGTTTAAGCCTAGTATTAAGTATAAACAATAAAGCATACCGCCCGGTACAGCTGTGTACCACCTAATACAGGTCCAAACAGTAACTTTTTTATTTTTAGTCTTTTTTCGAGGTGTTCCCCTAAACTCAATATGTATCAGTGTACCAATACACAGTACACCAGTATTGTCTAGTACCCAAAATTACAATCCTTGGTTTAAATATAAAGAAATACTTGAGTAGATATTGATATTCTTACCCATGAGCAACAATAGGGTCACTGAAATAATCGAGCATATGATCTGAGATAACATCCCAAGCTGTGTAAAAGTCTGAAAGGAAGATAAATTTTGTGAAAAAGACCTAATAATAGCAGAAGATAACCTCCAACAAAAATAAAAAAGTAGATTTTAGAATCAGGCATAGCAATAAAGTTTCAGATCAAAAAACATTCTAGAACAGGCAAATGAACCAGAAATCGAACAGCATTATTAGCAACATATCATGCATTACATGATAAACAATCAACCAGTTAGCCCATTGATGGATTAACAATCCCCGAAAAGATGAAAGCAAAGTTAATCTTTAATCATAGAGCTAACAGAACAACCTTCTATTCTTCTTAAATGCTTTTCTATCAACAACAAGACCTTAGCTAAGGGAAGGAAAGAAGCATTAAGACTTAAAGGAGCATTCAACTGCAATATTTTAGATGAAACCAAGCAGCAGCTAAACATTTCACCTATTTGAACCCAAAAATTGAGATATTATTGTGTTGTTATTGCAGTAATGATTTTATTTTATTTTATTGTCAAGCTGTATCTATATATCATTTGTGTCAATAAAATAATCTTCATTTCTTATATATCAAGGTTCCCAAAATTAAAGACTAACTAGATCCATTTGTCAACCTCTACTCGAGCCACATTATTAAGAAGAACCAAAAGATGTAAAACATCAAATAATGTGAAAATTTCATGGAAGAAACAAGTATAAGTTGATACCTTACCCCAAAAACTATCAACAAAAAGAATCCATTTTGCTTTTCCTTTTCCAACAAATCAAAAAGTAAGCAGCAAAAGTCATCATTTTCTGATGAACCAAACACCAAATATTTATTTTTTCCTTAAAAATTGTTTTCAAGATTTAGATGGCACTGAATTAGCAAAAGTAATTTTTTATTTCTGAAAAATCTAACACTACAAAAATTACTTTTTTTCTTAAAAATATTGTTTTCCCTTGATTCCTATTAAAGTTCGATGGCAGTAAATTAATCCTAAATCATGATATTTCTAGAAAGTATGTCATCACTGCACTAAAGGCTAGTAAGTATCCCCGAAATTCCTAGAGCTTTGACATTTAGTTGTTCATCTTTCATTGATGACAAATTTACCAAAAATCAGACAAGCATGACAACCCAACAAGGACAACTTAACTATATAAAATGATGACCAAATCTGAAATGATCTAAAATGATTTTCATTATATTAATTGACTAGATATTTCAGATAAAAAGGAGTTCCCCAGGCCCTCAAAATCCCAAATTTTGGCCAACAATAATGAAACAAATCCAGAAATAACAAAACAAGCATCTTACAAAGTGGCATGTTAAAATTCAAAGCTTATGTACCTTTAACTTCCTAAAAGACTAAAACCTTCAACATAAAAGATTCAGTAAGAACAACTGGAAAAGCAAACAACATACCAACAGCAATGAAAAGAGTTAACAGTTCACCAACCCTTTGACATCCCATATTATGGCAACTAATCACAACTATTAGAGGAATAAAACAAAGCTCTTCCAAAACATGGCACACACAAATTCAAGGCTCATATAAACTTAAATTACAACAAAAGCATAGCCCTTCAACATAAAAAGAAATTTAAAAATCAATTATAAAATTCAAGAAGATTACCAATTACATCGGCTTCACAAAGATGGGCAAGGCTTTCCAATCCAAGAGCATGCACAATAGGATCACGGCTCTCAATAGATGACTGTTAACAAAATTAAAGAGAACTCTGTCGATCATTCGGTCTAGCCAACCAACAAATTGAGAAAGAGCTTCTTTAAATTTACCGAGATAGACAATATGAGATCAACACCCCTGTCAGGATTATGGCTGCAGATATCACGCAGTGAAGCAGCAAGGCTAATACAAATTTCTCTCTGAGACATGAAATGAGAAAAGGCTTGGGGATCCAGAAGTCCCTAAATCAAGCAGAAGAAGATATTCAGTCTTTCAGTGTCAAGTTTGAAATGGTGAGGTATTATAGGTTGCTACAAGCCTACAACAACAACATAATGTCCCAACTAATTGGATTGACTACATGATTCATTTTCTGTCTTTGAGCTCTAAATAAAATAGTATCTTTAATCTAATTAAAAACATTAAAATCTTTACTCAGTTCTAGGAATATCTTCATAACTCTCCCACTACCTTTCCATGGACCACTAATATTAATTGTCCCATCTCATCTAACTATAATATCTGTAAGTCCCCTTAGAGCACGCCCATGCCATTCTTATTGTTTCTACCTCATTTTATCATCCATTGGAATTCCACCTAATCATTAAAAAAAAATCTTTCCAAATTCCCTGTAACTCCACATATCCACCTCAGTCTTCTCATCTTAATGATCCAACACTTATATCCATAAATCACAGTTGATTTAATAACTACTTTATAAAACTTATGATCATATAAAACTCCTCCTAAGTACATACTTAGTTCTCTTTATATTGCTAAAAATTTACTTTTCAAGATTTGCCACCATAATTCAATATTAGGATTAATTTCCTTTAAACTCTCATCAATTAGAACAGTATCATCAGCAAATGATCATGGAGATTTTTCTTTTTGTCTTTTAGCAATTCAAAATTATCCTCTTTCCCATCCCTAGTACCTAGCCTATTGTGAAACTTATCATAACCCTTGTATTTTGTCATACTTACAGCTTATTTACTTCTTTTTAAGTTACTATATATTTAAAGTTCTCGTTTTTACAATTTTGCCAACCCATAAAGCATGATTTTTTTCATAGTAATTGCTTTTTGATCCTCCTCACGTTACCACTAAATCTTCTCTTAACGCCACACCTCTACCATCAGATTCTCAATCCCTTTGTCACAATCCTAACCAAAGTTCACAATTTCGGTCCGTATTGACATACCGAGCCTTGCTCGATATGATACGTATTGAAGCATACCGACGATACGCCTGGGCGTACTAGGCAATATGCCTAAAATAGCTGAAAACCATCCGAAAAACCTAAAAAATAAAAAAAATAGTTAGAGGGTTTTTAAGTTATTAATACATTTAGTATATTTTAGTAAAAATAATGTAAATTAGGTAAGAATAGTGTCACATATCTTTTTCGAGCTTTGAGGAGTAGCCTTTTGCAAAGTTTGCAATTTCGATCCGTTCAGGATCATCCTTCCGTTAATATTGAATTATCGTTCTTCCTCTTAATCCTCCCAAATTAGCCTCATAAATTTGATCCGATCCATAAATCGTTGTTTTGTTGAGTTTAGGAGAGTGAAAATGTAAGAATAAAAGAGAGATTATAAGTGAAAGAGTTTGAGAGAGCTTAAGAGATTGTGAGAGTGAAATGAATTGAAAGATGAGGGAGGAAAGGGTTTAAACATCCTTTAGGTTGCCTCCAACAGTCAAATTGACTGTTTGAAACCCGATACAAGTCAGTAACGGTCAGTTTCGATCGTTACCGCCCGATACAGCACCGTATTGCCCAATATGGAATCAAAACTTTGGTACCACCCGGTAGCAGGCGATCTGCATACCAAGAAGCTTTTGAACAGATATGTAAGAAACAAGGGAAAATATAGCGACCATATTTTCCTTGTTAAAAAAGTCTTACACTATTGTCTTTAGGTGATAGTTGGGTATCCGATAGAAATTCAGTACTCCTATATCTTATTTCTTAAATTGAAGATGTTTTATGCCAAAAAAATACATTTGTCTACTTGATGACCAATATTAGGAGTTAGGACAACAGACATGGTGAGAAACAAGGGAAAATATAGCAACTATATTTACATGCAACAAGAAAAGGTATACATAATCAATAAGCAAATGATATGCTCCCAATGAAACAAAAAAAGTTTGCAAGCTCAATAATCAACATTCTATAGACAAAAGTGAAGTGCCACTTCCCAAATACCAAAATGTTGCAAAATGTTGTCCAAGACAATATCTTGTCCTTTGTGCACAAATATGGCTTTTAGCTGCATATGAATTCTGCTTGGGTTCTTGCTGCTGTATTGCAATGTATGTTCATGAATAACCGATAACGAGAGTAAAATAACTCCACAATATTATCAGTATAGGAATTACTTATCTTTATTACAAAATACAATGTTAATCAGTAGACTGTGCTCATCCATTTATTTGCATCACATGCTTGTCTACTGATATTCTGCAATTTTGAAATTTTCCTTCCATACTTTTTCACTGTAAGATACAATGGTCAAGCTTATTTGCTATTGCAAGTAATCCACAAAAATCAAACTGCATTAAGGATTGTGATTGTGATATCTGAGTTCCTGAATTTGCTTAACACTAGTGCTTAATTCTACTCGAAAGTTAGTTATCCTTAATGCCTCACCTTCCAGCAACTAAAGGTAATTCCTTGAATTTGCTATAGCTAAATGTATATATGTTGGCAGAAGAAATTACATTCAGGCAGAACTAAGAAAAGTGACAGAAGGAGATCAATAACATCCAGAAGGAATCAATGTACGAAAATTAAATAATTCAACTTACTTGCAAAGTTCCAAAAGCCATATCATTGATAACCCATGTCTTACATAGTAGACGAACAGCTGTGCCATATAACACACTGGAAAATGAAAAACAGTATAATGCTATATAAGCAACTCACTCTCCCATGAGGACAGCTCTAGGATTAAAATTGTCACTACTATTATCATCACCTTACAAAGCACGATCAACAGAGGATATGATGCAGTACATCCCAACTAAAGGTCCTCATATCAATATGTTGATCTAATTCAGAATTTTGATGTTTATAAGTACAATCCTAACTCTTAAGCATGCAGTGGATGCAATATATACCATGGAATAGAACATGGCATGTAACCATATCAGCAGCTCATGAGCATGTGATGCAGGAGAAACCTGCACACCAAGCATATACATGGAAGCCTAGAGCTGAGTCAAATGAGGTAAAGGTTTAAATCATAGTATTTTTATTCTAGTTTACTTAGGTTTTCATGATTCAATTGAATCTATATTGCCATCACTTCACTAATTGAGAGACCATGGAGACTTCTTAAAGAGCTTGGTGAGTACTATCCATCTTACAAAATCCTAAAAGGAGACATTTTCCAGGTTGGTTAAGATCATAATGGAAGAGTCTTAGCCTTTCAAATAGTCAACAACTTCCTCTTTCAGTTTGCCTATAAAATCCTAGTATTGAGACACTTTACTTGGAAAATGGTATACAATTAGATGTGATGAGGTTCAGTCTAGGCAAGGCACATCATGCCAGCTCCAAACAAACAAGAACAAGGCCTTACATGGCAAGTAAATATTCAAAGGTTACTTTAGTAGTTTGATATCAGAGCAAAAGCAATGTAAAAAATCCTTTATCAATCATATTGGTGAAGAAAGTTTGAGACACAATTCATCTATCCGAAGTACAAATGTAGAACCTTGACAAATTATCTGCTTTGAAGGGAAGGTACTTCAATATAGAAAGTGAGTTTGATACAGTATATTATCTTTGAAGTAAAGCAGAAAAAAAATAGATTAGAAAACAACTTAATAACGGGAAAAACACTTAGTAGCTCCTATACAAAGGAGATGTCAGATCTTGCAGAAAAGAGTTTTACGGAATTCACAATTGATGATTCTCAAAGTATAAAACATGTACCGGTTCAAAGAGTAAATTGATATGCACTGATGTTATTCATAACTTGGAGAGTATCACTGATTTAATCATAAACAAGAAAATAATTAGCTGGACTATTTCTTCAATTTTTAATTTGCCAAAATTTTGATTTGGCTTCAACTGGAAGAACATTGGCGACCATTAAATGCAGGGGAAGAGAGTACAGCAATCAATGTCAAAAGTTGATAACTTTGGTTAAGTCTTTTTAGATACAGGCTTGCATATATTCTAAGTATCTATGATTGTTATATTGTTTCTTTTGGATATTATTTTCAAGGTCCCAAAAGAGTTGTAACTAACCAACTAGTCTTCTTACAATGTCTGTATGATGGAAGTACTAAAAAGATTTGAATTTCTTTAGAAGTTAATTTTGTTGACATGGGGGTCAATCAAGAAGAGTTTTGGTTGGTTAACAGTTTTGCATTTATCCGTAGAGTCCTCATAGAGAGATCTATGAGAGTCCAATCTATTCTGAACAGGAAAAAACAGAAACCTCCCTAAATGAATATTTGATATGTAATAAATTGCCAGCCACAAACTCCTATTTTCTCCTTTCTTTATTCTGTTTTTTTTCTCCTCCCATTTCCCCCTTTTCTAAACCATTAGGATCTGATTTTCTTCTGGAAGTCACTTCATAGTTCATAGAACGTTACACATTTAATTCAATCTAAACAAACTTATTAATTGTAACTGGGCCCAATCTAGTAGGTGTGACCTTCAGTGGTTCCCCCATTATTACCTTCCCTTTCTTGCCCACTTGAGACATAAACAAGCCCATCCTAAGGTCACCATTAGACATGGGCATAATTTCTTCAATCTACATCATTTAGTTCCCAATTGATACAGTTATTAGGGCTCCTTAGGCTTGCAAGTTCCCAGCATCATGAATCACAATTACTTTTTGAATTGTTTATCGCTTCCATCTAAATTCAAATTAATCAGTGCAATAAGTTACATAACACTGTAGGGTTTAGACTGGTCATATAACCTAAAAGGCAGTCAACTATCTCAGCATACACCAAAATGTGATTATCCCCATACCATCATAAATTATAGCTTTCTTAGAAACAAAATCTTACAAAAAGAACAAGAACATTGAACAAGGCAAAGCACAAGCTACGTAGGCTTGCTAGTTTCCAAAATTACATTTAGTGTGCCACATCATAAATCACAATAATCTTTTCAATTGTTGGTCACTTCCATCAAAATTCAAATTAATCAGTTACAATTAACACTGCAGACTTTAAACTGGTCATATAACCTAGAAGGTAGCAGGGTTTGCCATTCCACATCATACCACTTGGTACGGGCAGTACGTACCAGTCCAATAGGGGACAAGTACATGGACCACCCTGTACTAGGTGGTATATACTAAAAGACTTTGTATCGCTCGATACGGGCCTATACCGCTTGATAACGATCGAAATCCGACCACCACAGACCTGTACCGATTGACAATGATCAAATTTTGATCATTACTGACTGATGGCTCAGATCTAATCCTTTCCAATGGTCATATCCATTTGAAAGGGTTTTTAAACCCTTTCCTCCCCATCTTTCACCCCCTTTCACTCTCTCAATCTCTTTCTCACTCACTTCTTTCTCTAATTCTCACATTTATACTTTTTTAAAACTTCATGAAGCTACGATTTGTGGATTGGATCAAGATTGGGAGGCTAATTAAGGAGGATTAACACTTAAGTTAGAGGAAGAACTCTCTAATCAAAGATACATAGACAACTTCTCAATTGCATTCTACAATCCACTCAATCCGGAGATAAGATAACGGCATGGACAGTAATGCCTCGATCGACAATGACGATGATGCCCGAGAGTCGATGGTCCCGTCTAAATAGTTTGAGACTGATGCATGGACCGAGGAGCAATATTTTACGCATACCACCCAAAATTCATATCACGGAGCTCGACGTAATAGTTGCTCATTCTTCTCTAAGTAGTAGTACGGTGATCGATCTTATGATACAAAGTAATAGATCAGTGGCGAAAGTAGAAGTTTCGACATTCTCCATGCTCCGCACCAATACAAGACACAATTGTACTTGTCTTAAGTGCCGCCACAGACACATGTGATTCACAACAATCAAACTACAGTCATCACCATATTAATGCACCAATGACATATGGTGTATCAGTATACTATGTCATAGGATCAATTTCAGGATTAAATCCAACAAACAAATCAAATCAATATACAAATATTTAGGATCGAGGATCCCAATCCACTGCCCGTGGAGTCCCGTTATTCTTTTTTGAGGTAAAACCAGGTATATCCATCGATCGATTGCTTGATTCATTTGAATATTAAAGTTTAAGTTATTTAACAAATAATATAACAATTCAAATCATTTCTTTGCAGATAATTCAATATCAACAGAAGGACAATCCAAAATGTACCTCAAAGCTATTCCTCAAAACCCGAAAAAGATATGTACCACCATTCTTTCCTAATTTAGATTATTTTTGCTAAAATTATACTAAATTTATATTTATTTCCAACTTAAAAACTTTAATCTATTTTTTCTATTTTTCAAAAAAAAATTGGAACTATTTTTTATCATTTTTTTGTGCCATCGGTATGCCTCATTGTACCAACACACAATACGTTGATACAAAGCAGTATGTAACATATCGTTGGCCAACCAGTACACCAGCTAGAACCTTGGAAAATAGTACACTATCTCAAAACTATAGCATCTTAAAAGGAAAATTTTACAAAGAATAAGAATTAAACCAAGAAGGTAAAGGACAATCTAGGCAGGCTTGCTAGTTTCCAATGTTACCTTTGGACCATGCATCATAAATCACAATCACCTTTTGATTGTTTGCCACTTCCATCTAAATTCAAATTAATCAGTTACAAGTCACACAAAAACACACTGGTCATATAACCTAAGGGGTAGTCAACTATCTTAAAATATACCAAAAAAGGATTATCCCCGTACCATCTGAAACTCTGTAGCATCTTATACATAACGAAAAAGAAAACTAGGAAGGTAAGGGACAAGCTAGGTAATGATAGTAGACAACTCTGAAAAATACTGCAGCATACAAACCAACAGCAACAACAATCAAAATATCTTTTTAAGATACTAATAATTTAGATAAAAACATTGCAAAATAATCAACTATAAAGAATCATTAAGAGCAATCATGTAAGAACCATTTGTATATGGTAAATGAACATAACCATAAGATAAACTGATAGATACATACGGATTTGCACTCTTGTGGAGCATTGGCAACACTGTTTGTAAAATTAATGGAACCATAACAGAATGTGTAGCGAGCGATGGAAGCATTTCCAGAAGTCTGGGCTGCAATAGATAAATAAAGGTTCTAAGGAAAATCAACCATTAAGTTAATATAATCTAAAAAACTATTCAATGTGCCTTGCCATGATGGTAGGTGCAGTGTCGGTAAATTATTGCAAAAAGGTGGTAACACTTTTATAGGTCCCCACTACTGATGTAGCAATAACAGCAGTGGTTGTGATCCACAGCATGGCACATGAATGTCATCAAGTTCAAGCAAAACTGATAGCTGATGGCTGCTACTTCCACTACCATCAATAACAGCTGATATCACGTTGAATATACAGCGAAAAACAACTATAGTCTCCTAGGAAACCATGGAACAAAGATGAGTGGTGATAAATATACTATATCTTCAATTTGACAACTTGAACAGCACCCGAAATAATCATGTTGATTTCTGACAAAAGTACTGATGATAAATGTAGTGAGGGTTTGGAAATTGTGATAAATGGTCATATCAGAAAGACTGATAATAACAAACATGGAGATAGAGCATCAGTGGCAACAATGGCAAGAATAATGATAGCAGTAATGGTCTAATGCAAAGTTAGAAGTAAATTTCAACATTCCTTCCATCTATGTTTTCATGTAACTTTCAATCCATGAAGAACAGTTTAACTGATTTTTCACACCAATTTTTAAATCAGTGTTTTGTTAGTAGCTTCTTCCTCCATTATTTTTACACTTCTTTCAGTTTTGTGAAGATAAATAAACATGGTTACTGACTTACCAACATTTTAAGGGAGTCACACTTGTCTCTGCATAGCATCTTAATGTGGAAGAGAACTGTTAGCAGCAGTGGCATACCCAGTTTATAATCCATTCCACCAATTGCAGCCAAAGAATCAACAGCAGACGTGCTAAGTTTAGGATGTACAAGCAAAATCGAAGCCACAGAGCTAAATAATGAAGTTAATCCTATAAAACAGAATAAACTGCCATCACGCACCAGATGTACAAAGTTTAACAAGTTATATCAATCCAATACACTTAATAAAAAAAACCACACTTGAGAAGGAAAAACCGGTGACCAAGCTTGAAGTATGTTGAAATTACTAAAATGAACAATAACCTCCAAGGTGAAACTTGAAGTATGTTGAAATTACTAAAATGGACAATAACCTCCTGAGGAACTTTCTGGTGATTGAATAATTGAATTATATTTTTGCCTTCTAACGGATGACAGGTACTCTTTCAGTTGAGACGTCCAACTTGTCATTACACCACATTGTGGCCCAATAAATCCAATTTTTTCATCATGATTCTGCATCAATAAGTTAACTGAATCTAAGGCATCTATTCAAGAAAAGACATATATGTTAAAATAAGATACGGTTTCAGATAACCTGGAACCAAAGATGATGCAGAAGCCTTAGAAGAATAAATCCTAGCCTCAAAGTAGATGTTCCAGACGCAAGGATCTGCACTTTTCTCGGATCATCTGACAACTCTAAAACTTGCCTGGTTGCTCTTGAAAGTAAGTGAGATGCCGAAGCTTTAACAGATTGAGAAGGAGAGGACAATAGGTTGATGAGAGGAAAGATACACAAAAGATCTTCACCATGGTAACAAGCAATTCCTTTACTATTGTCTTCTGCAATAAAAGCAATGCATAAGGCATTTCTACAGGAAATCTCAAACAGATAGAAACAACTTAAGCTATTCATTTGCAAGAAATCCTATTCAATTGCAAAATAAAGCAGCCGATTGTCCACAAAGAGAACATAATTATCAGTGCCTCACTACAAAATTCCTGTTCTTAAGATATTCCTCCAAATTTCTCAACGAGGAAGAAGTTCAAGTTCAAAAAACAAAGAAGTTACTGGGTGATCTTGCATGACATTAGCCATTTACCAGCCCTACATGTTTCTTATTCAACTGTCAGGGCATTGGTTCATCCAAGATAATTTGAGCTGCAAAACAGGGCCTCCAAAAAGAAATGAGAGAAATATTCCAAGTCAGTTACTTGCCCATGCATATTCTGCTGTGTGGTGCAATAAAAAGGCAATTTTACGATTTGCATGATCTTTCCAAGCAAGCAGCGTAAAATGACTACTCAAAATTCGCAAGGAAGATACCAGGCTTTGCTAAACTATTATGCATATAAGAATTTGTTTCAAGAAAATGTGAGGAAAAAATTGCACCATTTTCTTTCTTCCACTCATTCAAGAAAATTAAAAGCTTCAAAGCAGACAAGTGCTCATGTTCAAACTCCGCCTGGGTGAGAATGATGGAGACAGACACAATAACTGTAACAAGCTCAGCTGGATACGGCAAGCCACAGTTTCTCTGGGCCACCAATAGACGCTTTGCCAATTCAAGAAGAATTTCAACTCCACCCCAAGGCTTAGCACAGCCAATAGCCACTGACAACAGATTCTCTAGTAGCTCAATACCACATGCTTTGGCATCAACATTAACCTGCTTCGATGTTTAAGGTTAAATTAGCATGATAAATTTCCAGATAAAAGTAGCATTCTGAAAAGAACAAATAAACATCCCAATGGCACAAGTAAATTATAGCCAAATTGATATACAACCATGCCATGTCACAAATACTCAGATATTGAATATAAACATGCTCATAAGCTTCCTGTAGATGTGACTATGCCTACAATGCACTCCAGAACAGAATAACAAACTAATATAAAATGTCAGAACTAACAACATTCTTCAAAATGTCATATAACAAGTATGGCTCATCTTGTTTTTGTCCTGGTATTGATCCTTAGTGTCTCTCACTCTTTGACAAGAACACCAAAATCAAATGTAATCCAGAACAGCAAAACCCAAATTCCCAATGCAGCACCAAAATCAAACTATACAACCTCATGATTCCAGAATCCTCCTACATTTTCCGTACAGCACAATCAAATCAATGTCTCTAATCACATGTCGACGTCATCTTTTGTTTCTCTCCATTTAAAAAAAATGATCAAATAAATGAACATGTTGATACTCTACTTCCGCTCAGTATCCTCTGATTTTCCATGATAATTAAAGCTTTCACAGAGGAACCAAAGTGGGAACCCATTTGATTCCCTTGTTTTAGATATTTTTAGATCTTACATTTAGTTACCTGAAACAGATCACAGTGACACAGACACCTTCAAAGAAGGACAAAATAGAGAATCAAATTGAATTTCACCTGAATAGTCCACATTAAGGGTGGGGAGGGGGTTATGATGATATATAGGTTAGACAGGCACACTACTAGTAACAAGGGCTACAGCATTTTAGGCCATGTGGACAAAGGCCTGTTATACCAAACATTCTGGGCCAGTGGGCCTATTGGGTCAGGCACAACACAAGTCTAAACAGAAAAAGTTATTTCCTTAATAGAGAACCCCATCAGCTTGTGGCTAAGACCATAAATCTTAGAGGTTATCTTCATTACAGAAACTCTTTCTTTTTCCACCTCTTTCTTTGTCCGATGCCCCGCAACCCAACCCCTCCTCCTCTTCTTGCTTAGACATATACTAGGCTCAATGTTCCTCTTCTCTTCGCTTCCTTGACTCTTTCCCTCCCTCTTCACTCTTTCCCCACTTCTGCCACCAACGTTCTGCTGCTTATTAACATCTACGATTTTCTCTTAAGGTGCTCAACATGGAGAATGCTACAGGAAATCAATGAAACCTCATTCAATGGTACTGAATGCCACAGATGATTTTATAAGTCCCTATCACAAAGAACAAACCCACTAATTAATAACTCAAAGTGAAAACAGGACTGAATTTAAAGTTGGATACCAGACACCAACCTATTTTAGTAAACCAGTCAAGACTGAGAACAGCCAGGATCAAGTCTAATTAATTAGGCCCATAGACTTATTGGTTTAGCCTATGCACCATAAGGGCCTATTTGACTATATCAAATTTCAAAGACCTTAAATTATAAATTTATGATTTTAGTGGAATTATAATTTCTTTACATCTGCCTATAAATATGGGAATTTAGTGTCATTAGACTCCATATTCCTGTAATTTACCCAACCAATTCATTTTCTTATACTGTCAGATTAACAAAGTAAATTTCAAATTTATGGTTGTTTCATCAAGCATGTTTTGTACATGAATTGGTTAATGTAATGTATATTGATCAGGATTTTTGTGCCAAATAGCAACAACATGTTGAATAACCAAGAAATCAACTTTGATTGATAATGTATGAGATCATAATATTGATGCATATGATGGGTGATTCAATCTAATCCTTCTATACGCATTTTGGTCGTTTTATCTTGAACAGCTATCACCCTTTACCCTGTTTCACGAGGCAAAGAGGAATATATAAGTAACAATCTATCAGTAGTTACAATTATTATGTGAAGTGTCTTCTCACACAAGTAAAAATACACTTCCTGAAATTTGACTTTCCTTCAGTGTCATGTTTTTCTTCCAAGCCATACACAAGAATGGCTTTAAGAAAATTTTGGATCCATGAGCAGTATCAGTTACATTTATCAACTGTCCAATGCATGCAGACTGTTGCACAGGATACATGAATTTATCACAGATCCGGTTTGCATATCCTGATTCAGAATAATTTAATCTCATAGACTGCTGTATTGACCAATCTGGATTATCTAAACTACGATTCAATCTGAACAATATTATTGTTTTAAAAAATCAAGTTGCATAAATAAAATATTAAAAATATATTTTATAATCTTTTCAAGAAAGTTCAGAAACAACAAAAGTATGAGATCATTTTGATGAAAATTTTCAACACATTCATAGCTTTGTAGTCTTCTAAGTTCCAAGAAAATTACCTTGACATTACATGATGCAGTATGTATCATGAACCAAAATAATGAACTACCGAAATGTACCTCCATCCATTTACCATGACTCATGCTAAGTGGCGCACTCATACACACCAACAACAACAGCAAGCAATAATATGCCAACCATGGATATTTGCCATCCTTGAGCTCTGACATCATACCCACATTCATAGCCCAACACAAACAATGTTCGAAGCAACTATCTTTCATAGCCAAAAGCATCACCAGCTTATGCTCTGATCCGAGTAGCATGGGAAACATGGATTCCCATGTGAACCAGCAAGGACTACCTTGCAAGGCTAGATACTCCGGGGTCACCAATAGCGAAGTAGTACCATGAGGGAAAGGTGAAAAGAACCCCCATCGGGAAGTGAAATAGAACATGAAACCGTGAGTTCCCACGCAATGGAAGAAGAATGTGATTTCTAACCACGTGTCTATTGAAGAATGAGTCGACAACTCATAGGCAGTGGCTGGCTTGGTTAAGGTAACCAACCCGAGCCGTAGCAAAAGCGAGTCTCCATAGGACGATTGTCACTACTTATGAACCCAAACCTAAGTGATATATCCATGACCAACATGAAGCTTGGGTGAAACTAAGTGAAGGTCCAAACCGACTGATGCTGAAGAATCAATGAATGAGTTGTGGTTAGGGATCAAATGCCTCTCGAGCCCAGAGCTAGTTGGTTCTTCACGAAATGCGTTGAGGCACAGCAGTTGACTGGACATCTCGGGGTAAAGCAATAATGTTATATGAAAAGTTTATCTTATGTTATTATAGAATTCGATGTTGGATTAACCCATGGAATCATCTATGGGTGCACATTGAAATCCCCGCCTTGTGGTAAGCTATATAATGAACAGAAACCCATATGTTGGTTGCTTTATTTGTAAGTTGTAACAACCCAAGTGCAACTTATTTGTGAAAAGTGAAGCTTGCTAACATGAGCCAAGCGTATACCTCAAGTAACAAACAATTTGTAAAGAAATCTCTCCTTTCTTTCCCATTGGATGCTCATAATAACAAGTAAATGTGGTTCTACCTATAATTTATTCTACGGGACCATTGCCTATTTATACTTCATTAAAATGGCTCAATTACAATGTTTTATTGAAATCCTTCTTTATCCTCCATACATGATGCTACCACAAAAACAAAGACATGTCACAATGTCCCAACTATTTGGAGTGAGCTAGCTACATAGATCTTTTCCCTCGTTGAGCTCTTTGGAAGGTGATATTTCTAATAAAATCAAAGAGCATTCAAATCTACTTTTATTGTTCTAGTGATATCTTCTTAGGTATCCCTCTAACTCTCATTGTACCATTAATTGTAATAAACTCAGCTATGACATTGGTAAGTCTTCTCTGAACATGAACATATAATCTTGAATAATTCTCCCCCATCCCGACCTCTGTCAAGCTTCACATAGTTATTCATAGATGAAAAGTATTTTTTTTTCATATTTCTGGTAACTCCGCACATCCATTTCAAATTTGTGTCTGAGCTACACTAACTCTTTTAGGGTCTTCCATTTGAAAAGCTCGATACCAAAAGATGCAGGGCTAAAATAAAGATAAATGCTCCACACTAGAAAGAAACTATAATCTAGCTAACGTTTTCTTTTTCCATTCTCCTAAAATAACACAGTATAGCTCCCTTGTAGACATGTTTCTATTGGTCACACATCGGTTTTAAGAGAATAAATTTCTTCAATCTACCAATTTCCAGATATTGCCAAAGATGGTAAACATTTGGTCAACAAAGGTTACCATCTTTATTAGATACAGCATCATAATTTTATACACTTCCAAAATGAGAAGGATTCCAGATTACCAAGTTTGTATCCTAAGAAACAACAATTTCCCTCTAAAGTAAACTATTCATTACCACCATCAGGAGACTAACACGTGAAAAATAAAATAGCAAACAATTACAAACAACCTACCAAGAATGACCAATCATGCAAATGACAACAGTAAGGAAGCAAGGATCTCATGGAGCTTATAAACTATACCTGACTAAATAAAGTAAAAACTTATAAGAAACAGTTTCCAAGCATATGAAGACATTACGGATTGGAATACGGTTTCGCCACAACACAGCTGCTTCAAGACCACGACAAATGCATCAACCAAATACTCTGAAGAAACCAACAGGCACTTGAAATCCTGATAAGTAGATAGAGTTGTGAGGTATTATCATGGAAATAAGAAAATATCATGCCAAACCAACAATATCACTAGTCCAAAAATAATTACTTATTTCATTCATGAGGACTAAACAATGAGCACCAAGCAACAAGTGAACATTGTGCAAAACCGGCAAAATCATTAGCTTTCAAGACTTCGTTTTTTCCAAGAGACACATAAAGAATATTAGGAGAGATTAAATTACCGATCTTCAGAAACCATTCCCGTAGGGCAACCTATTCTGTTCCTAATATTATAATTTCAGAAGCTGATCTTGTCCATAAATATTATAATCAAAACTGGGGACATCACGTCGAGAAGTCATATCCAATCAAGTGCAACAACATGCTATCACCAAAAACAGCAGGTAAAGCATGAAAAGTGTAGGAAAAATCTTGCCTCCTCATTTGCTAGTGGTAAGTGCCGTGTGCACCCAACAAGAAGATTCAATATGCCAATAGATTGTGATGGGAACGAACACGAGAATGATGCCACAGAAGAGATCAAATCCCTTGTAAAAGATGAAGAAGAAGAAGTCCGAAGAACTGAGAACAAGAGGAACGGCCTCAAGAACCCCGAGACTGTCTCCATTCCGAGTGACTTGTTTTGCACTATAAATAACAGAACTTGCTGAATGAGTTCCTGGTGCACTTCTGTTCGACATGAAAAGACCTGCAATCCAAAACGACAATAAAAAGCATACAAAAAAGTTACCAAGAGTTGGCTGAAAATACTCATTGTCATAGATTTCCTGATTTTGCAATAATCAATGAATGAGCGATGCACACTTCCAGGAACCTAATTTTTCCCTTCTCTCTTTTGTTTTCCCTCGTTCCCCTTTCATCAGAACTTTTATCTCCCCTCCTACTCTTCTATTCCTATTTTTCCTTGAACGCGTGGCGATGATAAATTAGGGTTAGGGTTAGAGGATGCTGGGTTTCCAAGAAAGATTCGACAGAGAAGCGGTAACAATGAATCGCGATAAAGAGCAACAGGTTCGCGCATTGCCGCTACCTTGATGAAGGGGTGGAGCTCAACAGGGTCGAAGCGGCGGCCCCAGGACGGATCTGCACGGAAGGCGAAGCGGGCCAAGAAACCAATTCCCTTGACGAAAAGCGAGGCGAAGCCGGGTGTGCAGCCATCGAGGGCGGATTGGAGCTCGAGAAGGGCGGCGGGGGCCGGGAGAAGGCCGTCCTTGACGAGGGAGCATACCTCGCGGACGGCCTGGTCAGCGACGGGGGCGGAGGGGGAGCTAAGGCAGCGGGAGAGTGCGTCGCGAGCGGGGCCGTAGGCAAGGCCGAGTGGGGGAGGGGCGGAACGGAGCTTTTTGAAGAGAGAAGCGACGGCGAGGCGCTGCAAGGAGGGCTGCGGGAGGCGCGTCTTGTCGAGAAGGTGATCGTAGGAGGTGGCGGCGGACGACTCCATTCGCCCTCCTACGCTCTCCGACAGCGAGACGGATTCGGCGCAGAGAGTGACAAAGGAGAAGAGAAGTGCGCCGTCGGCGTGGTGACGGGTATCAGACACGGTCCACCGTACTAGGCAGTGACCGCGAACAAAGGATTCAATCCATGAATATAATAACAATATTTATTTATTTCTTTAAATAATTAGTAATAAATGACATCCGATTGCGCGATACGATGCGCTTAACAAAAATAAATTAGAATTTTTTTTCTCTTTTTGACGACCTAAGTATTATTCCTCCTTCGCTTCACTCCTCGAAGCTTCGTTGATATTTAAACTCTAGGTTTAAATATATAGGGTTCGGGATTGAACTATTATAATCAAGGTATATAGTTTTGAATAATATCGTCTGATATGAGCGGTATGTATCGAATTCGATAGTAAATCGATACACGGAACGCTACTATCAAATTTTTTTATTATTTATAAATAATATATATATATATGATATCGTCTGAGAGAGAGAAAGAGACGATGTGATCTTGTTTTTCTGTGATATTGTCCCGTTTTAGGAAGAAGATAGACGATGTCACTTTTTTTTATTTATATAAATATATATATATATATTAAATGGTATATCACTCCGTATATAATATCGTATCGAAAGAATATTAAAATTTCGATATTGTATGATATTTCAATTTTTGATTATAATATTATTTTTTTTAGATCCAATGATACAAGTAGGTCGAATTTTAGAAAATTATTTTTTTTTCAAAAGGTGTTTGTTATTGTATTTCCAAAGGTATATCTAGTCATCATAATCTCTAGAATAGTCCCATAAACTTGTCAAACACTTTAGCTTAATTTCAAATATCATAAATGATTTATATAACTCTTGTTTGGTTATTCTTGTTTATAGACCGGGATGATACTTATCTCTTGTTTTTATATATAAGTTGATATGTATTGGATTTGAACTTTATTTGTTTCATGCTTTTTAATAGATTTATAGTATTTTATGACTGCGTTAAAAATATCATAAATTGATTGAAAAATATTAGAACTGAAACAAATATGTACAAAACCGGAAATTGGAAGTGATTAATCATGTACGATATCTATCTTCGTCAACAAATAAAGAAAGTGATTTCTATTTATGAATATAGGTACATAGCGACGAGATATGTGCAAGAGAGATTTATGTTCTGAGATATATTACTTTATCGATAAATTAAAATCATTATTGATTTTTAAAATATATTATTTAATATATAAAAAATACTATATATATAGACAATAATTGATTTGATAATTGGTATGCCTAAATTACTTAATTGATAGTTATCCTATGAAGCTAAGTTCAAAAGGATTAGCTTGATAAGGGATCATTTGGTCGGTCGGTCAGCGGTGTTAGGTTCGTGATGAATCATCTATTTTTGACAATGGGTATATTCACATGATTTTGTTTAATCGAAACTTATGAGTTCTAAAAGAAGCATAGTTAAGGTGCATTGAGTATAAGCCTCATGTTCTCCTTCCATGAAGAATTTGATAGGAGACTATTTGGTCAATTAATCATTATGTAGCTCGTAGGTTTGTAAGAAATTATTTTTTTTGAACGATGTATATACCCATACGATTTTGCTCTTTTGGAGCTCTTGAACTTCAAAATGTATCTTTAAAGGTAAGGGAGACCTAATAAACTTACGAATCATTCGTTCTCAAATGAATCATTCCAATGACTTTATTATAACTATCGATGAATCATTCCAAATAATACACTTGCAATGAGATAACTGGGACTCTAGATTGACAAATCGAATGCCTTCCCTAACCTCGGGGGAGTAGAATTGCAACTGATGCTCATCCATGGACATCATCCGTCTCGGATCATCGTATCTTTCACACTAATTTCGGGTACGGGATTAAATATCCTACCTAATTAAACCGTTGGTTAGTAGTAAGTTGTGCATCCGAAGGACAATTACACAGAGCAACAAAAGATAGACGCTTCATTGGTTGGTTGCCCAAAAACTGTGCTGAAAACATTGCCGCCAAGACCAAATTACACACAACATAATTCTCACGCTGCACTTTCGTCACCCACCTCGGAACAAAAGCGCAGCAACACACAGGAGGAAGAGCCAACGAGGGGAAGAAAAGAAAACTAGAAAAGGAGGCAATGATGTTTCAAGGATTGCCCCACAAAGTACATGAACAAGTTGGAAATGGTCCGACGGGCAAACACGGAGCGACGACGGCACGATACGACCACGTAGCTCATAGCCGGAAGGAGGCAGACGAGAACACAGGGAACGACGACGAGAGAGGGACATATGGCTACATATAAAAGTTCAACATATACTAGCTAGCTTCGGATGAACCAACGATGACGACGCCGCGTCAACGGAGAGACATGAGCCGTTCGATGAAGAGGTCGAACGTCTCATCACGATCCACCATGCTTACTCGCGCGTAATTCGACTCCACGCCGAAATGGCCGCCGCCCCGGGTGAGTATCTTGTGCTTCTTGAAGAAGTCTGCGCAGTCTTGCATTCCCTCCCTTTCGCACTTGAGCCATGCAAAAGCTACACAGCAAAAAAGAAGATGAGAAGGAAGGAAGGAACCATGCCGAGTTAAACACTGCAAACGAGTGAGATGAAAAGAAGAAAGAACCAAAAATGCAGTAGCAGTAGGTAGGACAGAAGCTGTGATGGATGGAGATCAGGCAAACCCAAAAGGTTCGGTTGAGATTCGACGAAGACGGTAAAACGCTAATGCAGATACACCATGGGTGGGTTAACACGAGGAGGCAGAGTGATGCAAGATTTGACATCCGACAAAAAGGCACAAGAGGCATTAATTTGGTAGATCAAGTACGTAAGACATATACCAGGACAGGCTTCGGTCGTCTCCCCGGTGAACTTGCAGTGGACCGACTGGATGTCGGGCAATGTAAAGATGCCCGAGGACTTCACGGCTTCTCGCAACTTCTGCCACCTCATGGACAGAAGCCGGCGACCAAATTCGAACATCTTCAGACCGGGCTTGGTCTGCAGGTCTGGGCGCTCGTAACCGTCGGAGATTGCTTTGAGGATGGTTGCCGCCCGGAGCTGTGAGTCCTTGGACACCCCAATGGTGTTCAACTCTATAAACTTGACCATCTTCTTGGCCACCTCCGCGTCCTTCACCAGAGCCCACCTGCCCCATTTGATTTAAGCCTCATCGATCGCCTTCTTACAATATCAACTAATTAGCCACGGCGACAAAGTTAAAGATGCCCGCTTACCCCAGTCGAGTTCCGGCATGACCGGAGAGCTTTGAGACGGTGAACAGCATGATGTCATGGTCCGCTGCAGCAGTGATGGGAGTGTATTGCGGCCAGTAGTAAGCTAGGTCATGGATTGTCTTCCCGTTGCTAGACTTGAGCACTGCTTCCCTGATGGAGCCATCCGGGTTATTCGGGGAACAAACCACCTCTATGTAGGCATCACCTTCGAACGTGGATGCATCCCCACTCCACCGGTATAACCCTGACCGAAGGTAGTCGGTGATCCTCGGAAACGACTGCATTAATTAATCGGTCAAATAGTTTATACTTTTAATTGCTCGTCGACAACTCAGATCGGAACATACTCACCGATAGTACGGAACTGCGGAAACAACGCTCATCGGCTCCGGCGCGTCGGAAGGTGATAAGGCAAAGAGAGCACCTGAAAGAGCTGAGTCGATCCGGTCCCGATGACGAGTTGCATAATCTAACTAAGAAAGTTTCATGACATGATATAGCCGACCAATAGGTTGGTCGAGTGTGTAGAAAAGATTGGAACCACAGCAAGTCTTAAGAACGAGAATGGGTTGGATGCGATATATTGCATGTAGTAGTGGAACAGTACTCACCGACTCACGAGTAGTACGGAACTGCGGAAACAACGCTCATCGGCTCCGGCGCGTCGGAAGGTGATAAGGCAAAGAGAGCAGCCTGAAAGAGCTGAGTCGATCCGGTCCCGATGACGAGGAAGCGGTCGTCGGCTACAGCATTGCCAACCAGGTTATGGAGGCGCCGTGCCTCGTGGGCAAACTCGGGTTGCAGGAACCAGCAGAAGTTGGAGACATCGGAGAAGTAGCTCAAGGTCCGCCACGAGGGGATGGTGATGTCCGCCGCCTCGCCCACCTCCATCCAGAAGGACTCGAACATGGTCGGATCTCCGCTGGGCCAGTCATCGGTTTTTTTTGCCGTCAAATAGCATGCATATTCGACAATAAGAAACAAGGACAGGACGTAGCACAGAAAACACAAGTTTCGATTTCTTGCTCCCCTTCCATGATTTCACATCAAAGCATGTCGTCCTAAGACTACCGCAAAGCAAGAGCATCTCCAGTATCTCTCGACCAGAGATCTCCTCAGGGGAAGATACATTTTAAGGAAAAAAAATCCGAGAAAGAAATGCAAGTCAACGGGAATGCTATCGGATATCGTAGCAAAAGACCGGCGGTGTATTTCGATGACAAACTCCGATCCATCTAATAATAAGAAGAAGAAGAAGAAAAACGGGTACGTAAGCAAAGACGCCGGGCGGGTGGGATGACTCACTGGTCGAGATTGATAATGGCGTCCTTCGAGACGGGGCGCGAGCCGGATGAAGAGCTAACACTGATCTCCTGCTGCGCCGTCGACGTCATGTCCACCGCTCGCTGATGACTGCAGCTTCTTCTGTTCCGCTACAGGGACGCTACCATGGGCCTGGCAACCCGGTGCACATCCCGCACCTTATAGAGGGAGGCGACGGGATGGAAGCATCCCCTCTGGCTTATCGGGAAAGTGGCCTGATAAAACAAGAGCCACCCCCCCCCCTCCTGGATTTGCTAGTTCCAGCGAATCTTGAAGGGGAAGAGGATACGTAACGAACGATGTTAATGCTCTCTGTTAAGAGGAGCTACGTTCGACTTACCCTTTTCCGTTCTTGTCGAAGTTGGCATGGTAGTCGACGCGGCACAATTCAAACATACTGATTTGAAGAAGTTCCTCGGTGTAGATTTTAGTCTCCATTCTCGAACCCGAGGTAGGCGGAGACCTAATTAGCGAGGTTATAGAAAAGAGAAACTTATTTACAGTCCTTAAATGACTAGAAATCTGCCGTCGTTTGCTTGCTTACATATTCGACTCCGCTTTCGTTGACTGTCAACGAGGATTATAGCATATCCTATCATTCAATAACATTTACAAAGTCTATATTATCAACCGATTGTATCAAACCAAATACTTAATTGAGATGCGACGGATGATCATATCCAGCTTTTACTGCCATTTTTCGGAATGGATACGTACGTATGATCAATCTTCACTATATCATACGATCAAAGATAATATTTTTTTATTGTAATTATTAAATGTTGTCGTAACTGACGAATATATTGATGAATGATTTTATATTTCATTCGTCTACTTCATCATTCTACCTTTTTTGTCGTTGAAAATGTTTGTCGCGTCGCTCTAATACAAACACTTGTGTGTGTAAAATCCATGACAAATCAGTAAATTCACGACGAAGCAGCAAAAGGAAATCCATGAGAAATCTCCCGAGGCTTCCTTTCCGCTTCACTGCGATTATGATGACAAGACAATGGATAAGATAGGAGAACAAAAATAGTCAGACAAAAAGATCTGCTGCAAATCCTGCTGTTTTTCCTATCGGAGACTGTAATTTATTCATGTGAATCAAAAATATTTGAATCGATCGTCGATGTAGTAATACGATGAGACTCGACTCATACAAGACCGATCCCCGGTAGCTTAAACGGATTTGGACCTGACTAGCTCATTCAATTTGATGATAATCAAGGATTTTAATTTCGAATAATGATTATCGATTGAGAATACTTTCATCTTGTTATTATTCTAAATCGATTAATAATGATTGATTTCCACTGTTGTTGTCCACTATCATATGGTATTAGCCAAGAGAGAGCGAGAGCTAAGAGAGAAGAGAATGAAAAATATGGAGATCCGACGTCGCTCTCCCTCGACGATCCCAATCCATCACTATCCTCATCTGTTGGACACCGTAGATGAGATGTCATCTCCTCGCCTGAGGTAACAAAGCCTTAGCGTTGTTGACAACTTTTTCTTATCCATGTGGGAAAAAAAAACGTCAACGACATTGTGAGGAGAAGAAACGAAGCGTCATTAAGGTGACATTCCTTTTTCTCACGCGGGGAAAAAAAACGAGGCGACGATATTGCCTCGTGCCCTTTTTTGCACGGAGAGAAGAAAATCTCAGTTTTTTCTTCCCACGTGAGCAGAAAAATACGACGACATCGTTTTTCACCCTGATGTATCGTTTGATACTTTGTACAGTATCGTATCGAGCTATACTCGAAACTTTGTTATGGAATGAAATTACGATCCTTGATTATAACATCTATATTAAACGATTAAATCTACATCAATCATTAACTTATGTATTCAACATGGTAGTATTACGAGTGATTGACATTGACAATTTAGTTAGTCTAGAACTTGTAGCTAACCCTTTACAATAATGATATTTATAGTAACTCAAGTGAGTCATGCCTCATACAACATTGATCCCCAGTAGCTCGAGTCTCGACGCACTGACTTATTCAACTTGACAAATGATATTTATATCAAATGATGACTTCAACATTGATAAGTGAAATCTATATTCAGTGTCAACATGATAGTATGGTAAGTATCGACTCACTCGACTTGACGATGGCATCTATATCAAACAATGACTTCTACATTGATCAATGAAATATATATTCATCACTGATATGATAATATGGTAAGTCTAACTCACTTGATTTGACGATGGCATCTATATCAAATGGTGACTTTTACATTGATCGGGCAAATCTATATTTATCGTCGATATTATAGCATGGTAAATCTAGATTCACTTGACTTGTCAATGACATCTATATCAAATGACAACTTCTACATTAATCGGTGAAATATATAGTCATCCCCAATATGATAGCATGGTAAGTCATGACTCATCGACTTAATGATGGTATCTATGTCAAATGATTACTTCTACATTGATCGGTGAAATCTATATTCATTACTAATATGATAGCATGGTAAGTCTCGACTCACTCAACTTGACGGTTACATATATATCAAATGATGACTTCTATATTGATCGGTGAAATCTACATTCATCATCAATATGATCGTATAATAAATCTCGACTCAACTCGATTGGATGATGATATATATATATATATATATATATATATATATATATATATATATATATATATATATATATATATATATATATATATATATATATATATATATATATATATATATATCAAATGATAACTTCTATATTGATTGGTGTAATCTTTATTAATTACCAATATAATAGCATGATAAGTCTCATCTCACAGTTGGAAAGTCAAACATCGAGTCAAAATATTCATATTTATATCAAAAGATTATCATATCAAAAATTAAATGTTAAGATGATCGGATATCATAACAAAATTGGTATGCTAGAAAATTAAACGATATGCCAAAGTACAAAGTCGATATACTAAAAGATATTACGAAATATCAAAAGATCAAATCATATGACGAAAGGTTTGATGATGTGTAAGATATGCGGTTGGTGTCTCTATCCATGTTGAAGTCAACTTGGGGTGAAACTTAGCCAACTTAGGTGTGATAACTTATGGTTGCAATGGACTGATCCACAGGCTTGTATTGGTCCGCTTGAGTCTCGGTGCCACTCAGTTTTGGCGTGGTATCATCCAACTCGGGCATTGGTACTGCTTGAGTGTGTGGACGATACACTCGATATCGTTTTGGTAATTCGATGATGATATAGTATCGTTGGTATCTTTATTTTTCAATATTTTTTCTGATTTATTTTATATTATAGAGTGTTTATCGTCTCTATAAATAAGTGTTTCCAATAGTAGCTAAGCTCATAAGTTCTCTCTTATATTATAATTTTTTTAATATTTAGATAACTGGGAAAAAGCATGGAATGGAACTTTTCTAAGTAGTTCATCGTATGAAAACAATCAAATGCCATTAGCTCGGAGGCATAAATAAAAAAAGAGCCGACAGTATCACATAAACGCAAGCGAGCCCCCAATTCCATCTTGTGAAAGGTAGTTAAGAATTAGTTAAAAAAAAAGAAAAACGTAGCGACCAAAGAAAGAGACGTAAATTGAACGCTTCAATTGTACCTTCAAACTCAGGCTTACGTCATTCTAGCTTTCTCCATCATGATGTCAATGCTGTTAGGCTGATAATTATTTTTAGATAAGAGATTCTGATATATATATATATATATATATATATATATATATATATATATATATATATATATATATATATATATATATATATATATATATATATATATATATTATTTTTATAATAGATTTTTTTTGTTTCTTTTTTATTGTGATTTCATTTAATTTTACTGGGATTGTAGTTGTTCGTATAAAAAATTATCTCTTTTTTGTTGGGCTGACAGCCCAAATTCAGCCCAATGTGGGCTGAATCAGCCCACAACCCACACCCCCTCTTCACATAACCCTAATTAACATTAGGGGGGTATGGTGGCTGCGTTTTAGGAGTAAAAAAGAGGTTATAAAAGGGCAGCAACGAGGGCACCCTTGCGTGTCCGTCCGCAAAAGTTAGCCTCCCCGAAACCTTTGTGATCCTTGTATCCCAGTTATTCTCTTGTGATTGTTGCTAGGGTTTAGGGCAAGAGATTGAGATTTGTATATTCATTATTCTCATAATGGATTATCTCTAGTTTGTCCCGTGGTTTTTACCCTTCACGTTGGAGGGATTTTCCACGTATATCTTAGTGTTTCATTTGATTATGCTTCCATTTAATTCCGCTATTCTAGTACTTATTCATATATAAAGGTTATTTCACATTATATCCCCATCATTTTTATCCCATCAAATGGTGCACTATGCCTAAACGATCGAAACAAAATAACGTTGGCAATATGCCTGATCATGTTACAGCTGCCTCTCTTATCGAGTTGATTCACATATGCTTTCTTTTTCGTTCCTCCCCGACTGTAGTCGTTCGGAGAGTCCAAAGCCGGAAGGTGCGATGAGACGCATGATTTATACAGGCAGAAAGAATCAGAAGAAGTTAGCAAAACAAAGGAAGAAAATTAATTGTATCATTGGCCTTCTATAACTTGGAATCATAATCTACACAGGAGAAGTTGGTAAAACAGAGGAAGAAAAAGAGTCATATCATTGGCCTTCTACTACTTGGAATCATGATCGACACAGGAGAAAGTTAGAAGAACAGAGGAAGAAAAAGAGTTGTATCATTATTTACACAGGATCAGGAGAAAGTTAGAAGGTGTATTCGATGAGACACATCTTAGAGGACGATCCCGACCATGGAACCTGCAAGTCCACCATGTTCTCCTTGTACACAAACCCTGCTGCCTCTCCGTCTATCCGGCATTCGACGGGCCTCGCCGATGCGAAGGCCTTTATTTCACCCTCCCCCTTCACCTCCATCTTCACCTTGGAGCCCTCCACTTGGAGCGTCTGGATGGCGCCACCCGAATTCAACATGTTCACCAGCCCGATGGGAGCAAACCGGACGTGTTTCTTGGACGGTAGCGCCTTCACCGGAGACACGGTGAGCAGCTCATAGCCGAATGGATCCAGGGTGACCTCCACCGTCTCTGTCGGCTTAAGCAGCAGTAGCTTCCCAGCTCGCGACAGATACACCGCAAACAATTCCACCTCCTCCACCGGGAACGGCTTCTTTCCGTTCTGCCACTCGATGTCCATCGGGCTCGTCGTCACCGTTAAGGTGCGAGAAAACTCGGCTGCAGATTTGTTCCTCCGGGCTTTGCGGCACCATCCTCCGCCTTGGCAATTGAAGGCTCCAAGGACGCCGGTGAACTAAAGCCGAAAAGTGGAAAAAACGATCAGTCCGGGAGCAAAAAGATCGTCTTTTGGTGATGAGTGAGTGAGAGAGAGAGAGAGAGAGAGAGAGAGAGAGAGAGAGAGAGAGAGAGAGAGAGAGAGAGACCTTGTTCAAGTTCCAGATCTTGAGCACGGTCTTGCCGTCGTGCAGCGGGTCCTCGAAGAGGCAATCCCTGGTCGGGAGAGCGTAGTGGTCGCAGCGAAGGATGGTGCCGTCGGGCAAGGCCATGCGCTTGAGGAGGTCAAAGTCGTGGTGTCCGACGGAGTCGCTGACGTAGATGGGGCCGCCGGAAATGGCGCGGGAGGCGGCATGGAAGGCGGCGCAGGGGTGCGTGGACTGGAACATGTCCCAGTCCGGGTGGATGAAGTTGCCCATCCACAGGCTGTTGTAGGCGCAGTGCACCATGTGGCACCCCTGCAGCCAGAAGGTGCCGTTGGGGTCGCCCGACGGGTCGGTGCACCAGAAGTCATCCCCTGCACGCACGCACGCACGCAGTCATTCAAGCGTAAGATTAGACTTGCAGAGGGAGAAGACCGACAGATATCATCATCTTCAGCAGCAGCAGCATCAGCATATGAAAAAGCAAGGCCCATAGAACTTAATCTAACACGCGCGCGCACGTACCGACTCGGCCGAGGCAGACGGAGTGGGTGCCGAGGAACATGAAATCGTTGCAGTGCTCCATGCTGGCGATGACGCCGTTGCCTCCCAAGTGCTTCTTCACCGAGTCGGTGAGCCCTTGGTAGTAGGCCTTGGCCAGCTCCACTCGCCCGCCGTAATCCTCGCAGAGCATCTCCAGTAACTGCGCGATATATGTCACGTCATCATCCTCATCGTCATCGTCATCCAGGTTTTAAGATGCTACAGAGCTTTATATGTCCGAAAGAAAAAGGACGGTGCCGTGTGAGTTGATCAAATCACATCACCCACCCCACTTACTCTTGAGGCGGTCATATCTCTTCTCACAAGTGATTTGCTAATTTTCCTATGCTGATGGAACCAAAAATCCAAGGAATTGATGAAACCTCTGTGCGGGTCGGATTGTTTATCTGGGAATTTAAGTGTTAGGGAAACGACGACGACGACTACTACTACTACTACTCACATGAATGACGTCCACCTTCACGCCGTCGATGCCCACCGACTTCAGGTGGGAGTGCAGCCCCTCGTAGAGCTCTGCGGCGCTCTCTGGCCGCACCAGCCCCACACCGTTGTTCACGATTTTGTCCACCGCCAGGTCCTCCATCGTCATCTGCAGACCCGGGGACAGCCTCGGCTTCACCACCTCGGCCGGTGGCAGCCCCGGCGTCCGCGGCCTCAGCCCTCCCCAGTAGCCACACAGCGCGTGCCACACGTACACGTGCTCCACGCTCCCGAAGGCGGCCTTCAGGTCCCTCACGAACGCCCCCATGCCGGTGTCGGAGGCGGAGTCGTTCATCTTGCTCTTGTAGTTTCGGAACTTGTAGTTCTCCTGGAACCTGATCAGCCTGCAGGGCATTTGCTCTCCCGCGGACGTCCGATTCATGCCTTCCTCATCCGTGGGGTCGTCGTCGTGGGAGATGGACTGCCAGCCGTCGTCGATGAGGACGAGCCCCGGGGGGCAACCGCCCTCTGCCAGGCCCTTCACCCCCTCCCACACGCCCTCCGGGTGCACCTTCAGGTAGAAGGCGTCCCAGGTACACCACCCGAACTTGTCGACGATGCCCGGTGGCGTCTTCTCCTCCAGGAGCTTGAAAGTGCCCAAGTGGGACCTGACCACCCTCATGGCGTCCTTGACGAGCGCGAAGGGGTCGTCTCCAGCGTGCATGTAGAGGGAGCTCCGGAACTCGGAACTCCTCACCCGCGTGGACCCGCTCTCCACGCACAAGTCCACGTATTCCTCCTCCCCCGGCTGGAGGGACGCCCGGAAGGCCCCCTCGATGAGGGGGAGGAGGAGCACATAGGGACGACCGGACTGTCGGGAGTGGTCGAGCATCAGGATCTGGGTCTCGTGCTCCACGTCGCTGCCCCTGTTGCCCACCCATTGGGTTGTCCACCACACCTTGAACCGGAAGATGCTCATGAACCGAATGCCTAGCAGCCGGCCCAGCGGCACGACATGCCTGCTCTCGGGTGTGTCGCTCGCGAACCCCACGAAGCATCCGCTTTCGTCGCCCGCTCCCTGGCTCTGGCCCTGGCCCTGGTCCTTGCCCTCGCAAGTGGTGGAGGACGGGGTGAGGACGATGTTGGGAGGGACATCCAGAAGGAATGGGTGGCCGCATACGGTGAGGTTGCGGCCTTTGAGGGCGAAAGCAGATGACCGGGTGTCGCCTTGGAGCCCGGTGAGAATGTCGGTGGAGCCGGCTTTACCCAGGTCTGGGGCCATGGCGAAGGTGTGTTCGGTTGACGCAGGAGAGAGGTGTGCTAGGTTTCTAGCTGCCGCTTGATGCAAAGTCTGGGAGCTGCCATGGCCAATTTATAAAGGGAGACGAGGCCCGACTGATGGTGGATCAGATAAATATAGAATAATAACTTTATATTCCTTAATTATCAGTTAATTTATGATTTGAGATCAATTATCATGATCGATTTCAATATATCTCCCACTCAAATATATATTACCTTAATGAATCAAATCCTCGAGTTCTCGACTCCTCCTCATCCGCATCTGCCCCCTGGTGACGGAGGGAAATAGCGAAGTCCATGTGGACGGTGGACCGGCGGTTTGCGTGTTGCTTGCAGCAGACTTTTCCACGTATTGCATATGCTTCATCTCTTCACCACTCACATCACATTATCTTTATGTGGCTGTCTCATCCTCGGCCACCGTTGGCCATCCTGGCACAAACAGTAACATGCGCAGATCGACGGTTGCGTGTATATATTTATACACATGTTCTAGGCCACATAGGCGGTCGCCAGATAGTCATACGAATGAATAATATATTTTGTATTTTTTTTCCCCGAATGTTTTATATTTTCTCGGATTATAGTCATACGATGGAACATAAACTGAGGGAGATAGTCCCATTCCCTTTCGGCTCGATGGAACTAAAACAGACCGAGGAAGCAGGGGAGACGTCCCATTCCCTTTAATTGAGCATTGAAGGAAAACACCCTTTTCGTTTGGGAGCTTCCCTTCTCGATGGGACTCAACGCCATAGGCGGATGCTATTCTACGCCGTTGCTTCTGCTTACCGAGTCAATTCACCTCCTCGAGATCCCCATCCATGTCCAGCTTTGGACGGTACCGACGGAACGGAGATGTTGACGACTGCAGCATTTCCCAAATAGAACGGATAGCGAAGCGAGCCAAATCGGAAACGTCGAAAGGAAGTTGTTATCTAACGTGTCGAGCTCCTCCGAACGTTCAGTCCTCGTGCGATCTCATGACACCATTCGGCCAAGCTTTGGACGACCTATTTTTATTAGTCGTTTGTTGGGACACGTGGTTGATTGATGAGTTCATTAACGCTTGGCTCGTTGCTTCTTCCCTCCCTCCCCTTGTTTGCTGGCTTCTACACCCTTCTACACCCGTCTCGCTCTCGCTGGACCGCTTTGTCCTTGCGCCACGAACGAGGAAGCTGCTAGAAGACCCTCGGGCGAAGGAATCAGCAGACGACGTTTGGTCAAAAACGGGAAAAAGAGGAGCGCGTGATAACTTCCACTTTGGAAGACACCGCCACACGATGTGGTCGTCCTCATGCGGGATGGGGGAGGTGGTTCCCACGCAGCGACCTTTTTATCTGCGCTCAGAATCATCTGGGAGCGCGTCGAAGAAATCTCATCGGATTGGACCGACGCCAGAGTCTGGTCTGCGGACGGCAACCGCATCTCACGGGTGTTGCTTATCGCCTTGGTCCTGCTCTCACTCCCTCTCTCTCGGCCGACATCCTGATCCCCGTTGCACCGGACCCGTCATCCAAAAACAGACTAGTTTATAGTCCGTTGTGCTGATCTCTCTATCTCTCTCTCTCGGCCGACATCCTGATTCCCGGATCAGCGGAACCGTCATCCTGATGGACTTGTTTATAGCCAGTCCACTGCGCTGACACTATGTGCAACTTCGTCCCAGGGACATGCAAGTTCGAGCAAGAGACCACAGAAACAACTTTGGGCTTATTCTGGCATCTTCGGCTGCTTGCAGACCACCCCCTTCACTGACATCATCAGAGTCCAACAACGACACCAACCAGCTATACAAACCGCTGTTGGATTTCCCATAAATCCTTTAAGACACCAGGGTTCTATCTACACATAATAACACTACCATATCAGAGAAATCCAACTTGAGAGAAGAAGCCACCACTCGTGGATTTCAAGAAATCCTTTCAAAGGGTCCTCATCGCATCCTTAGAAGGACCGTAATCGATAAACAATACACTCATAGAACCAGGATGTTCATTTAAGCAACAGACCCAGAAATATCATGGTTTACCAGCTTCGGAGTCTAACATGGTTACAACTACTGGTGACCGCTCCCAACCTTTCATATCGAAAAATAAAAAGTTCAAAATCTGAAGCATCAACATCCGCAGAAATTCTTGAAAATCTTCCCCTCCAAAATCTCATGCCTCAACATCAGCAGAATTTCCTTCATTGGCTTCTTCCTTGTCACCATCATCGTCATCTCTCTCCTCAGCTGCTTCTTTCTGGGTTAACAACTCCTTCAAGTTTCTTAGCTCACAGTCCTTTGCTTCTAGCCTCTCTTGTAATATATAGACCTGAATTGCACGCAAACCATGGTAGGCAGATTAATAAGTATCTTAAGATCAAGTAACCAGAGATATTAGTCAATTTGACTGAAGATCAAATGTGGAACAGTCCACAAAGTAGTACGAGCAAAAGTACACACAATATCTTTCTTGTATGATGGTTAATCAATCCAGCTTGGGCTCAGATAAACAGACATTAACTTGTTTGAAGCCAGAAATATATAATGATATGGTACCAACTCAAGATGTAAATATTTACTTCCAACACAAAAGCCTTGAGCAGAGCCATCATCATAGACGTCCTGGAGCTTTTCTCACCCTTGTGTTATGGGCGAAACTTTTTTACTCTTAAATTAGCAATGGAAAACAGCTAATCTGATTTACAACAGAATATTGTTACGCTTGTGGTGCTGAACGAGCTTTCTCAAGAAAATAAATTAGCAATATACCATTAGAAGAAATTGATTAAGAAACTGAAACCCTTTAAAGACAAGTTTCTCTTGCAATATGGAATCCAATCAGGCAAACCTTGTAGTGAGACAAGGCAATCTAACAAAATTTATATCTTCTAAATCAGAATGCTTATCTGGAAATAATTATTCCAAGTATATTTGTCAGAGATCCCCAAGTTGACACAACTTGTTTTTGAAAATCTCAGAAATGAAAGAGATTTTATCATATAGTGAAAACATTATAGAAACAAAGCACAGCATCTCATGTTTATGGTTGAATATGCATAGTATACAAGCAAAACCAAAGTGTTACAAGTTGAACACATCTTTCACAGTTCTCAGATGTTTCAACTACCATTTTGAAAAGCAATTTTTTAGAATACTAGCAAACACATTACCATTTCATTTGATCTCTCCATTTCATTTGTTAGTCCTTCCATGTGCTTGTACAATGCTGCATGAGACAAGATATAAAATATCAAGAATACCTGAACAAAATTAAGGAAACAGAGCAGAGAAAATAACTTTGATAGTCATGAGTGAAAAGTAGACAATAACAATTTCTTAAGCAAAATTTTTTTTCCAGACATGGTAATTATAAACTCACAGTGAAAGGGCATTATCTACAGAAATTAGTGGCGAAGAATGATGCATAATGCTCGTTAAATGGTTTTGAGAACATGGGATAATAAAGACAGCTTACAACAGAATCACCAGCAAGAAAATGGTTTATCGCTGACATATATATAATACTTGGCTAATATATCAGGATCTGTAGAGCCTTCTAAAATTGAACATACCCTCTGAAAGCAAATGTTATGACAATAGTACAGAGAGTAAGAGGGATCATTGGAACGTGCCACGTCAATACTTGTGGCAGTCAAAGTTATGTTATGCAACTTGCTGGAATGTGCCTAGTCATGTTCCAGGGCACATTACTGATATCAATTGGCTCCAAAGTGGCACATCTCATAGCACACATTTGGTATAGAACCTGCATTATGTGATTTGCACCAGCGCCAACTGGAAAACACAGTAGAGAAGAATAGCAAGGGCAGTACAGGGGAAAAAGCAGCAGACTCAGTTGACTGATGAGATGAAAAATGATAAAACAAACATACCCTATGCTAATGCAAAAATGAAAAGCAAAAAAAGAAGAAGAAGCATCTTAAAGACACAGATAAAAGAGGAAAATGAGTATTGAAAATCTTTAAAGAATATATATTAAAAAATATGCACAATTAGAAGGCATCACGAATTGGAGTGGATTCAGATACTCACCATCAAATTGGTTCCTGAGTTCTACATTTTGAGATTTTAGCACCACAATCTTCATTCCCAATTCATGGATCTATAAATTAAGAATCAGCAATTAGTATCAGGTCAGAAACATCACTCACACACATGCCCCTCACTGCATAAATATTGATTTGTGTGAATTGATTCTAGAAAATACAAGAATGGCATCGTTCTTCAGTAAGAGACATAACAAATACAAGTAGAAGTTTCATTAAAGACCAGTCAGAAAAATAATGATGCCCTTAGTACCTAAAATATCTTTATCATGGCTCGCATCTAGCTTGCAAAGCTAAACAATGGTAGTTGGTAAGGCAAGTAACATGAGATTTCTCACTCTATCCCTCTCGCTATTTGATAATATGGTTCACACTAGACTTCAGCTGTAAGCTCTCTTAGCAGCGAGCAATTGTCCGCTCTAGGCGGGCCCCTCTGGCTCTTTATTAGGACTTGGTTCTCCAATCAATATGGAAATAAATGAGACCTCTAGTTTAGCTAAGACCTCTTAGGACCACACAAAGGGCACCATCTGAGAAGATTTACAATAGTCTTCACTAGTGCAATCTCTTTGAGCCATAAGAAAATTGTCCACTTTAGTGTGGACCTTGCAGTCTTGGCCTTTTAGGTGGATCGCAAAACGCACCTATAGGAGATGAGTCACCGTTGGCATTTTTATTTTTTACACATTGCCTCTCCAACTCTCCAACCTATGTAGGACTAAATATGGACATATCAATATTGTGAAGGTTGATGCAGTTGCACAACAATTTGTGTCAAACGTCATGTATAACATGTTAGGTAGCATAAAGCAAGATTGCATTACTTTTCCCTCTGATGCCATCGCTCCAATCTCCTCATTCTCCTCTTGCAATGTTCTACACTTTGCCATTAACATTTTTCCAAGCTTGCTGGATGCAGTAAAATTGACCGCAGCAAGATTGTCTTGCAATTCTTTAATTTTCTTCTCCTTCTCTTCAACCAAATTCTGATACGTAAAGCAATGTAAGTAAGATAGACCAATAAAAGATATTAAGCTTATAAGATAAATTGGGTATTCGCAAAACCATTGATCCAACAAAAAAAAAGATCAATATTGATAAGCAAAATTAAAAGCAAGAAAACAAACAACATGGTGGTAGGAATATATCAAGAAGAAAATGATCTAACATCTAGTATCATAAAACAGAAAAAAGCAGCTGAAAAAAATAATTGTTACACACCTTTAACCGTGTGAACTCTTCATGAATGGCTGGATCAAGTAGCAACTTCCTTGTCTGTTAAAGAACATAACACAAAATACCACAATAATAAACATTTCCAAAGTGAACCAACTTCTAAGCTGATGACACATAAAATGAAGAGTCCATGACTGCTTTAACAACTAGCCCAACAGGGAACATCAACATGTACTGGAAACAAGAGTTTTTTCCAAGCCCAGCAAAAAAATAGTTAGATGAAAGAAATAATATTTTCATAACCAAATAAAACAAGAATTAAGTCACATAAGTACAATGAATTAAGGTCACAAAAAGAAAGAGGATGAAATCAGCAAAGCATATGTGTCCACGATTATTGTTCTTTGTTGGAGGACAAGAATGATCAGAGCTTTAGTCTCATTCTTCCAAATTACTCAAAATCTCTCCTCGTTAAAATTGTTTTACCTTACTGAAAATCCATCCTCATTTCTCACTCTTTCCCACAATCTGGCAAAGGGATGATATTATTTTTTGATATTGATTTCAGCCAAATTGCTTGATCTTCATGTACCAGCTAAATCTACTTGGACATCCCATATATAGAAACAGCCAAAGTCAAGTTCGAGAACTAAAGTTCCTGATATTGACCATACTTCCAGTAGCCAAACAGCTGAAATTGCTCGCTTCCATATAAACTCCAGTCATGAGCACATTCTCCAAAGTCCAAACAAACATGGATCACTGTTTACACACACCAGTTTTCATAAGATGCTAAAAAAATGTATAGAACTAGATCTGTCAGTAAGGTGACTCTGGACAATGCTACTAAATGTAGTTGCTAGAATCTTGTTGTTTCTTGAAATGAGTACATCCTAGATGTTTTCTTAATCCATCTTCAACTGTGCAGTAATATATAACCAGTTGTGAACTAAGGTTTTTAAGGCCACCAAATGACTAAAAACTGGAATGTAGTTCTCATCATAGAAGTCGAAAAGAATATTCTGTGATAGTTAGACATCACAAACCCATCGCTGCACAAACCTGTTAGTTTGACAAACTTTGGAATGCATTACAGGTCTTTATCCACATCTCTAACCACCTACAAACTAAACCAACCTAAAGTTATACTTGATTCAAACTTATATTATAGTGGACTTCAATATTAAATGTTATTGAATATCCCATGGTTCAGTTATGTAACAACATTTAATGGAATTACATTCTCTTACTAAAGCATCCAATCTTAGTGATTCTATATCGATGAGTTGACGTCAGTGACAGGTTACTCTTTCATTCAGATTACAATCTGAGAACAGTGCATTCAGACATCTTCAGTGTATTTCAATCCAAGACCAATAGGTATTTCAATTTATAGGTGAACCATTCAGGTAAACATTAGTAAAAAGGAAAAACTTGGCACTCATACCTGCATCGATGGTGGCCTTAACTGTGTCTTCAAGTCTCGAACTGCAGACTAGATATTTACCATTAAAAAAATGATTCAGAAGATCAGGTTGAGTGCAAAATACTTCACCCAAGACAATAAACTAGACAGTTCAAGACTACCACAAAGGAGGTGCCATTAACAGTTTTTACAACTACACAAGTTAACAGATATTATGTGGAATAACCAAGTAACACCTATTTTTCTTCTTTTTTATGCAATAATTTCATATAGCATTGAAAAACAGTCTTGGAGGACGATACTACAAGATAAACAAAAATATGTTAAAGTTATTTCTGAAAATAAGAATGTAAATAAACATAATATGAACAAAGCGAACAACTAGCTAAAGAGTCCCACATGAGACATGCAAAAGCTGATCCAGAAATTTCCAGTTAAAATTGTCTTGTAAGCAGAAAGAGATAATAATAAACACAGTGAGACAGGAACAAACAATAAGAAGCCATAATTGTCCCCCTATTTGGGGTCCGCTATAAAGATTATTTTCCGCAATATAGCAAGCCGAGATTCAAACATAGAAAAAATTTACAAAGATCAAAGTTTTCTACCAATTGAAGTAGCAAACAAAAGTTATGTAGTTCCCTGCAAACGCTTATAACTGTAAAATTTACTCTCTTCCTCGAACAACAGGAATGATTTTGTGCATGAAGCACTTGATTGATCTTTGATGTCTAGCGACACATAAAGAGGAATCGATGATATATTACCCGATCCTTACGTGGTCTTCCATGTCAAAAAGGAAATGTGTTCCAAAATATCATACATGCATTATTATTATTTTTCCAACGAGTAGTAACAGGTGAAAGCTAATAAACGTTACACTATTGGGGAAGTAGAGGTAAAGAAGATCTAGCATAACAATAAATCTTACTGCAGCAGCTAAGAAAATCTGCTGATGGGTTCACCAAATAATCACTTGATTGGTTTTATGTATTATGGAGTAGCATATAACAGCGTAAAAATGAAACTACATTAATATAATTGAAGCTCATTATTACAACATAGAATATAGAAGAAACAGAGTTACCTTGAGATCAGCAATTTCCTGCTCTTTTTTTGCAAAAGTAACTATGAATGCAGCCTCTTTTTTCTTGGCTTTCTCTAGCTGGAAGCAATAGATGCAATCAGTAGTGGTAGTGCAAGAAGATTCATTTTTTGGGCTTATGCATGTAAAAGGAAACATTCAACGAACCTGCTCTTTTAAAGATTCCTCAGAGGACTTCAAATTCTGGAGATAAGTTAGCACCAACCCAGGCTCTACATTTACAAAACCAAGATGGGGTCTCAATATCTTAATTCTTAACCCAAGGAACAAACTTATTATGAAGAAGATACGAACCTGGAGATGTGCCTGCAGGTGTAGCTGGTCCATTCTGAAATGCAGAATTCCACTTTTGAATCTCTGATTTAGCAGCTTCTAGCTCTTCCTGATAATGCAAAATAATTTCCAAGAATGCTCACTGAGACAAATATCTAGTGGTGGCCAAATGTTTACCATTTTATTAAATATTATCTTCTGATGATAAATATCTCAATAGACCAAATACCATCCCTTCATACACAAAATAAACTGTGTAGTTGGCATATCACCTAATTTTAGTAAACCATGTGGTTAGATGAAGCAAACAATATAATATTTACTCTGTTCAGAACCAAATTAGGCCAACCATAAATCCTAGTACACATTATGGGCTATAGCATAAGATTCAGTTTTAAATTCACTTATAGTAGAATTCAGATTGGAAGTTAAAACTGAACTCATGTAGAAATCTAGCATATACCTGAATGAAAAATTGATGCCCTAAACATACACAACCAAGAAAATTCTTGGAATCTAGTTAGTTGAAATTTCTTATATGATGATCAACAAGATAAACCAATAGAAGATACCTTATGCATGGTTTAAATGAGACAAATGACAACAAAATGAAGCATGGAAATTTATTTCCACTACAGGAAAGTTATGTAAGAAACTATAAGACCAAAGTGTATCTTCTTGTCTGCATACAATAACATACCTGGCATGTTGCAAGATTATCTTTACAGTTCTGCAAGCTAATAAAGTATCAAATTAAAAGAGTGATGGAACTATCATGAGAAAACAACAGCAGGCATTGTTTTTAATTGTACCTTTCTCGCAAAGACAAAATCATTCCAGTGGTCATACCAGGTCCACTTTCTTCAACTTTTGGCTTTCCCTGCATTGTGAATAAAGAAATTCAGTGCTACTGGACTGTCTTTACACTTTTTTTTTCCTTATTTTCAGCATAACAGTGTGGGCTGAAGTGTTAGATTCTTCTAAGGTATTTATGATAATCACAGATGAGCATATAATAAGTACAGAAAGAGAAAAAAAGACAAGTAGCACAATCTTCATTGATCAATGACACAAAGACCTGTCACATCAAGTTTGAAAGGAAACATTGTGGGTGTGTCTGCAACATGTAAGAGAAAATGCCTCAGCCAATAGTGCACTAAGTAGTTTGCAAATATATTAAGAATAGAATAATATTGATGAGGCATATTACAGTATAATAGTTACCAAACAAGTAAATATAACAACCAATTTGGTGTCCATGTGTTACAATATGTGGATTTGCAGAGCATTCAAACGAATTATTCTTAGACTAGTCACCATCCACAACTTGAACACACAGATGTATTATGTGGTAGTTTTTTAAGTGCTAACTTGTTGATATCCTATAGCCTCTATTATGTTGTTTGCAATCCTTCAGCTGGTTCAACAACAACAACAACAAAGCCGAAAGCCCCCAACCCTTAACCCTTCAGCTGATTCTCCAAATAACAAATTTCACAGAAATCTCAAGAACTGATCCACATGGTGAATAAAAAAACATTTTCTTTCATACACAAATTGCTTCCAATATTTCAAACGTCTCTTCTAAGCTGGTTTTTAAATCGCTGGTCAAGGGCAAAATTCAACCAAAATAGCTTGCTGGACAGAATGCTGGAGGATGACAAAGACAATTATGGGATTCTTGTAAGATCATCCTAGTTAGAAAAGACCAGTGCAGTATGAAGAACCAAGTCAGAATTGAATCAAGAAGGTTATTTCAACCCTTTCTTGACATGGACTGTACCAATAAGTCGGTGAAAAAAAGGTCAGTTCCATTGTTTACAATGCTATTGATTCTAAGCTAAAGCACTTATCCTTGACATATCAAATTCTTAAAGCCATAAAATCCAACTAGCTTTTCATTTGTGACGGGAATACAATTATGGTTAAGTCGAAAGCCCTAACCCTTCAGCTGATTCTCCAAATCACAAATTTCACAGAAATCTCAAGAACTGATCCACATGGTGAATAAAAAAAAAATCTTTCATACACAAATAGCTTCCGATATTTCAAACGTCTCTTCTAAGCTGGTTTTTAAATCGCTGGTCAAGGGCAAAATTCAACCAAAATAGCTTGCTGGACAAAATGCTGGAGGATGACAAAGACAATTATGGGATTCTTGTAAGATCATCCTAGTTAGAAAAGACCAGTACAGTACGAAGAACACAGTCAGAATTGGATCGAGAAGGTTATTTCGACCCTTTCTTGGCATGGAATGTACCAAAGTCAGTGAAAAACAGGTCAGTTTCATTGTTTACGATGCTATTGATTATAAGCTAACGCACTTATCCTTGACATATCAAATTCTTAAAGCCATAAAATCCAGATAGCTTTTCATTTGTGACGGGAATACAATTAGGGTTAAATCAAATTTGAAAAAGAAAGGATAGGGGCATTCGGATTGGCCAAAAGGGGATGCCATTATAGTTACCTTCTTGGGGCCGAAGACATCATCCTCTTCTTCGTCGAGATCTCCAAAAGTCCTCTTACCACCTGCGATCATACAATGTAACGGGGCATATAAGTCATCAATAAAACCAGACAAATCAGTCGATCACGTAAAAGGATGAATCAGAAAACCGAAAGAAAAAAAAAATTGAAACCTGAACGTTTAGCACTACTTTGGCTTCCAGGAACATCTCCTCCAAAGTCATCCTCCTGAATGCCGAAAACGAAAGGGAATAACAGAAACTTAATTAGCTCCAATAAGCAAAGAAGGACAACGAGGAGGAAAGGAAGAGAGCGGTCACATCGTCGAGATGGAGATCGGATGCCATCAGCAATCGAGAAGAAACCCTACAATCCTCTTCCCACTTTCGCCTTTGAATCCCACGAGAAACGGAAGGGGAAAAGGAAAAGAGACTGCCACGCCGCGAAGGCAAAAGCTAACACCAACTATCCCCTCCGCCGACGCCGATGCCGATGACCGGGTGTGGGGACTAGCCCTTTCGACCACCCGCTAAATGCCCATCGGGAAGACCGCGTTAGGGCTTATCTCACCCGGTTCGATTGCTGTTGCCGCAGAATACTTGTAAAGAGCGGAAAGGAACACAAAACGAGCCGAGCCCGAATGGGGCTGAACTGAATGTCTACTCGACCGATGCTTCGCCACTGGTAGACATCTAAAGCACGTGCTTTGTCCATCGATCGGGCCACCTTTTTTTTTTTTTTTTTTGAAGAATTTTCATCAGGAAACAAAACAATCCGTAAGAAATAATTAAATAATTAAACAACTCGAGGAAATGAATTTGGATATTAAATTTTTTACTTAAAAAATTTTATTGTAAGACTAACACATGATTGATAAAAGATCAATAACAATCACAGTAAGAATAATAAAATCATAAATCTCAACTATTTAAAATTGATTATATGAATATTTTGTTACTATTAAAATTTCATTAAAAATAATTATATGTTTATTTAAGTTTGATTATTTACATTTTTATATATAGTATATATTAAGATTTTTTTAGATATTTTTTATTTCTTCTATTATCACTAGTATTAAATTATTTTTAATCTCAAATGACTCTCTCTTATCTTATTCTTTAGTAATATATAGTTGTTTATAAAAATATATATTTCTTTTCATATCTTTTTTTTTTTGTAACTTCATGTATTCATTTTGATATTCTTCTATCCTAACAACATAATTTTTTTTATATGTGTTATTTTTTAATCATTCAACACTCAAGATTATAAAACAAAAGTTTTTCAATTGTTTTATATATATTTTTATTTTAATATTAAAAGTATCTGATTATTACATAAGACTCATAACATTTTATCATTTTAACCATAATATTTTTACTCTATGAATAATATATTCATCGATTTTTTTATTCTATTAAATAATTGATCTAGGGTACCTAAAATTTTTACTTAAATAAACTTTTTTATTAATCCAACTCAACTATTTTTTTTCTATATTCATAGTATTACTAAAATTGCATCTTATATATTAAATTTTAGTTTTACTTAATCTAAAACTTTTAGTTTCTGACGATTATATTCGTAACTCAATTTTATAATTAATTTTGCTAAGACTCTCATCAATTAATATAATATCATCAATAAATAATATATACTAGAGAAGTCTATCTTGTAAATGACTTGTAAATTCATCTATTATCAATATTAAAAAAAATATAATTTTAATATGAATGCTTAGTGTAATATTATAATTAATATAATATTATAACTCAATTTTATAATTAAGTAATCCTTAATATAATTTATAACTTAATTTTATAATTAATTTAACGTAAGCTTGCTTCAGTTAAAATAATATCATTAATAAATAATATATACTAGATAAGCCTATTTTGTAAATGACTCATAAGTTCATCTATTATTAATAAAAGAAAATAAACTTAAGGTGAATATTTGATATAATCTTATAATAATAGAGAATTTACTAAACATACTCCTTATAGTTTTGATACTAGTAGCTACATTATCATATATATCTTTAATAATATTAATATATATAAATATTTTTTTCTTCTATTTATTAAATAAATATCTTCTATGGTTGATTTTTTAGATATAAAATTAAATTTATTTTTAAAGATATTTATTTCAAGTCTTATCATACTTTCAATGACTCTTTTGTCATGTTTTATAATATGATTTATGATTTTAATTTATTTTATAATTTAAATAGCTTTGAATTTCACTCTTAAAAATTATTTCTCTATTCATCAGATATCTTTTTGAATATTATAATTTTATTAAATGAGTTAATTAAATAATTATTATTTTTCTCCTCAATCAATTAAGATCTATTTTTATAAGATCTGAAATAATTTTACGTTGATTATTGATATTAAAAAATGACAAACAATCTCCTTCGATCGGTTATTACATGCCACGACACATTAACACGAATATTAGCTTATAGTGAATCTGACCGCACGCAGATTCGTTATAGCCCGATTGACTTCGTCAACCTCAATCCACTCAGCTCCTATTGTTTATCCTTGATATGAATCCAGCCCTTGCAACCTCAATGGAACCATTAAAAACATTACTTTCAAAAATATAACTGAATAATGCAGGACTATTGTTAAGTATTGTCAACTTTGAGATTGGTAAGATCACGAAAGAAATGTAAGACTTTTAGAGGATTATTGCAGCAAGCTTGCGATCGATCTTCCAGCATACTTGCGCGGTCTCGTATAGAAGCAGGAAGCAGGAAGCAGGAAGCAGGAAGGGAAAATTAGTGGTGGGTTGCATCCTGGATGCAGCACGAGGCTACTTAGTTGTCCCTGACGAACCGACGAACAATTCGAATTCGAATTCGACTTCGTTCCCTGGGAAGGCTTTCACATCTCCATCCTCCGTGCTGTAGGGACGGCCCGCTCCATTGTTGGGCTGTTACTGGGCGGTGCCCATCAGATTCACGACGCCCCTGATCACACGCAGGCTTGTTGCGGACTAGGGAGGCAGAAGCTGCGACACGCTGCGCCCCTACGAGGACAAATTTCCTCGCACTTTGCATAAGACGTAATCGTAGGGTCGGTTAGGGCAGAGAGGCGAGAACTGGAGGAGGGAAGGGGAGAGAGAGAGAGAGACGGGGGAAATGGCCGCACGTCTGACGCGGCTCCTCTCGCCCCTTCGGGGCAGCTGCAGAATAGATGCCGTCCTCTCTCCTTCGCGCCCTTCTCTGCTGTTGTTCTCCTCCAGATCTTCAGGTGAGTGATTCTCTCTCTCTCCCCGCCTCGAGCGATTTTTGTGATATGCATTTGCTGATTTTTGTGATATATGCCTCGAGCGATTCCGGTGAGTCAACCTTAAGATGTCGTTGTGTGTAATATGCATCTCTTGCTTCTCCATCCATTACGTTGGTTATTCTATTCTTTCCTCCCTTTTCGTCTTCTTACTTGCATTGTGCCAGGCCTCCTTCCTGCCCAGATGCGTGAATCTTCGTCTTCGTCCTGTTAATCTTGTCTTTGTCTTTGTGTATTCATTTCTTCAGTACCTGGAAGATACGGACTGTTGAAGAATTGGGGCAAATCTTGGATTCAGCCTGCTTCACCCAGTCGTTCGGTGCCACCGTTTGAGTTTACGAAGCGGAGGATACTTAGCCAGGGCTTGAATTTATCTGGTAAAGCATGCAATGGTGATTGACTTGCGAATTTAACTTGGCACCGTTTTGGTCATCATTCGTTATATCTGGCTTGCAAATTAAGCCTGCCTTTAAATTCCACTTAATTTGAGGTGATGGGGTACTACCGAATTATATATTACGTTGAACTGAGATTATTTCAGACTATAATATCTTGTTTTTCTTTTAAACATGCTCAAGCTAAAGACAACTTCACTGTGCCATCCATCGAAAAGAAATATACAGCAGCGTTTCGAACCCTATCCATATGCTAATGCATCTAACGTGAAGGTGATCACAGTACATACAATTCAGGACATCTAGAGCATGTATGAAGCATAGAGATGATTATAATAAATATAGAATGAACAACATAGTCAACTTTTTTCTTTATGCATCATTTATTGTGTTGTAAACTATCATGTTAGTTACTAATGAATCTTGATTCACTCTTCTGGCTTAGTCAGAATATTATGTGTTAGAATGCACATCTTTGTCCTCCATCTGGTTCACTAAATCTAATAAATATTTCACATCCAGGTTTAGTTTTATGACTGTATATCTAGAAGTCAGTCACAAAGGTCCATGGATTAACACCTTGCAGTTTGATGCTCTTTTAGGAAAGAAGTTAACCGGGAGTGTGCTTGGATTCATGATTGTCAATGGAATGATAAGTCACCATTCACGTACAGCATATGCCTTGGATGGTATGCTGACATTCAATTGATTTGATCGTGTAAGCTAACTTTAGTCATTCCAAGGAAGGTATTTGTTCAAGTTAGTCTACTTAAAATCAGATTCTGCAGATGAACAAGAAGACTTTGGAGTACGTGCAGGATATCTGAAAGATGAGCTGCATACGTTCTGGGTTCTCGTGAGGAAATTTCAGCTTCCTGCTGTTCTGGTTATAACAGTGTTGTTGGGATGGAGGCATCCTCTTACCCTTGCCATCAATGTTGCACTTCTTCTGTTTAGCACAAGGCCTAACCCCTTTTCAGTTTATATGTTCATTGAGCAGGTCAGTTGGATGCTTCCTACCTTGTTTTCCTGTTTCTGGACATATATCATTTGCTGAGCATGTCCTATTTGTTCATTTAAATATGAACTTCAAAGAGTTATTCCATTCATTCTGATTTTGATTGGATTTTAAAACTTCCACAGCTAAAACAGTTATCTTAATGCTGTTATTTTTGATAAGATAATGTACTCATACTTTGATCTTATAGGTTGGTGTCAATTTGTTTAAATTATTTCAAGAAGCATTATTATGGAGGAAAAACAAAGAAGCATTATTATGTTATCATATTATCAGTCCACACACTGAGATGTATACATTCTAGTTTATCTTTCTCTTTTTTTTGCCCATAAATAACCCTGAAGTTGTTAGGACTTAAGACAATTCAGAGCTAGGACTGACGAGCTAACATAGAAGTTGTATACAGAGGAACCTCAGGATTTCTATATTTTAGATCAACTTAGAGGAAATGACTGCAACTTAACGGAATTAGGGAGCAACTAAAGCAGTTGAAGATAAACAGTGCAGAAATATCCGTCATGACTAGTTTTATCAAATTGAACAGTATTCAAGTTTTTGGAAGATCAATGAGCGCGTTGCACGTAAGTTTAAAACTGCAGTGACCACTTTTGATAGTGTTTCTAGAATATTGATAAAAAGGAAATATTTTGGACATCTATGTTAGCATTAATGTTAGCATAATGCTTCATGATGCAAATATTTGGCTACAGGTTGCAATACACAAGAAAACTAGTTTGGATAAGATGGATAAGTGAGGTGTAGGAGAGATAAATGACAGATGCTTAAGTAATGAAAAGTTTGAGTTTCCTTGTTGAGGAATTTCTAAGAAAAATATTGGCAAGGACAAATGGAAAAAAGTAACCACTTAATAATAAAAAAAAGGAATATGCTATGGTTGTTATAGTATTAAACTCAGGAGCTAGTCGAGCTTCAAATGATACTTCCGTAGATAGAAGGAAAGCTATTGTCAGTTGTAACTCTGTTTCCTCTTACGAGTCTTGACTGCTGATATTGTAAACTCATTATTCATGAATATGGATGTATATATTAATTTTAAAAGCCCTTCTATCAGATTCCTTGTCCCCTCTCCAAAGCTATGGTCTTTGCCATTGTGTTTAGCTATTTTGTTTCTTAAAGGACTTGCGACAAACTTCTAATATAAATATATTATCTGGTGATAATCCTCCATAGGTATTAGGTAGTTGGTAAATTGGCGGTAGCAAATCTTGTAAGCTATAAAACTTGCTTGCGCTTTTAGATTTTTCTACTCATTGAACTTCAATTTATGTTGTGTTATTTTTCCTAATGAAGCATCTTTCTTTCCAAAAATAAAAAGCTCCACGTTTCTGCTAATTCTTTCCTTTCCCAGTCTTAACTGCTCAAGGATATTAGAATGCTATTAGCCTAGTAGTCCCATAAATGTACTACACTTGGTTTTGAATGTTTGATTAATGATACTAGAGTGCTATTTAACCTAGTAGTCCCATAAATCTAATCTATTGATTAGATTGTGATTGGCCTCTCTCAGACTAAATAATCTTGATCCCTTGGATATTCTATCAACATACCAACAAGGATGGTCAAATTGGTTTGAATCAAACAAAATCAGTTGGAATCAGTGACCTGCAGTTGTCTTCTACCTGTTGACCATTGGCTACCTGCTGACCATTCGCTTACTGCTTGCTCATCCTCAACCTTGCTGTCACGCATGCACATCTTTGGTGAGGATCAGAGAAAGAGAGGGTATATAGCAAGGAATGAGATTAGGTGCCGATGATGCATACTGGTCGATGGCAGAACTTGTATGTACCAGAAAAAAAGACCTTAATTAGCTTAAATTAGCATTTAATCATATGTAAATTGGAAGAGTAAACCCTTAACCTATCGATGATTTCATAATCAAGTAAGAATAGGCATGCTGTAACTAATCCTAAATTATCCCTTAACTGTATCTAAATGTAAGAAAACAACTGTAATTAGGCTTTAATTAAGATTAATGTTCCTAATCATGCAAGAATAACCCTCTAATTAGCTGTAATACATAGTAGGATGATCTCTTAAATAATGTAAGAAGTTGAAACATGGTACAATGAGCTTAATTTCCTTAATTGCCTCTAATTAGATCACAATCAAAATCAATCACACTTAGTCTATCTAGACATGCATGAGTAAGTCTCTAATTAGTCATTAAACATAGTAGCTAAAGCTATTAATTCATGCAAAAATTTGAAACATGATCAATTTATGCTCTTTACTTAGAATACCTCTTAGTAGGTCTTAATTAATCATTAATCCCTAATTAATCAATAATTACCAATAATCATTGGCTAACAACATAAAATGATGAAAAAACACAGAGAGAAGACAAGTTCCACTTGACCTCGAGATTTGAAGCCAGTTTTATCCAAATCGATCTCCATTGATCGCAACTTGAAATCGAAAGAGCGAAAGAAGGTGAGTTGTGAGAAAGAGAAAAATGAGAGTGAAATGGAGAGTGAGTGAAAGAGATGGAGAGAGGAGGCAGCCAAGAGGGGGGTTAAATAGCCCATAGAATTGGACCAACAGTCAAATTTGATCCTTGGTGCATGGCATCGATCGAAATTGGATCATCACGATTGGTAGTGGTCAAAGTATAGTGAGTGTATTGGTCGAATCATGTTATACTGTCCTGATTTTGCTCTAAATTTGTTGGTTCGAGTTTCGGGTAGTGACCGAGCTATACTGGGCGTATCGGGTGAAATTGTAGTCCATACCATATAGTATACAGCTATATATTACAAACAAGTATATACTATATTCATATACTGTATATATCTAGATGTATTGTATCTTGGGTTATATATAAATTTCTTTATTCTTATATTATTTTTTCATATAAAATGTGCCTGTGGTTTATTGCCTTTTTCTGGTATATTAATTTTATGCAGATGGATAACATGTATGGATTATAGGAGGCTCCCACGAGCTTAAGCAATGAGGTGTGGATTATAGGAGGCTACCACGTGCTTAAGCGATGAGGTGTTTTAAGACAAATTTTATTTTATATTTTTAAATTTTAAAAAAAATTATAATATTTTTTAAAAAATATTTCAAGTTTGTTTATTTATTTATATATATATTTTTTACTGATTTTGGTTTCTTTGATCACAATTATATTGCTGTTGATTGATTCCAATTTTTAATTTCAATTTTGCAATCCAAGAATTACTATGCAGTTCAGCATAGTGACACAGGATTTAACGACGACATGAGATTACAAATTTTAGCTTGTTCATTTTTTTTTGCTTGGGGTGACTACTTTCTCTACAGTAAAGGTCTTTCTTTTGTATCCAACAGGAGCCTCCTTACTGTTGGTACTTACACATTGTGGAACAAAGAGCTTCTCTTCTCTCTCTCTCTCTCTCTCTCTCTCTCTCTCTCTCTCTATATATATATATATATATATATATATATATATATATATATACATACATACATATATATTCATTTCTGCTTGTGAACATTTCTGTGTTTTTTCTCCACAGCCACAAATGCCCTTATTGTGGACCATGTAGCGGGCTGTGAATTTCCCTGCTGTTATCTTGTTAACATGCATGATGATTACATCTTTATTAAAAGGGAGTCCAGTTGATGACCAATGTTGCAGTTATGAAGATAACAATTTACTGTTCTGATTCTACATATTAGATCAAATGCTCAACTTCTCTGTTGCTATCTGCTTCTATTATTATCTGGCTAGTTTGCATCTGTCTTACAATAAGACCTTAAAATCTTGCAGTTGCATCAAAGAGATCTTAATCGAAGTATTGGATGGTATAAATCAAAGGTGAGACTTGTCCATGTTAATTATCAAGTCCCTGCACATTGCTTAATGTTTTTGGAAAATGTTATAAGAATGAATTGGAAAATATGTTAGTTTAAAATCTTGCATCTTACAACTCTGTTGATTGCATCACCTTTTTATCGGCTTTACGGACCTAGGCTTACCTTCCTACCAACTCGTTAAACATTATCCATAGTACCTGTGCTAATTTTTGATTATTTTGTGGGCATGTACCACAGGTTTTTCACCGGAAGAACGTTAAAGTAGAAGATTACAAGTTCTTGTGCTTAGCCACGGTTGAACAAGGGGACACGAAGCTGAACCTGCTTGGAATATTAGGTAGCTGGTGGGTGGTTCATACATCGAAAATTTAGGTTATGATGTTGGCGCTCTCCATATGATGGATAAATTTTGTGTCGCTCAACCTGAAGAAGACAGTTTATTTTTGATGTTTTTCTTTGTGAATGTCGTTCTTGTCAGGGTTGATCTGGTGGGCTGTTCCAACTACTCTGACTCTAGTCCATGTGAAGGATGCCGTTCCAATTTCGTTTTGTTTCATTGCGTGTTTGTCAATAGAGTGAACTTTGATGAAGGGAAAGATGGGCAGCAAATAATATTTTCTCCAGTTTCTTGGTGGTAGGGAACGCACTTCTCCGGTCGTACCCGAACCGACTCATCCCTGTTAGGACCATGGGAAAATGGAAAAAAAAAAAAAAAAAAAAGAAGGGAAAAGAATTTTTTTTTATTTAAAATAAAGAGTTCGGTACCCCAACATGATTGTCGTCGTGGAGATGGAGAAGGCCGCCAGAGGCAGTGGAGCGCTTACGCTAGACACAACAACCTTATATTCAACTACGACAATGGTGGAGCAGGTCCAGCAGATCGGAGCCAGCAGGCCCAAGGGGACCTTAGAAGCACCGACGAGCTAGCAGTGGAGAGCTTACGCTAGTGTGACAGAACAACCTTATATTCAAATACAGTGGTGGACCAGATCCAGCGGGTCGGAGCCAGCAGGCCCCAAGGGATCATAGAAGCGCCGACTAACCTCATCGATGCCTCCAACTGCCAGAACTTTGTGCCCCATGATCCCATCAGAGTGGTGGAGGAGCGATTGGTTGCATTCACATGCCAGAAGCCGGTGAGGATTGCGAATATTTGGTATGGACGACTCCTTTGTTTTTATTTCTTTTTCTCCCTCTTTGTGACGCCGACTTGAACTTACGTTACGAGGGACCAAAGGGACGTGGCGAGCATCGACAGGTGCATCGAGCGGCGTCGCTTCCATCCGGCCACGACCCAAGACATGTTGCCTCCGTTTTTTTATCCTTCCTAGCTGTCTTTTCTTTTCCGATCATTAATAGGGCAAAGGCCGGCGTTCTCTTGTAACTTCTTGCTGTTTTGTTCGTGTATCGTGGTCACCGTCTGTCATTACCTCTTCGACGTCCCCGTTCCAGGTACATCCACCGATCCCCCCTCATCGCTCTCTCTCTCTCTCTCTCTCTCTCTCTCTCTCTCTCTTCTCGATGGTGATGACGATGACGATGACGATGACGATGATTGATGTTAGGGATAAGAGAAAATAAGGGAAACATCTAATTTCTTGTTCGTTCGCTGCGATGTGGAATAGTCGATGCATCATATGAAAAGATCGCCTGTTTTATTTTATTTTTACCTTCTCAGTTTGTGATCGGGAAGGGAGGAGAGGGAGGACAGGGAGGAGAGGGAGTGAGGTTGTGAATTTTTGTTTAATTCGAAAAAAAAATTTTTCTGCACCAGTTAGTTTTTGTTCGTGTTATGTTCATTATATAAACGGCTGATCATTCTTATTTTTCCTTCCTTTCTTTTTCTTTTTTTCTTCGTATTTTTCTTTCCGGTAAATTCTTAGGTTTATGGACGTACAATAACTCATGTTTCGTCTCAATACTGTCGTTGTCTTACGCCCTTGTATTTATCCATGCATTGTCTCAATTCCCTGGCATCTTATCTCTCGCTCATCTGAAGTCAATATGCCCTTGAATTTATATATAAATTATATGTACAAGCATCATTTTCAATAGGTTTTGACTATTAAATTCTGTTGCAACTATTTGGTTACCTGATGAAGAATATCCTAGTTAGATTAACGGCCAAAATCAGGATGTTCTTAATATGGACAAAGTTCTTTATCTGTATCCGGTTGATCATGAGGAGATCTTGTGCTAAAATATTGAAAAAAAAAGTCTTTTATGATTGATACTTTATTTGTCTCGATCTTAGTAACTCTATAGTACAGCGAGGCTTTTGCTTAAACATCCAGCATATAAAAGGAAACACCTAGTGGGAGACACTTTTTAACCCAGAGGAAGACAAACTCAGCATATAAAAGGAAACATCAAACATACTTTATCATTGATTCATTATGACTCTCATTTTTTGCTTTTTCCGGACTTAACCCAGAGGAAGACAAACTCGGTGATCTGCAACACCTAGTAGGAGACACTTTTTAAAGGTTTCTTTAATTAGCCAGCTTGTGCTGGTTGAAAATGTCTTGATAAGCATAATGGTATCAGATGTATATATGGTCTCAGGAGACAAACTTTCCACTTTTCAGGTATCAAAGGAGAAACTGTGGTTATGTGACTAACTTTTAGTTACGTTATTGGTAAACTTTATCACATCAGATGCTGTAAAAACAATGGTTTAGGTGTTTAAGGAATTTGGCAGTTCTCTATAATACATTTGATCAAAGAGCAGAATCTGAAACTTCAACTGAACCTTTGCCACTTTTTATCTACTTCAAAAAGCATGTGGTCAATGTTAAGATGTTGAAGGGAAAGGTCGATTTGTTTTGAGATCCATATTCTATGCATCTAATTATTAATTTTACCAAATATAGTATCAGTGTACTAAATACAAACTGATCTAACTCTTCTGGGTGAAAACAGACTCCTTAATGGACAAATTACCTGTAGTTTGAGTTGCCTTTTTATTGGTTCTATAAGTCTCTATTTCAATTTCCTTAGTGAACGAAAACCTAATTTCAATTTTGTAAGTGTAAGTAGCTTCTACTACCTTCTGGAACAGCAACTAATAGTGTAGAAGCCAAATTACATGAGCATTGTTCTGTAATGCTTTCTTGTTTTTTGTTTTAGTTTCTGCATTACAAGAAACATTCTAAATCCAAATAAAAAATTATCTAAATCATTGCATTTAGAATTTTAAATGTTTGTGTTAACCGTTTTATGTTTCTATTTCTGTTTAAAATTTTTTACAGACCATTATTCTTTTGCCCAAGTCTAAACTAGCAAATCTACTTCCTGAACTGCACCAACTGTTGGACTTTGAAAGCCATTGAAAGTGTCTAAACCTAAAATCTGAAAGTAAAAAACCATGTTTCAAAACCTTTGTTGAACCATCACCATGGTCAGGATATGTGGTTATATAAAGCAATGATTTGAAGCCCTGACGAATGTAGAATTCTGCATTTTCACGTTTTTAATCTTATATGGTCATGGAAGTAAAAGCAAACATGGATTTTTTCATCTTCATTTGGCCTATGCTGTTTTTGTAAGTTCTAAAGATATTTATGGAGCTCATTGCATTTCTGATTTCTACTGGATCTTATTTTCGAAAATGCTTTTATTTCTTCTGATTGTTTCTTTCTATATCTAACTGCAGAGCAATGATAAAACTTTTCAAAATTAAGGACCAAAAGCGGGAGGATGCAGCAAATTCCAACGGAAAGGCTCCTGTAAAGAAACAAAGTGCTGGAGAATTGCGTCTTGTCTTCACAAAGGTCTGTCTAAATTCAAGTGGTGTTTAGAGTCATTTTGACTTCTTTTGTGGTTTTTTTCTTTCTCTAAACGTCATTGGGTGCTTTTCAGTATGGACTTCGTAAACTGAACCAGTTTTTTCTTTCTCTAAATTCAAGTATTTATGCGTATTATCTATCAGTGCTCCATTCTAAAGTTGAAATCCACTATTAGGTCATGACAAATTTCAATGTCGATATTCTGATTCCTGGTTAGATAACAAAACCTATAGTGTTGCTACATAGAAGGTCCTTGCCATTAAAAGATTTTGCTTCTCTATATTTATCTCAAATGGGTAGAAGTTTAACTTATATATTTACCATACTAATGTAATTTATTTTTAGGGAAAGATATGTAATTGATTTTATGATTTACCTAAGGCATGTGGACTCAATAAACTCAAATATATTTCTCTGACTCAGGCAAATTACCCTTAATCTTAAGAGCTTATTAAAGTCATGACCACCTAGCCCCAATGTACTTGTTTTGGGCTTCTCTCTTATTTTGACCTGATATATACTTCGTCTTTGACTATTTACATTCACTACTGACAAAGCGGGATATCTTCTATGTTATGTTTTCAACTTAAAAATGGAATTTTTTTTGTATGGTTCAAAATCTTCAAACTGGAAGTTTTTCATGGTTCACTCTTAATGGCATCAGATGATGTTGAGTTGAATTGATGGACCTGATTTTTTTGGTTCTTCTTTATCGAATTCATTGATGTGCAAAGCTTTCATGGTTATGGTGTATGCTGATGTTAAGATTGGTCTTAAAACAAATGTGTTGGATCTAGAGCATATGTGTATTTACACTATCTCATGTTGGAACATGTTCTTGGCCATTTGTTCTGACAGATACTATAACTCCAGTTTCACCTTTGAAGGTGGCCTGAGTTGTTTATGGCATATTAGCTTCTTTTAAATAACTTGTTTTTTAAGTATATTTTTCAAATTTATGACTTGGAAGTTTGGTGATAAAAAAGTCCCTGTCCTTTAAATTTGTGCTCATTTTGTGCAATTTTCCATGGAAGAACAGGTACAAGAGTTTTTATGTTCTCTTTTATGCATTCTAAAGGAACATATTCAGAGGTTTCTGCACATTGAAGAATCTGTGCCACACTCTTTGCTAGTTAATCAATAAGATGGGATTTTTCTTTTGTTATCATAGATCACTTAGTCTCAAAAAGTGTGACCTGCAAAGTTAGATTATTTTTCTATTGTTATTTTTTCTATGAACTAATAATTATCTTTTAGGACAAAAGGTCCCTTGTTAGTATATCTCCTTTGGTGGCAAAGGCTTTTTGTGAACTGGAAACACATCTTTACATGCTGAAGTCATCTTGGCTAACTTTTCTGCAGGAATTTTAAGAATTTAGTTTAAATAATATTTAATCCAACTAATGATTACTCTCAAAACCAAATCTCTCTGTAGTAGATTTCTTTCTTTCTGCATTGTGCTTAAACCATTCTTGTGTTTGGTAAAGTATTAAGGTGCTATTATGTGTTATGTGGGTACTACCATATCTCATCTCATCAGCTATTAATTAGTAAACATAAACCTCTACATTTTTGTGCAATTTCTTTTGTTCTAGTATTGTTTAATATCTTGCAGTGGTATTAACTATATGATTTGTTTTGTTTTGCAATTGATAAAGTTTTGGGGTCCCTGATACAAGTGACCTGCTAATAAAATCAAAACAAATTAATCTAAACAACTAATCAAATCTATCTCAATCTCTTCCATTCCAGTTCTGATCAACAACTGAAGCTAGTTGACTTCAGGCCGCATCTGTGCTACATTTCAATAGATGTAGCCACTCTTCTGTAGCAAATCGCTAGTCATTGTATTGTTCTCTCTCTCTCTCTCTCGTGAATTCTGCTGAGAAATAATTTGTTCTTTTAATGTATCTGTTGGTTTTTAATTATAGCATGAATTAGTTATGTAGATAAATATTTGTGATGTGTTGGATGATACGTTTTTGTTATGAAATCAAATTGACTGTTCTGAATTTTATATATCAAATATTATAGATATTTAGCATGATATTTTAACTTATGCATCTCTTTAATTTTAATTGTTCTGTCCTGTAGTAGGATTAGGGGTTTTTACTCAGTAGTTGCTACTTCTACTTTTCAGATATTAGTGAGCTTAATCTGCCTAAAAGCACTATCATATCATTTCCAAATGGGAAGGATGATCTGTTGAACTTTGAAATCAGCATAAGACCTGATGAAGGATACTATCAGTGAGTAATTGTCCATCAATTATCTCCTTCTCTTGGATACACTCATATAAACTGTTCAGCAGACTTATCTAACATGAATGTTATTGCTGGCTTGACATGATATTTGTTTGTTGTTTTGCAAATTAACTTATATAATTTTTTTAACTTTTAGTTTGAATACATTCATTCATTTTAAAATTCTTGTCATTTGCATAATTTCTTGTGGTTACTTATGTATTCTTATTCTTATAATTTTTACATGTCCTCTGGCAATGATGCTTAGGTTCTTCTAAATTCTCTGTATAGAACTTTCATTTCTAGTAGTTTCTTCTTTTGTTGTATGTTATCTTGTTCTTCTGGTGATTCTATATGTGCTCTATCTAACAATGTTCTGCTTATTGTTTTTTATAGAGGTGGTACATTTCATTTTACCTTTCATGTATCTCCTTCTTATCCTCATGAACCACCAAAGGTCAAATGCAAGACCAAGGTATAACTGGCTTTGATTTTTGGCAGTATTGAATGAAAAATTGCCTTTTTGATTGCATGACATATATCTTTGTTTTTACCAGGTTTACCATCCTAATATTGACTTAGAGGGAAATGTCTGCCTTAATATCCTGCGTGAAGATTGGAAGCCTGTGCTCAACATAAACACTGTTATTTACGGCTTAATTCTTCTTTTCATGGTACTCTTTTAGCTTACTGGCTCTACCAAATTTCTCATACTGCCTAATTAATAAATAATCTGAAAGATTTCCTTGTTTATTTAATATGTGTGTTTACCTATCTTCAGTTGGTTTTTTTGTGGATGTAGCGAGGGAAAACAGTCTTTTTTGTTGAACCACCAATATCTTTATCTACTGCTCAGTTGAGATTCATTCACACTTTTTGAAAGTTTACTATATTATTTAAAGTTTTAAAGTTTTTTTTTTGCAATATCAAGCTTTAATTATGCTAGTAACTATTTCTGTCAAGGTTCTTATATATTGGTTTTTAAACCTGTGGCATAACTGTCATTATTTGTAATGGTTATCCTGAGATTGGTTTCTACCATGTGGATATGGGTTGATATAACATGGGGAACATAACATTTTTCATCTACTTTGTGTACTTACGCATTGTAGATACACTTGGAAAAATCACTTTATTTTTCAAAAGCCAAAGTTCTATAGCAAATATAGAGCTTTGGTTTATGCCTTGACCTTGGCTAAGGTCCGTTATGTTTCTATTGCTACTGGATTAGGGAGCTTCCTTTTGGAACTTGGTTTATTCATCTTCTTTGACATTCTCTCTTTGTGAAATAAGTTTGGTGTAGTCATGTCTAGCTAATTTCAAACTTGCAAACCCAAAATTGCAATTATTATGACTTTTGTGGTTGTCGTCACTCGTCATCTAGTTCCATATTTAACAGAAGTAGACGGTACAAAAATATAATTTTGGCATTAAGAGCTCAAATTATAATACATGCAATGTTAATCATTAAATTTAAAATTGCTGGTGTTTAGTAATGCTCTTGTTTTTCACACACAAATCTTATAAACCTAGACCTATAGTAATCTTTACATAATACTAAATCATGAATGGTTGATTGTTCGTAATTGTTCGTTATTTGGCATCCAAAGTTTGGATTGTTCGTTATTTGTCCAGCTTCGAGGTGTTTTTTCCTTCTAAAAAATACTTCTCCTTTTGCCATGACAAGACGTTGGTTTTTTTATCTTATGTCATCTGATATGACATGTCTCGCTGATATTCAGTAAAATCATATAGTTTATTTTTTGGAATTTTTTATTGATTATGAAATTATTAGTCAGGACAAAAATGATAAGTGGCCTTTTAGATGTTTGTTATTTTAGTATTTTGATTTCTTACTACTTTGAATAACATTTTTCGGTATACTTCACGAAAAGAAATTGTGTCAGTGTTTGTTAGTATATAACCAAGGCTGTCTGTCTTATTTGCATGCCACAATGCGCAGCAACCCAACGATGAGGACCCATTAAACCATGATGCAGCTGCAGTTCTACGTGACAACCCTAAATTGTTTGAGACAAATGTTAGAAGGGCAATTGCTGGAGGTTATGTGGGTCAAATCCACTTTCCCAGATGCATGTGATGATGCCATGTAATTGGAACCTGTAAAGCATGGTATGCAAATTGTTATAGTATATAATACTACCTTGGAACCATAGAAGTGGCCCGACTGATTGTTCTGTTGGCGTGAAACTGTACTCTGTTGATTCTTCTGTTTACTTCTCATTGGTGTAAATTGGGGAATTGGGCTTTCCACTTCCATGGTTGTGATTGAGAATATGCCTATGTTAGCTCATTTTCTCATTTGTGTGGTTCACTACTACAATTCCAGAAGGGCTCTGTTTTTTATGGTTTTGGTAGGCAGTGCATTTGCTTAATCTTCTAAGATCGTTATCGAGCATAGTTTGCTTGTTTTGGCTGCATCGTGTGTTCCATTTTTTTTTATATATGTTGTGTTTCTTAAGCGTATCTCGAGTTGCTTAAGATTTTTCTTAGGCAAAATTCTTTGCTAGCTAATCGTGTTGAAATATGAGACAACCCGTTGACGAGTCAATACAGAGCATCACTTTGGTACTTTGTTCCAAACAATCGAAGGTTGTGTTATATTTCTCTGCTTCAATCGAAGATATTTTGCTTCAATCCGAATATGTTATTCGTAGTGTAAACGATCCTAAAAATATAGTAGTAATTTTGTTAATAATAATCAAATGGTGGTGGCTGTCGTGATGTCTACGGGATAGATGGTGGTTGCCTCTTCATTGACCTGTTGGGCGGATCGCTTGACCCAAAGTTGGGGTCATTAGAGCTCATGCACATTAATTTTGACATGTGCATAAAAAAAAAGGAGATGAGGGGCTTGTCAGAGAAGTTCTATTCATCGCGGTTATCATCGACTGGGTAGAAAAGCTCTGGAAGGATAACAGACAAGCGATTATCGAGCTCTCGACAAATGTCTCCGATGACGATAGGAAAATGAGTATCAAAATTTGATGTTGAGTACATCATCGTACTTATCATCGACACAGTTGTCGAGCAACTCTTTCATTAGTCTGTATTTATATCAGCATCGATGTACTTGTTAAGCGATGAAAGGATTGCTCGACAACTATGTTGATGTTAGCGTAAATGCAAAGCAGCGCTTACCTCTCGTCATCACTCTCTTCATCCATAGCCCTTAGTGGCGTTGCCATCCATCATTACCAAAGTTGCTCGCTATTATTAACGTAATTAAAATATTAAATTTTTTTATCTTTTATATTTGTATTTTCGTCAGTAAAATCGATGACATTAGAATAAATAAAACTAGATGTTTTACTTTTATAACCATAAAAATGTCAATATAACTTTTTAAAGTATAAAGATCGATATACAAAAATAGTTAACTATATGGAGTAATAATATGTAATTAGCCCGGGTAAGACTATGCATAAATTGAAATAAAATATCTCAAGAGATATGTATTGTATAACATTTTGATATTGACTAGCATAGCATCTAGTCATGGCTAAATATGGTACGATAATGAATTCTAAGGCATCGATGAAATTCAACGTGACCATAGAAGTGCATAGCTGCGTGAACACAGAAAAAGAACCTGACGGAATAACATCTAACACGACCTCCAATCCAAGAGTAAACATCATATTGCATATGGATAAGTAATCAATCGGTTGCAGTTACCCGAGAGGCCCTGGAAACCGTTGGAAGGTGCTTGTTTGACGGATGATGGCGTGGGAAGCTGGTGATCACTCATTGCACTCCGGATGACATAGTGAATAACTTTACCGCAAGTTGCGGCTTTTGTACTCCATGCAGAATCTGAGGATGCAATAATGCGGTGTCTTCTGCAACAAGAAGCGGGCTATGATGCAGGTGATATTTGCTAGGAAGTGACAATTCATGGTATGTGGATACCAGATGATGTTTGTGATGTCTTGGTTGCAGGGGGAGATGTAATGCGAATTCATTTAATCACTTATTCATCTATTTCTTTCGAATAAGATGGACTGTCGACATGCAGATGGATGGATGGTTTGACGGGCAATGCGGGGCTTAAACTACCGTGAGCACCATAGCCACATTTATATTCGAACTGTCCCCCGTTCTAATATTTTTTTGCATAAACAAACCTCTCTTCATTTGCACAAATAAATGCATGGCACACAAAAGGTTCTCTGAGTAAAAATAGGAGGGAACAACTTGGCTTCCGTTTCCAAGCTCCCAAATAATTCACGAATTTACTTACAATCATCAACGTTATCATGCTCACCTGGGGCCTGAAAGTTCGATCGCTTCTAACACCACTGACGAATCCTCCATGAAGTCCACATACTTCGGAGATTGTCGCTCCAGGGATCGGCATTTTGGGGTGTCCATCTTCTGCAAGGCATCCCACGATTCGGCAAGGCCATCACCTTCCAACATTCTCACCACCTCTGACATCTTTGGGCGGTGGGAAGGGTGAAATTGTGTGCAAAGAAGAGCCACTTGAACCATTTCTTCAAGCTCGACCCTGTCATAGTTGTTTTTAAGGTCTTTGTCCACCATCATATTCAGTCTATTCTCCTGATGGGGTTTCTTTACCTGCAAATGCCGAAAAAAGAAGAAAATACAATAGTTAAGCGAATTGCACTAGCATCTCTAACTGAGCAACCTAAATTGTACATTTGCTTCAGTAGATGCACAACTGGTTATAGCCTATTGACATCAATCTTGAGTTTTCCTATTCTTCATGAATCAAATTTAGAAAAAGAAAAACAAAAAAAAGGTGAAACCACATTCTTATAAAGGGAACAAAATTATGGTAATTTGTCGAAACAAAATTCTAAACCGAACTAGGACAAGCACAGAAAATAGAAAAGATGGTCTGGTGCACAAAGCTCTCACTAATATTAGATCTGTAGAGGATCAAAAAATTGTTCTGAGTAAACTATGTTCAATTGAACTCCTCCAATTTCCGAGGAGCACATAGCATTTAGTTTATCTCAGTCAACACACAATAGTATCTTATACATGTGAACTTTTGCAGTGTACAGCAAGCCAAAGGTCTCACATGACACTCTTATGTCTTGGAGCATCGAGAAGATATGTGAATCAGATAATATAGGACAGAACTATATTGTGGATTATGTCACTCAGCATTACCATTCAAGACCATTCATTCAGGTCCCACTTGGAACTTTGGCTTTTATTGGCTCAATATGAACAGTAAAGTGCAGGAATCATTCTCAAACTGCTAGTCAGCATAAATTTGCCCAAACACAAACAATCAGTTCTTCCTTTCAGTCATTTTGATTTAGATTGGGCCTTAAATTGAGACACCAAACAAAAAGGGGAAGAAGTTTATTGCTTTTTTGTCATGAGCTACTCTAGCTACACTCACACTCGTCAATTGAGCTTCTCTTTTTCCTTTTTTTTAAAAAGTCAAAATTAGACAATTGCATATTAACATACTAGAATCGACTTGTAGCAGACAGATAACTTACCCAGTCAAGCATTACACCCTTCTGGTTTGCAAGTCTTCCAAAATCCAATGCTTTCTGACCAGTAATCAACTCGAGTAATAGTATACCAAATCCAAAGACATCGGTCTTTTCTGATGACTGGCCAGTCGAAAGATACTCTGGCGCAATATGCCCCACGGTTCCACGAACAGCTGTTGTGACATGCGACTCCTGATGATCCAAAAGTTTTGCCAACCCGAAATCTCCAACCACTGCTTCAAAATCTTCATCAAGAAGAATATTGGCAGCTTTTACATCGCGATGTATGATTTTTGGATCACACTGCTCATGCAGATAAAATAATCCCCGGGCCGTCCCCAAAGCTATTTTTTTTCGTCTTGACCAGTCTAAAACTGGCCTACCATGAATATGTTCTGTCAGAAATTAATAACAATGAGAAGGCAGATATTCAAACAGTTTGCTAAATGTTCTAATTTATGTAACCAGCAGTCATACTACAAAATGGACTTTCTACATCTTATCACTAGGTTTAAGTCATCATGAGATGGAACTTTTCTGCAGTTAGATTAGAGGTGCATGTTAACAGAAGGGCAAAATCCCTAGGAAGAAAGGCAGCAAGAGAAATAGTCTAGAAGGTCTTGGAAGTTGGAACAACATGAAAAGGCACCATTTAACAGTAAAAAGAAATTCACAGGAATCAGAGCCATATATTATATCATACCATAATTACATGGGGCATTAATCTATAAGAAACATTTATATTTTCAATTGACCATTTTTGGTAGCAGTAAGATGCAACCCATGTTGGCAATTTCCAGTATATTCTCATAAAGGATGCAGATATTATTTTAAATAAATGTCATTATCATGACAGAACTCATTAGAGAACACTGATAAGATTGGCGTGTAATGTTAGCTTACCTCAGTCACCAAGGAAGACTGCTGAGAAAGAATGTTAGATGTTCAAAATTTCTTGTGTTTTCGGGATATTGATTATCAATATATGAATGGTCAGTAGTTGCTACTGGATAAGAACGAATCTGATAAGTATCCTACAACTTCATAATTTTCTTTAGTTCTTGCAAATCATGTAGGACACTCACCTCTTAATTGAGAAGCTACACTACCATTGGGCATGTAAGGATAGACCAGAAGCCTCTCATTCTCTGTCGTGCAGTATCCACAAAGCCTAAGTAGATGACGATGAACTGCCAAGCTTATCATTTCAACCTCAGTTTGGAATTGAATGCCTCCGATGGTGTTATAGTCTCTTAAACGTTTAACAGCTACTATGGAGCCATCACACAAGCAACCTTTGTAAACAATACCATACCCTCCTTTTCCAAGAATATTTTTGGAGTTGAAGTTGTTGGTGGCAATTCGAAGCTCCTTAAATGAATACCACTTCAAGTGCCCCCAGCACACTTCTGAATCACATTGATCTGCATAAGAAAGATTGTCTTAAGAGTGTGCGTGAACATACAAAACCAACTTACCAACTGTGGCTATATAGCTATTAAAAGCCACAAATTCACACAAGAAGTTTTCAAATAACATCCTGAATGACAAATTAGAAAGCCAGCCAAGATATGCTGAGTCCTGAGAAATGAATCATTGCAATGTTTACATAGATTAGTTCCTCATCTTCTGATCTAAAAAAATCTTTTTCTGAATATTTAATGAATTGCTCAAATTTTACCCCTGTACAAGCAATCTGAGTTGATAAATCAATTCAGCTACATGGATAATCAAGATAGGGAATCCGGTGATATTCTCGTTTAGTCTGACATTAGAAGGTAACAAAAACTGTGTTGGTATGTAGGACTAAATGGGTTTGCTATCATTAACTTGGGCATAGACATTTTGAACCACTTGGTCTCTGGCCTATCAATGATTTTTCGATCAGGTTGGGTTGTGGCAATTAGTATCACAGTAGACCTAGTATTAAGAATGGTGAGCAGGTCTAAGTAGAAAGTCTTCCCATAGATGAGGCTAGAGGCAAATTACCCTTTCCATGGATGTGGTTGGAGACATGGTTACTGCAGACAATCACTCAAAACAGACAATTCAATATGCTTGATAATTGAAATATCTGATTGTTCAAGATGTATCTAAGGTACAGAAATGAATTGTAAGTTGACTAGATGAAGTTTTCCAAGCATAACATGAACTAGTTACCAATGTCCAGGATGGTTCATCAATGTGCCAAAAGCAGCATAATTATATGACAAGAATCTGGTCTCAGTGTCAAAGTCAAAGAGATAGATAAATATACAGTATCTTAATCAGCACAGCAAATGTTTGATATGGTACATGAAATGTAAATTTGTCAGTCATCCGTTCCTTAAAATGGTAGAATAATGGAAGATGGATGCAAAAAATATATGAGTAACTTCAAAGAATACTAACTCCTTACCATTTACATCAAAAAATATATGCTGTTTGAGTCTATGCCGCCACCAAAGAAGCAAGCCAATGACGGTAACTAGCAAACTAACAGAACCAACACTGGCACCAACTATGACAGCAGCACACCGGCTCTTTGATCCTCCAAGCTGTGATTGAGCTGAGAAATCCAAGATGCCTACTAATTAGACCAGTCATTGGAACTTGAAAAATTACCTAAGTGTTTTCAGTATTCTCCTCATACATGAGACTAGAAACTCTCCAGCATGAGGAACTACAGAATTAAAGCTTACCCTTTAGATCATCTGGCGGATATGAAAGTGGATCGAGTGATACAGAAGAGCACTTACTCTTTGAGACAGATCCACACATTTGAGGGTTTCCAATAATGCTGGTTGAAAACTCGAAAAGGAACTATATGTAAGAGTTCATTGCTTAAATGTTGGCTAATCCACTAAGCGCAACAAAGTAGAGAGAAAAGACAAAAAAAATGGACAGCTTACTTGAAAGTTCTCGCAGATATTTTTGGTAAGGAACCACTCAGATTGTTATAAGAAAGATCCCTGTAAGTATTATTAACCATTAAAATTGCATTATAAATTTCAAGGGGCATGTATAACAGTGAATACTCAGGGTCTACATTTTGAATTGAATTGAGTTAGAGGTGAAAAGACATACACAAGAGTGAGGCCTCTAATGTTGGACAATGTATCAGGGCAAGGTCCAGATAGACTGTTGTTGTTTAGTCGCCTGCAAAGAAAAAAAGAAAAAAAAAAACAAAGATCATAAGCCTCTAGATCCAAAATATTGATGGAGTGATGTAAATTTTATTTTTTAAGAACCACAAACTATGAATATTGTATAAATCATACAGATAATTCAAGTTCTTGAGGTCCCCAAGTGAACTAGGAATAGTGCCTCTGAACTGATTGTTGGACAAGTCCAGCATTTGGAGCTTCTCCAGTTTGCCAATCTCAGCAGGAATAGGTCCAGATATAGCATTATTTTGAAGCAGCCTACAGGAATAAGTACCAGATTTTGTGTTCATTAAATATTTCATAAAAATAACAACATCCATATAAAAGTAGCCAGCTAATTGAAGGAACGAATCCTTCATGGTAAAAATGTACAAGCAGACCTGTAATATCATTTGTTAACTATCTGTGTTGATATAATTGAACTTTGATAATACAGCTTAAACTTCAATAACCAATACAAATAGTGTTTGCCCACTTACATAGACTGAAGATTTGTAAGATTTCCTATCCCAGGTGATAACATGCCAGACAAGCTTTGGCTCGGTAGTCCCCTGTCAGAAGAAAGTAGCAAACAACAAGAAACAACGATGGTATATGACAAAGTGATGCAACAACAAGAAAAGCAGTTTGGTGCTGCAAAATGTGGCATTTAGTCTTACAGGGCAGAAACGTATCCATCTGCAGAGCAGGTAACCATCCTCCAACTACATGGATCTACTGAGTTGATGTCCCAATTTTCCAAAACATTGTAAGGGTCATGTAGTTCCATTTTTATAGACATCAATGCAACCACTGAATTGGCAGATGACAAAATCAAACGTCAGAGAAACGGAAGGAAAACTATAACTAGATAGAACATTTGAAGATTGTTAGATGGCTATATCTGTAGAAGTATATCACCTGCTAGAATATTGCTAAAATGAATATCAGGGAAGGAAGTGAAGTGGCTGCCACCAGATGAAGTGTACAATTACTGATTCACTCAGAGCAGGTATCAAGCATGGAACTTTAGGCAGGTGGCACGAACTAAAGTCGATCAGAATAAGAGACCAGCTTTTCAAGAAGCAAATGTGCCTTAGTAGTGATCAGTCGCATTTTATATCTACAGTTACTTTATAATGCTGCTGTATAGAAGTGATTGAACACCAGTGGCACAACGAAGAGGTGGGTAGGGAAGATCAGGATATTATCTCTGTCAATGAGAGTTTGTTGCACAAAATCACAGATCGGGGGAGATTCAGATGCCACAATAATAGAATTTGAGAACACGAAGGAAGGAAAACGGGATGTGTAAACACTCAGGGCGACAAGAGGAAAAGGCAGGTTCCGAGTAACATCCCATCTTCCAAAGCTTGCAACAGATTTGAACATGTAAGAGCAGAGGATCCTTGGCAAGGGCTCAAGCTGACACCGTGATAGGAGCACACCAATGGTTAAGCGTACCAGCTGTTGTCGTTGTTTAAGTTCGAGACCAAACAGAGAAGAAACGAGGGAACTAACGGGAGTGTTACTGACCTTCATAATTTATACCGGAAGGTGAGAGTGTTGCGGAAGACGAACAGAGGAAGTCCATCGGCACCAAGCAAAGCGTCCAAAAGAGAAGAGCTTTCCTCCCCATGCTCCTTCCCCACTCCAAATTCTGCCCTTCCTCTCGTGTCCTTCTCGGTCACGACCCTTTTGCCGCAGCCAACATGTTTGCACTAATCCCCCACCCAATGACCATCCCAGGCAAACAAATCATAGCATAAGTTCAGCGTCCTAATTCCAGCTTATTACCAAATCCAAAGCCCGCGAGACCCACAGAAGCAAACAGCGAGCTATCGGATGAAATCTTTAGCCCGGTTCGGAGACCAGTGCCCAAGGCCAACAAGAAGAAACATCCTCCTGCCCAAATCCTTGAAGAAACCACCTTTTTTTTCTGCCAATCCTTAAAAGGAGCCACCTTTCCCCTAAAAACTTGCCCTCACGGGTTAATGCGAATCAACAAAACCCAAACAGGAACCCTGATGGAACCAAAAACATCAGAAGCGAACTCCAACTTCAGCAAAGATCACGGATATTTTAATCCGTCTTCGTTTTTTTTTCCCTTTTATTGAAAGTTCACCCGATTAACCCCAGAAAAGAAAAAGAGAAGAGAGAGGAGAAAATAACAAGGCAGAGTGCTCTTCTTCTCTGGCTCGTATTTCCGCAGACCTTGAGGGGCCACTTTAGCACTCTATGGCCTTAGGATTGGAGTTGACAACACGAGAGCGGGCAGGCAAGGAAAGCCACAGATGTCGCTGCCATATTCATCGAGGCTTTCCTTCTTTTCGTCGCCGAAGAGGAGAGGTATATAAGAAAAGCGAGGTCACGCTGTTATGATTGTTGGAGCTGTTGCTATAGCAGCAGAGAAGCAGCAGTGGTGGTGGTCGCCAAGCGACAGAAGCAGCAAGGGCAAGGGCAAGGGCAAGGGCACGGATGGATTCCTTGGCCTCTGGGAGTCCCATCTCGTCCTCCTCGGCGAGCCCTCACAAAAGGGCAAAAGCCACACTGCAAGCAGACAAGCAAAGGGCCAACGCAAACTGCCAAAGCCAACACGGGCGCAGATGTACTGCGAAAACATCCATGCTGTGGGGGTGCGTGAAAGAACAGAGATGCTCTTTATAATTACTGTCACCGTCTCTTTCTGTCGTGTATAAACAAAATAGACGGCATCGTCGTGCAACAACGAATTTTAGTGTTATTAAGGTGGAATTTAGTTATCTAACATATTAGTAACTTGGAGCTAATCTTAGTTATGGTGAGAGCCTCTATAGTCGTTGATATGATGGATTTAAAAAATTATCCGCTTTAGATGATGAGCGTACAAGCACAATTTTATCGATTAGATTCAGTCACATTATTTTTGAGATCTTTCATTGATGAAATTGATGAATGTTTCATGATTGAATTTGATTATATCATCGTCGAAATGTTTCATCAAAATATTTCGTGATCGAATTAGATCATATCATCATCGAAAAATATTTTTTTATCAAATTCAATCACATCCTTTGTAGATCACATCATCATCAAAAATATTTTTTTATCAAATTCATGATGATACTTTATGATTAGATTTAGTTATGTCATTATCCATTTTATAATCATCATTTCATCATCCTAAAATCATTTCATAATTCAATCATTTCATCATCCTCAAATCATATATCATTTCATGATTTTGGCTATAGAACATTTGTGCAAGAGATTTAGGTGAACAGCTAGAATGTTAAAATATCACATTTTCTCAAATGTTACTTCTTGAAAGAAAGAGGGGTCTTAGATACTCGAGAAAATTAAAAGGAAGGGAGGGAAAATTTTGATATGAAAGATTTATTGAAAGAATGAATATGAATACTTGATGTGTCTATAAAATTTACAGCATATCCAAAAGCAAAATTCACAATAGTATAAGGAGCCAATCTTCATCTATTTTCTCGAGCCCTGATAATGTCAGTGTCATTTCTGTGTGGTAATAACCCAAAGTGTCTCCAACTCAGATGAAACTCCTCCCGACGGTAGTTTCTGGTTTAGCTGCTTTCAATTGGCCACGATCTTTACGGAAGAACTACTTCATGTACTCTCATCAGCCACTAGTTGTTTAGCAGGCAGCTACTTCGTTGGAGAATAGGACAGAGGAAACCATCTGGAAAGTAGAAAGTGCTTCATCTTTATAATTAGAGGAAATGCAGCATAGCAAGGGATATGCATCACCGCCACCACGAAATACCTGCACTTTCATGAAAGGGATCAAGTATCAAGTTCAAATTATGGTAAGAAAAGTTCTCATCTTCCACGTTTGGCAAAGTTTATAACATCAAGAGAGAGAATCAAGGTCTACACAGCCAGTAAATCGAACCGAGGCCCCTTTCCTAATTTGCTTTGCACCAACCAATTCAATGTGATGACCATCCTAAAAGATAAAATATTGCTGAACTTGCTTGCGGATTTGATTTCAACCTAGTAAATTGGCTTGTTGTCAAATTAACAATGTCGGATGTTTAGGAAATTAATCGAGAGGCTGGACGGAGTGCTACTTTCAAGAAACTCCAACGAAGCATGTCAAAAATGCAACTATGTGAAGACAGTTAACAAAAGTCGGTTGCCGGAAAGGTTGGACTCCTTTGAAGACAAAAGAAAGCAACAGCTCAAATGAAAAACTATAAAGAAAAATATATCCAATTGGATCAGCAGAACTCCTCTAATCATGGTGTTAGACAAAGAGAATCAAATTTTATCTGAATAAAACAACTTACCATACAGGGGCATAAGTGGAGGACAGGTCAAGAAATGGGTATGGCCACCTGTAGGAGGAAGAAAAAAAAGAACATGCGATTAAATTTTAGTAACAGATTTAAGTGATGAAACCTTTTTTTTTTCTCTCAAAAAGCATTTTCTGTGGTATAAACTACAAAGAAATCAAATAAATTTTTACCAGATATCCACACATGCATGGATCACCCACTGGAATATGACATAGATTGCGGTCCAAAGTAGGAAGTATGCAATCCGGAACCAGGGGAAACTCTAGTAAAATTACATGAGAGAGTGTCAATAATGGACATACTATGTTGTAAAATTTCTCCAATTAAATCACAAAAGCAAAAGGAAAAACTTACCAAGCTATTCAGGGCAATGTCACCAAGAAGGAAAACTGCATTGAGCGAGTGCATACAAATCAGTACCTGCAATACAAAAGCAAATGTACGTTGTAAATGACGGACCTATCTTTGATGTCCAATGTATGTTATTTTTCCTTAGAGAAATGCTATAGCCCTGTTCAAATCAAATCTGATCAAGCACAAAAGGGTGATTCTCTCGAGAGTTTGCACAAGAGTCCTATAACAGGCATGCAATGACTTGACCACATTATCACTTAGTCCCCGTTGATGTTTAATTGAGAATCAAGAGCATAGGCAAATTATATAACGGTTGACCCACTAAAATAAGGCTCCACCCTGTTGCAAGTACCATACGAAGAAGCAGTTTCATCAGGGAATTAATAAGTCTACCATGCCTGCATGTCCTTGATGTGCCAGAAGATAAATCATAATATTTCTCGGTTGAAGTTCACCATCATTGTTGGCCTTCTAGTCTCAATAAAAATTAAGTTAATTTCTTGGAGCAGGCATACTTACGAAATTCAGATTATAATCTCTGATGGCCAGAAATGGAAATATGATGAGCCAAAAGACACAATCAGTGAGCATTACGGCACCTGCACTTGTCTGGCAACATTAGGAGGCATATCAGTTCACCTGAATACAAAAGTATATGAAAGAAAAGGCTTTTGACACAAAAGCTAGAAGGTAAATATGCCAACAAACATCACAATTCTATGCAGAGTGTCTCGTCTTCTCATTAGCTGAACTTATGTTAACCTGTGAATCCGTTGTTATTGAAACCTATTACATCCTTTTTCCTTCGTGACTTTGTTACAGGCCATCTCCTTTGCCCAACTCTTAGAAAAGGAACAAAGTTGCAAGATATGATGTTACCTTTCCAGTCTTAAAACTTGGGAGTCTAAGTTAAAAAGAGTGTATAAATAAGACATTTGTTAACGGAAGATGTTATGTCCTTGCAACATTTTACTCAACCTTATATTAACCACGGACATTAATACTACATGGCAAACCTAATGATGCTCCTGGTCACGTCCGATCGACATGAGGTTAGCGGTAAAACAAAACTGGAACAAGAGAAGGCTCCAAGTGACATTGATAGTACTTTACAACTGCTATCAAAATTAAGTATTCTAAAGTTATTGCTATTCTAGCTAATGCAAACTTAGACAAGAGAAGAACTAGCTACATTGTCTTAAATTCTAGTTGGTTGCAGGAAGGTCTACCACACTGTTCAGTGTCAAAACTCATAACACTGGAGAAAACCACCAGTGGTCAAAAGAAGGTTGAACTGACAAAGAGAAGAACTAGCTACATTGACGTAAATTCTAGATGGTTGCAGGAAGGTATACCATGCTGTTCAGTGACAAAATTCATAACAATGGAGAAAACCTCCAGTGGTCAAAACTCAAAAGAGTCTAAAAGAATGTTAACTGGCAAAGCAAACCACAGGACTACATCTTCATCTTTTAATGACAAAGCACAAATAAGCCAAGGACCAAATCGATACAAACCATAGATTTAATGACACGCTAGTAAAAAAGATCCACAAAATTAATGACAAAATTGTATATTTAGGACCAGAAGATAGTTGCCACAAGTAAAAAAGAAAAAAATGTAGATGAATAAAACCAACATTCCCATTAGAATCTTCATGTACTTTTTCCTGGACAATTGATGTTGGCTTAATTCTTGGAACAAATACATTGTTCCTAAATACCTTCAAACTTAATGTCACAGTACTATCCATCAGAAACATGAACTGCTGAAATTCAAAAGCAAAATGCTGTAAGACTATGCAGCTCAGAGGAGGTGCTGCAATACCTCTCTCAATTGCCCCAAGTAGATCCTCACCTATCAATCATAAAGAAGAATTACCTTGTCATGCTGTGGAATTCAGCTACATGATGTGATCGAGTCTTGGTCATATCTATAGCATCTTAGTGTATCTATCATATCTCAACTTCTAAATTCTTTGTACCTTTTCCTATCTTAACTTTCAAATTATTTGTGTTTCTCCTTTTTAAAATTTTTTTTCCTATGTCCCATTCCCTGTTAAAATAGGCATCATCAATCAATCATTACCATGATAATACCAAGAACAAGATTCTCAGATCATCAGAAATTTAGCCATCTCCAACAAGTTTATCCTTGCATAACTTGACATACTGGACAGTCAGATACACCTCGGTAAAATTACTAGCCTTTGCTCAAGAAACCTCAATATAACCACAAACTCTAAAATCCTAATAAAGGCATGCTAGGAAGTTATCTATACACCTGGCACATTTCAATAAATCTTCAAAAGCAAGACAAACAAAAAGTAATATATGCAAAAACTGGTTGAGCTTATGGTATTACAATTATACAGACAGATTTCTGTTGGTCATGATTCATTTTTAATAACAATCAACTAACGATTTACCAAAAATTACAAAGTCAGTGACTACACCATGCTCAATCTGAGCAATTGCATGAGTTAAACATGCAATATGACTATTTAATTAAATAAAAGAAAAGATAATACCTGAAAGATTACTTGAAACAAATTACCCCAAAAGCCAGCTGCACGCACACCAGACTGCCGAATAATTCCATTCACACCATTCACAGGAGCTGCACATGTTCCATGCTCTGCATCTGACCTTGTGACGGCAACTTTATCCCCAGTAACTTTACGAAGATACTTATTGCACCCATAGACAGAGAGAACTGAGCCAAGCTAGAAGTGTAGTTTCATGTGTGAGCCATGCATATTCATGCTAGCCAAATATTATTTATGAGCACTTGGAATGGTTTAGGTGAAAGAAAAGTTATCATGAGCACTTGGAATGGTTTAGGTGAAAGAAAAGTTATCCATGCTAGCCAAAATATTATTCACACAAGGAAAACAAAAGGGAGCATCAATCAACATGGCAACGGAGAAAAGAAAAAATACACGAAATTTAGCCTTGCAATCTTCAAAGTTTAAGGACATACCAAAAAATAAATGGTGACCAAAATGAATGTCCACCTGGCCAACATGAAAAAAGATTATAAGATCTTCTAAAACAGAGAAGATACTGATTTATGAATAGAGCAAGATGTAACGCCGTTAGCAATCATACAATATGCTAAATATAATTAGTTTACAGATAAAAAGATGCAGAAAGAAAAACCAAGCTACATGAATTGATAGGAGCAGCCAAGGTCACAACATATTTTACAAGACAAAAGCAGGTTAAAAATTTGCATTCATGAGCTGAAGAAGCCATCCTCTAACTGATGCTACAGCCAGAGGATCTACGCCCTACACAAAACATGCAAAAGTGCACTTGAAATTTGAAAAAGACCTAGATGTCAAGTTAAAAAAAATTTCACTGCATATCTCACATCAGCGGAACTATTGAGCTAAGAAATTCTAAAATTGCTCATGCGAAGGTCATCGTGTTCCGCCAGTCCATCACCATACAAGTGTATGTGGTAGGTTAAGCAGAGGACCTTCCACTCAGGGAGGATTACCTAATAGTCTACAACAACTTCGGAAAGATAAGGACCAACTTTGGGAAGGAAATATAATATATACAAAAGAAAAAAAAAAAAAGCAGTAGAATTCCTACATAATGCAAAACGAGTGAGGGGACAAAAAAGAACACAAAGACCAGGTTTAAATAATACAATCAATATGTTATGCTTGGAAATTTTTTAGACATGAACAAGCAAAACGTGATTTAGAAATAATTAATCCAGCATTTGGAAAGAATCATGTCTTCTATTGAAAAGCAAAATCGGCTTACTGGGTATAGTAATAAAAGATGCCCCGTCCGTCCACAGCGACATTGATGATAAGAAACGCCAGAAGTATGGCGAAGGCTATAAGTCGAAAAACCAGCAACCAAACAGGATGGACCTCTGTGAGACAAGGTCTCCATAGCTCATCCTCGTACAAAGTACAGTGGCTCTCTGGCGAGGATCCTTCTGTCTCTGTGTTCGAACCTTCAAACTTCCATATCAAAATGGATGCAATGATCATGGAAGATAACACCCAAATAGCGCATAGCAAAACTCTCCAGTTCAACCAATAGTATCCATCCGTAGAATCAGCCGTCAAAACGGGCTGCCAGGAATCTGATGAAGGCACTGTTGAGAAATGCATGGGGCAAATTTTTTCCCTCTGCTATGATCAATGACGCTACTGTTTCCGCTGCTTCTTTCGTCCTCCCGACTCGATGTCGCTTGTTCTAGAACACTCAACGCATGTGGAGTTGTAAATTACTCAGGGATGGAACATGGCTAAATTGTTTGTTGACAGCTTCTAGGGTTCCCCGTAAATCTAAAACGAATAAAAGGCGATTAACGAGCGGGACTCGTAAGCAGAGATCACCATCAACACGAAATGAGAGAGCAAAGGGGCAAAGAGTTCCAGCATAACTCAAAAGTCTGCATTTTTTTCACAAGGCGTAACACAAGAACAAAATGGGAAAGAGAACCTCACAAGAACCAGTGAAAGTAAAATCAAAATCAACCGGTTGTGTGTGACTCGTCTGCACTAGACCTGCCAATTCACAGGTCGTCAATAACAGAGAGAGAAAGGACGACAAGGAAGGAGGGGAAAATAGAGAAAACCAGCAACAAATGATCAGACGAACATTCAGCAAGAACCGAAACGATCAAGAAACAACTAGAAATCAGAGAAGACTCACCAGCAGAACCCAAATGCGCGAAACCTATGAAACGTCTGTAAAAATGCACTTAGCATCCAACACAGCGGGCGAACATTAGCATGCGAAAGGAGACAAGACCCACGCAATTTGCCAACTGATCAAGGGATGACGACGGAGGAAAGATGCTTAACTTTGGGCTGGTTTTTTCCATCACAAAGAGGAAAATACGCGCAATTATTAATTTATTGTGATTTGCAAGGAATAAAGAGGAGATGATATGAGGAAAGGAAAGCAAAGGAAAAGCGGAGTGGATACTCACAGTCGAAAAGCAGAGGGTTACTGAGATGCTTCTCTCCTTTGGAGGGAAAACATATCCATCGGGAAACAACAGTCATATGTGCACACTGCGATACAATAATCTATTCCGCCTTCGGAGGGCGAATACCGACTCGATGCCGACTTCGGATCAGTCATTCTGCTTTATTTATTTATTCTTAATTACTTTTAAAACAAGCTTCGATTCGCACCCAACGAGAAGCACTTTAGTTGGATCACAGCTCCATAAACAAACAGAGGCTCAACTTTCGTGTCGTGTTCGGTGCCTTTCTTTGCAGACTCCCGTCGCTTTCGAATCTCTTCCTTCTCCCAGTTACCAAGGAAGAGCAGGAGTCGACGCCTGACCGTGTCCTGCACCCATACCGCATAGATCGACCGTCTGGGAACGCGATGCGCACGACAAAGCAATCAGCATGTTTGCAGCCTAGCATCAAAAAATGTGCGCCAAAGAATCGATTGCGTGCGGATGCTGTTGTCCCTGCGTCGGGGAAAGCGGGAGGGCCCCGAAGACGACGACGGTTGGAGTTTCCTAGGCATCTTGCTGGGTAAACCTGCGGGTCCGACTGCAACAGGTCGGGTCGGGATAGCAAAGACCGACATAAATTAATCCGTATCCAATCCGACCGCAACAGGTTGAGTAGATTCATAGCTCTTTCAGTGACAGGATCCGGTAAATTCGTTAACTTCGAGTATAAGAATTGAGTCTCTTAACTCAAATCTTGGAGGAAGAAAAAACTTACATCACCAATGTTTATGTTTGTCCGTATAATAATCTATTATTTGTGATGCCATCAATTGCAGAAGGAACCATTTGAGATGAACAAGTACAAGGACAATGGGGAAGGAACAAATGGGGAATTACATCTTGGGTACCATTCTCACCCCTACCTCGGATGGCGTCCTCATATCACCAATCCAAGTTAATGATTATACACCATTGACTAATCTTCCGCCACGTTTTCTTTGGCTTCCCCCAGAAACCACGCCATTTTCTTTTGCTTTCAACAGAGCTCACCTGCACAGCGTCATTGTTGTGCTGAGTCACCGGCGTCAACCTCAGCACAAGTCGGGGGTGAACCCACCTTACCGAAGTGCATCTTGCGCTTAATCGTCAGAACTTAGGATTCAAACAAGGACAAATCCATATTTACGTGTTGCAAGTGGAAGCCTCCTGCTAGATTCAATATCAGTAATGTCGAGCGCATAACGTGGAAGTGCCGTAAATGCATCGAAGAACCGAAGCTCGATTTACCTGAAAACAAAATGCCATTGTTGGAGACCTCGCGTGATTTCTGCCGGTATCGAGGTTGACAAATGTTGAATGATCAGTACACGTTCCAACCAAGATTTGTGGTGGCTACAATGCAAGCACCTAAATTGTCCTCATGCATGCCGAAATATCTTACATCAACCCTCCTCAGCACCCGCTGTGGAGATTAAGAAGACAGCGGATCTCATGGTCGATCTTCCGATGATAGGATCATCGACAATCTCATCCCGACCGGAGTCTTATTTGGATAAGAATAGATATTGTAATCGAAGACGAATTCAAAACTGGAGTACTTCAATCCAACGAACTTATCACTCTCCCCCGAGTGTTGCTTAGTGGATAAGGAACGCTCGAGCCTCGTCCCAAAATAGAGACAACAAGACTGAACAGACAGCAGGTTGCTGTCCGATTGCACCAACTCCACGAACAGAGAGAAGTTGAACTGAAACTTCGAAAACGGACATACGTGCAACCAAAAGAACACGACTGACCAAATATTCTCTCAGTTCTGCCCTTAGCATCAGTAATGGAAAGAATGCTATGAACTATAGTGATTCGCATTCCATAGGCAAAAGATGTTTTGCCCTGTGGATGGTTGGCTGGTCTCACAGTATACACCGCGTTTCACCCTTGTCTTCCATCTCCCATAGCAAATAGGGATCAGCGTAGATATACTTAATACTGTACTGCAGAAACAAACAGCACCAGCAGACATACAAAAGGGCTGCAGAAACATTAACTGCACTTTATAAACAAATAACATCATCCTACAAACAGCAACATCAGACACACATAAGGGCTAAAGATCATTGACTAAGCCTTGAAGTCATCCAACAGTGACGATTCATGGATGCAAGTTCACAAAAGAAGCACAAGTTGAAATATCGGCCACTGGTCCCAATTTTAACATACACCAAAAATTTAAAATGGTATGGGAACATTCACCACAGAAAATGTGGTTCACTACGGTAGACAAGCATCAGGACAACCGCCATTGACCCCAGTTTTAACGTACACCCAATAGCTTTGGATGGCGTGAGAACATTCAGCATACTTCAAAACAGCCTCCTACGATGATAAATCTTGCCCTCCTACTTCGGCTTCGCGTATGGTTCTGAACATTGCTACTGCTTCGGCCATGGCTATCGCCCCAATGTTCATGTCTCTCAGTGCAGCTCGGGCCGACACTTCGACTACGGTTTCTGCAGGGAATGCTGCCTCCTGTTCCTTGATTGGGAATGCGTGCTTTAAAGCTGATGTAATCATTGCCATCGCAATCATTCTCGACAACCACTTTGAGACCTGCAAAATACAATGACAGATATATTTACAGATGTAAGTCAACTTTAACGGAGAAATCTTCAAGCTTTCTAATTGTGCTGATAAGGCAATTTATACCACGGAGTTCTTTCTATTAATGATAATTAAGTTATTCATTTACTTCCACTACCCAACTGCAGCACTATAACCGGAACTCCGCCACCTAGATTTTTCACCATATCCACCACGAGATGTCATATTCTGCAATTCCAAAGGAATATGCTGGCTAGACCCCTTCGGAATTTTCACAACTTAAAAGAGTCCTCGTCACAGGAAAATGTATATGATACTCCTGTAGCGCCTGCCATTCCTGTTCGCCCAGTTCTGTGAACATAATCTCCGATTACAGTGGGGAAGTCATGATAGCAGGAGGCATTACAATACTGTTAGTTGTCACATCTTAATTTTTTTTTCTTTTTACCGATTCACATCTTTCCGAATAATAGTCAAATAAATAAATATCACTTTATTCATAACTTCTAAATATTTATTATAATTTATTTATTCATTAAATTATAAGTTAAAAATTATTTATTGAATGATATAGTAATATTAAATTAAAGAATCAACCAAGTGGTTCTACCAACGATAGAGAAAAGTTTGGTTTCCATTAGAATTCGATCTAGTGCTAATGGAAGGCTATTTTAAAAATAAAAAATAAAAAAATTTCAACAACACTGGATATGAATCACTATAAGTCAACTAAAAATAAATATATGATAAAAAAAATCAATCATCCCATTAGTGTATATCAAATAAATGAAGGAGCAACCTTCAACAATGGATGAGGAAGCTTTGTCAAACATGAATGGATAAAGAAAAACTCATATCGTACTTCAAACAACGGATGAAGTAGTATTCCTCTCCCATAAAAGTAGGAACGCATTCCTCATAACAATAAATTGGGAAACTATCCAACCGTCACGTTTGATGACCCACTAATATCTGAAGGGAATTGTCCTACCTGCTTTTGATAAAGAAATAATATCATCTCATACTAGTCATATTTATATCAGGATGACATAATACATTTAAAACATCTCATTCGAGTATCATTAATATCAAATAATATTAATTGAGTTCAAACATATTTTAATAAATCTAATTTAATTTAATTTAATTAGAGCTTAAATAAATCAATCTCTAATCCTCATTTAATTAGTCTGGAACCACCTATATTAGATTGGGTTCAATTTAGATTAAACTAATTTGAATAAGTCTAATTAATTTGGAATCACCCTAAATCGATCTAGACTAATTAAGTTTAATTTAAGTTAATCAATATTTGGGCTCATGTGACCACCCATATTGGGTTAGGCTAAGTTACTTTGTGGGATAGGGCTTAGCCTATGGGTTAGGCTCAATCTATTGATTGGGCCTAACTAATGGGTTATGGCCAAACTTATGAGTTGGGCCTTGCTTGCGAATTATTTTAACTTAATTCTTATACAATTTCATCAATATCCAATTGTGACAATGTATATTCACTAACGATAAGATATTAAAAAAATATAACAACGGATTAAAGAAGATGAAAAGATAAACTTCAATATAAGAAAATAATATTTTTAATTCAATAATAATTAGAAATCATACATTCAATATATATTACATGAATAATTTCAATATAATCTAATTAAATAATAAAATTCTAAACTTTAAAGGATCAAAGAATTAAAAAAAACTTCAATAATATATTTTAATCTAATAATTACATTTAAAGGATCAATTTTTAAAAAAACTTTATACAACATATTTTATCCTAAAAAAATAAAATCTCTCCCCTTAAATAGGAGGAGATGAGCCCTCCCTTTAAGGAATTTTTTTTATTTTTTATTAATTTTTTATTTGATATATTAATAAATATGACTTATTCTATTTAGAATGCTTAATGGTTATTTTTTATACCACAATGACAAATAGGAAAATAAAAATTAATATTTTCTAAATTACAAAGGTAAATAAGAAAATAAAATTGATTTATAAATTGCAACCACAAGATATCATCTCAAAATTTCAACATATATAACTATACTAAAAACGTAAAAAAATCATTGAATTAATAGGACATCTATCATCCCAAAAGAAAAATTATTAAACTAAAACATGAAATAGAAGATGAATAAGAAAAAAAAATGTAATGGGAGCATGCAAGACCAACTATCTTTTTTATATTTTTTTCACTATTTATTAATATTATCGACTTTCACTATCAATATTCTTTCTAATAAATGAAGATCAATTATCATTATTATAATTTTTATTTTTAAAATAGAAGATAATATTTAGTTATACTCTCTTTTTATATAATATCTCTTGCCTCTTATAACTTATAATTATAACTAAATTCAAGAAGATAAGGAGATTCAAACTGTGCTCAAAATGGGAGTTTAAACACTTCTTAGCTTAGGAATAAATACTCCATCAATAAAGTGTAAGTGAAATATTTATAAACCCTAAAAACTTCAAAAATAGAATCAAAAATTTAAATTTCCTATAATTTTGTAGTAGGGTGATACTATTACCATAACCAAACTACGCGTTTGTACTTTAGAGATACTATTGTCGACCTAGGCATAAACAATCCTTATTAGTTGACTGACTCAAGTGGTACCAATGCTTGGGCCTGATAATACCACTACCCATGCCTAATTTAGGCTATCGGTTTGATCTTATAATAGACCCAATTTGACTATAGTTCAAGTTTAATGACTTTCTTAATAAGATGACATAGTTTTGATCTAATATCAATTCAAATTGACTTATAATGATTTGAATTAAAAATTTGACAAGTCAACCAACCATATGATATATTTACGAAGCTTTTAGCATGTTGAATACTATTCCGACGTATCTTTTGATCTTTTGACACTTTATACGAACCTCCGGTATATCACTAATTCCAATAGCACATCGATTTTCTAATGATATTTAATCTTATGATATAATATCTGATCTTTTTGTCATGATGTCTAAACTTTTAGCACAAAATCTGATTTTTAATATATCGATCAAATATCTAATTTTTAACACGATAATTTTTCGATATGATGTTTGACTCTCTTATTCAATAATTATTTATTAGATTTCATTATTTTTCTTATGCGTCAATAATTTTTTGACATGATGTTCGATTTTCTTGCTCAATAATTATTTATCGTTCAAATATCTAAGTTTATTATCCTTGCAGATATTACATTAGAGTTGCTAACTAAAGGTTGAAAGGACTGGTTTTCATTCGTGTTAAATTTCTCGGTTGCTCTCATTCCTGTACTTTCTTTTTCCATGAACTTCCCGAATCTTGTATCAAGAAACATCACCAATTCTCTAACATAGTCAGTCATCTGCCTACGTGAAGAAACATGTTCATATATTGGCTATAATCTCGACTGTTTCAGCTACTTAAAAGACAAGGAACGCACTACTACACAGGATTTACCGATTCAAGGGAGACGAGTGACGCCTCGAGATGAAACGTAGGTCCGGAGAATAGATTAGAAACACAAAACGTACGTAGAAACATCTTACGTACGCTAAAAAGGTTATGGGAGAACGCATGCATCATCATATCTGAAAATTTTCAGGAGTAATATTGTCTGTATCGAATAATAGTACATGAGATACAATTCATTCCTTATTCCTCGCGATACAATTCCCATACGAATCTCTAATTCCCATACGAATCTCTACTTCATACCATTGAATGCGGAGTACTTTGGAGGAGGCATCGTGATTGAGACTAGACAGGGCACTGAATGAGCACTGTGACATGACATGTCTCCCCCCATCAATGGTGGTGGACCTGCTAATTTATGTTTTTGTGATCTCATTTGTTTCGGCTCCATGAGTTACAGACAACTCCCAACCATTAAAGTCTCTTCTCTGTCATCTACCATTATTCCACCACCAGCTTTCGATTCGTTGGGGACTGCTTTTTCTTTTTATTTTAATTCTCAGTTCAGAAGATATCACCCCACCATTATTATCTTCTTCTTCCTCTTCTTATTTAACCTAAATAAGCTATCTATACTTTTAGATGCCAAACATAAAAAACAAAAGATAACACATGGGTATTCCCAAGAAAATCAAATGTGGGCTTTATCGATCAAACAGTTCTTTATACATATGCATGAAATATCTTATTTTGATGTTTCTCGAAAAGCATTAAGTGTAATAAATGTCGACAAAAGGGTACAAGCTCACAAACTTAATAGATGGGCCAACCTATTTATTTTCGAACATGGAATTTATGGCAAATTAGTTGGGAAGACGCCATAAAAATCCAACAATCATTGGAATGTATTCTAATTTTTTCTTAGCTATGCTCCATCGAGTCCATCGAAAGTAGACATAGGGCGAATGCTTTACATAAATGCTGCCATCAAGGAGAGGGACTGCGTTATTCATTTGAGTACGCAGAGCAGTTACCCTCAAGTAGTCCACTGCAATACGTATCTTCTCGCCGTCCATTATCGATCGGATTTGCCAAAGATATTTCAGCAAAGGGACACGAGACGGACGACCGGACAACATCCCACCTGTGCAGCTCTTACTGGCAGTGCGCGTCCACTCTAATTTCCTACAATAAAAGCCACCCATATCTCGTGTGACAGTGCGGTAGACAGCTTGCGCCCGTTGTAATCGGAGGCTGACCACTGCTCTCGACGGATAAATGTAGCTTTCATGAATTTATGATCGCCGAGCTCTCCTTTTCCAGCGTGATCTCAGTAAGTATTCCAACTCACCTTAAAGGTTACCTCACCTTTATGGAGAGATGCCATTGCATAACCGGAACGAGTAGAGAGAAGTCACGGATTTTGACGTCTCTCCTTATCCAGATTTTCTACTACGTAGTGGAAAATACAGAATTAGTAGGCTCATTGCAACAAAACCAATTCCGACAACAAGTAATAACTCTATACTACAAAATATCAGCCACTTGGATTTCCATGCACTGCGAGATGTTTCCTACACCATTCTTCATATAAAAATGGGACATGTATATAATCGTCCGAGTCATCCTTCGTCCGCCCCGCCTCTCCCTCATGGCCATGACCAAGGAAGTCAATCTTACCCCCTTCAGCAGCCCCAGCCCCCTCCTCGCCCACCAGTACTGCCACCACCCCCTGGCCACAGCCGCCGCCGTCGATCCATGTCACTTCGTCCTCTCCTTCACCGATCTGTCCTACAGCGTCAAGGAGCCTCGCAGCTTCCCATTCTTCCGAAAGAAGAACAACGAAACACAGCCGGAGGCGCTCCGCGGAACCAGGAAGCTTTTGGACTCCATCTCCGGTGAGGTGAGGACGGGCGAGATCTTGGCGGTGCTCGGCGCTAGCGGCTCCGGGAAGACCACCCTCATCGACGCACTGGCGAACCGCATCGAGAGGGCTAGCCTCCGAGGATGCATTACGCTCAACGGCGACAGACTCGAGGGCCGCCTCCTCAAGGCGATATCGGCATACGTGATGCAAGACGACCTCATGTTCCCAATGCTCACCGTCGAGGAGACCTTGATGTTCGCGGCCAAGTTCCGGCTACCTCGCTCGGTTTCGAAATCCAAGATGAAGGAGCGCGTGCAAGCGCTCATTGATCAGCTCGATCTCCGGTCGGCCGCGAAGACCATCATCGGCGACGAAGGTCACCGCGGCGTGTCCGGGGGTGAGCGCCGCCGGGTGTCCATCGGGACCGACATCGTTCACGACCCCATCATCCTCTTCCTGGACGAGCCCACGTCGGGGCTCGACTCCACGAGCGCTTTCATGGTGGTTCAGGTCTTGCAGAGGATCGCTCGCAGCGGGAGCATGGTGATCATGTCAGTGCACCAGCCGAGCTACCGAATCCTTGGCCTCCTCGACCGCCTCATCTTCCTCTCGCGCGGCCAGACGGTGTACGGCGGCCCCCCGCAAGGCCTCCCGGAATTCTTCGCCGTCTTCGGCAGCCCAATACCCGACGGGGGGAACCCAGCCGAGTTTGCCCTGGATCTCGTCCGCGAGCTGGAGGACACAGCTCCTGACGGCGCCAAGGACCTCGTCACGTTAAACGCCTTGAATCATCAGGCACGAGCACGGACGTCCGCCACCGCGGCCACAGGATCGTGCCTCCCGCTGCAGGAGGCTGTGAGAAACAGCATCGCGACTGGCAAGCTCGTATCCGGCGCGATGATTGACGGCGCTGCACTGGCTTCATACGCGAACCCGTTCTGGGTCGAGGTTTCGGCTCTAACCAAGAGGGCGATTATAAACATGTGGCGGATGCCGGAGATCTTAGCCTTCCGCCTCGGCGACATGCTCGTGACAGGCTTCCTGCTCGCGACCATCTTCTGGCGTCTCCGCGACACGCCCAAGGATGTTCGAGAGCGGATCGGCTTCTTCGCCATCACCATAACGACCATATTCTTCACAAGCGGCGACACTCTCGCCGTCTTCATTCAAGAACGATACATTTACATGCGGGAGACGGCCTACAACACGTACCGCCGCTCGTCTTATGTCGTCGCCAACGCTGTCACCACTTTTCTGCCCCTGGTCTTCCTCACTATTCCCTTGGCGTTCATTACATTCTTCGGGGTAGGCCTCTCCGGAGGCATGGACGGACTCGGCTTCTTCTTCTTGACAATCTTGGCGACATTCTGGGCGGGCAGTGGGTTCGTGACCTTCCTCTCGGGCATCTTATCGCACGTCGTGTTAGGTTACACCGTGGCAGCCGCTGTGATCTCCTACTTCCTGCTGCTCAGTGGCTTCTTCATCAACAGGAATCGGATACCGGACTACTGGATCTGGCTCCACTACATGTCGCTGGTGAAGTATCCTTACGAGGCAGTAATGCAGAACGAGTTCAGTAAGGATTTGTCCAAGTGCTTCGCTAGAGGAGTAGAGATGTTCGACGGCTCGGCGCTGGGGAGCTTGCCGACGGCAAAGAAGGTGGAAGTTCTTACAGCGATCGGCCAAACCTTGGGGATGAACATCGCCAACGATACTTGCATAATCACCGGGTCAGATGTACTGCAGGAGCAGAGCATTAATCAGCTCAACAAATGGAGCTGTCTCTTGGTGATCGTGGCTTGGGGGTTCTTCTTTAGATTACTGTTCTACATTAGTCTGCTGCTGGGGAGTAGGAACAAGAGGAAGTAGTTGCCTGTTAAGGAAATAATGAGAAGTAAAAGGTAGAATGCGAGGAATGGAGAAGAAGGGGAGGAAGAAATTTGACTGCAAATGGTCCCAGAAAATAAGTAACCCTGGTTAGCACAAACCGATGCATACAAGACGGGGGATTTTGGATCATTTGGGTCATTCATTAGGGTTTTCATTTCTGGGATCTGAGTAATTCTTTTGTATGTTCTTCTTCTAAATTAGAAACAAAGTCTTTTTGTTATATATGATCTTCTGATATATATTATATGGAACATACATTAAAGGGAACCAAAAGTAGGATGTTCCCATGCTTCTAACAAAATAAATGCATCAAGAAACGTCTATTAACCATCAATCAAATATGATTTCATGAACACTCGGGCTACCACTCATTCGACGGAGAGAGCTGCTCGTGTCTGTAATTGCTCGGCCGATGGAGGAATGGAGAAGAAGGGGAGGAAGAAATTTGACTGCAAATGGTCCCAGAAAATAAGTAACCCTGGTTAGCACAAACCGATGCATACAAGACGGGGGATTTTGGATCATTTGGGTCATTCATTAGGGTTTTCATTTCTGGGATCTGAGTAATTCTTTTGTATGTTCTTCTTCTAAATTAGAAACAAAGTCTTTTTGTTATATATGATCTTCTGATATATATTATATGGAACATACATTAAAGGGAACCAAAAGTAGGATGTTCCCATGCTTCTAACAAAATAAATGCATCAAGAAACGTCTATTAACCATCAATCAAATATGATTTCATGAACACTCGGGCTACCACTCATTCGACGGAGAGAGCTGCTCGTGTCTGTAATTGCTCGGCCGATGGAGGAATGGAGAAGAAGGGGAGGAAGAAATTTGACTGCAAATGGTCCCAGAAAATAAGTAACCCTGGTTAGCACAAACCGATGCATACAAGACGGGGGATTTTGGATCATTTGGGTCATTCATTAGGGTTTTCATTTCTGGGATCTGAGTAATTCTTTTGTATGTTCTTCTTCTAAATTAGAAACAAAGTCTTTTTGTTATATATGATCTTCTGATATATATTATATGGAACATACATTAAAGGGAACCAAAAGTAGGATGTTCCCATGCTTCTAACAAAATAAATGCATTGCATCAAGAAACGTCTATTAACCATCAATCAAATATGATTTCATGAACACTCGGGCTACCACTCATTCGACGGAGAGAGCTGCTCGTGTCTGTAATTGCTCGGCCGATGGAGGAATGGGAGAACGAGCTTCCGGTCTCTTCGGTTCGGTGAACCAGTCGGCTTGGCAATTAAGACACTCGTCGAGTTTGGTGAGGAGTTATGGCACATAATAAATGGATGGTTGATGCAATGGGTGGTAAAATAGACTGTCCAGAGACATCTCCTGGCACCGCACCAGCTGTCGAGACTCCTTCGAATCATGCGCCATAATTCGTCTCATTTACGTATAGAATAACAACTCTTGTTTTACAGATGAACAATAGTTAAAATCAATTAGATTTTAACTTTACCTTTATACGTCTAGAAAATGTTTATAAGATTTTTAACTTATTGAAAATGAAATAAATTAAAGTGACAAAGTGTGCAGGAATTGTCGACTTTCTCATAATTCTCCAACAGACAACTACTACCGCCCACCGTAATCAATGCATGTCGTAATCTATCTTCCGGAGAGGTAACTAATAGATCTTTCGATGTTTCAACTCGACGATCCACCGGATACTCGAAAGCAAGGTTTGGAGGCCACAGCAGAGCTGATGGTTTCCTACGGCCACAACGCTGGCTGTAGATTCATGGAATGCACTCGATTCGTGGGTGAGAACGAGACAGAAAACCCGATTATGTGTGTGCTCTGTCAGAGCGAAACTAGCAATTGAGAAGACCAACAAATGCTTGATTCGATCGATGGAACAAACGCATAGGGTGTTAGGATTTATGATTAGCTGCCCCGAAACCAACTGCAATTAGTAATAATGAGGAAGTTTATCCGACCGCAAGCACCTTTAGCGGCGTTTCCTCACCCATCCCGTTCTTCCCAGGTGGACTCCCTCTTTTGAGACTCGTCTCCTTTCATGTTTGCTATAAAGATGGGAAAGCAGCGTAGTAGCACCATCGACGCTGTCGGTTGTCCATGACCTATCCTTGCTTGTTCCACCGTCCACCCTCTCCTCCCATGGAACATCAACCTCATCTACCCACCAGCCACAGCCACGGCCGCAGCCCCAGCCCCCTCCTTGGGCCCCATCACCACCCCCGCCACGGCGGGGACGAAGATCCATCTTATCTTGACGACTTAGTGGTCGAGCTCCCACAGTTCCACTTCGTCCTCGCCTTCCACAATCTCTCTTACTCTGTATGGAGGTCTCGGAGAATCTCATGCCACCGGATTGCCGCGGCGGACCCGGAGCAACCCCCAGCTGGAAGGAGAGTTCTTTTGGATTCCATTACCGGCGAGGTAAGGACAGGGGAGATCTTGGCGGTGCTCGGGGCGAGCGGCTCCGGCAAGTCCACCTTCATCGACGCACTGGCGGACCGGATAGAGAGGACCAGCCTCCAAGGAAGCATCACGCTAAACGGGGAGAACCTCGACAGCGGGCTCCTCAAGGTGATCTCCGCCTACGTGATGCAGGACGACCTCCTGTTCCCGATGCTAACCGTGGAGGAGACCCTGATGTTCGCGGCCGAGTTGCGGTTGCCTCGCTCGGTCTCGGCGTCCAGGAAGGGGGAGCGAGTGCAAGCGCTCGTCGACCAGCTCGGCCTCCGGTCAGCCGCCAAGACCATCATCGGCGACGAAGGCCACCGCGGCGTGTCAGGTGGCGAACGCCGCCGGGTGTCCATTGGCACCGACATCATCCATGATCCCGTGATCCTCTTCCTCGACGAGCCCACGTCGGGGCTCGACTCCACGAGCGCCTTCATGGTGGTCAAAGTGTTGCAGAAGATCGCCCGCAGCGGGAGCATCGTGGTCATGTCGGTGCACCAGCCGAGCTATCGGATTCTCACTCTCCTCGACCGCCTCCTATTTCTTTGTCGTGGCCAGACGGTCTACAGTGGGTCCCCGCATGACCTCCCTGGCTTCTTCCGGCAGTTTGGCCGTCCGATCCCTGAAGGTGAGAACGCAACTGAGTTCGCCCTGGATCTCGCCCGTGAGCTCCAGGACAGTAACGCCGGCGCCGCGGCCCTCGTCGACTTCAATCGGCGGTGGCAGACTCGTCCATCAGCACTGGTCGCCGCCGACATAGCCCCACTGTCGCTGAGAGATGCCATGAGGATTAGCGTTTCGCACGGACGGCTCGTCGGCAGCGTGAGCGTCGCCGACAATGTTGCCCCGGCTTCGTCGTTGCAGAAGTTCGCCAACCCAGCCTGGAAGGAAGTGCTGGTGCTGTCGAAGAGAGCGTTCATGAACATGAGGCGGATGCCGGAGATCTTCGCGATCCGCCTCGGTACCGTGCTCGTCTCCGCCTTCATCCTGGGCACCATCTTCTGGCGGCTCGGCGAGTCTCCCAAGGACGTCACGGAACGGCTCGGCTTCTTCGCCATCGGCATTACGACAGTCTTCTTCACGTGCGCCGACGCCCTCCCAGTCTTCATCCAAGAACGCTACATCTTCATGCGTGAAACGGCCTACAACGCCTACCGCCGCTCGTCCTACGTCCTATCCAACGCCATTGTTGGCATCCCGGCGCTGATCCTACTATCCGTCGCCTTCGCGGCGTCGACCTTCTTCGCGGTCGGCCTGGCCGGAGGAGGGGAAGGGCTCATCTTCTTCTTCCTCATCATAGTGGCGTCCTTTTGGGCAGGCAGCGGATTCGTGACCTTCCTCTCCGGCGTCCTCTCGCACGTGGTGTTAGGTTACACGGTGGCAGCGGCGATACTGTCCTACTACCTGCTGTTTAGTGGCTTCTTCATCAACAGGAATCGGATACCCCACTACTGGATTTGGTTTCACTACCTTTCCATGTTGAAGTATGCTTACGAGGGAGCGCTGCAGAACGAGTTCGGTGGCGAATCGTCCAAGTGCTTCTCGAGAGGGGTTCAGATGTTCGACGGCACGTCCATTGGGAGCCTACCCATGGAGACCAAGGTACAGGTTCTTGGAGCGATCAGCAGAACACTGCAGATGAACTTGACCAGCGACAGCTGCATCGTCACAGGGCCGGATGTGCTGCAACAGCAGAGCATTAATCAGCTCAACAAGTGGGAGTGTCTGCTGGTGACTGTGGGCTGGGGATTCTTGTTTAGGATTCTGTTCTACATCACACTCCTGCTGGGCAGTAGGAACAAGAGGAGGTAAGATGATCGAACAAGTCAGGCATACATGGAAGAACAAGTAGTACTCTTCAGCTGCATTTCTTCTTCTAAAGGCATGAAGTTTCACTATGTAAGTTGTTGCATAATTCTAGGCGTTCTGTTTTTGTTCCTTGACTTCGTTTGTGGCCTGGTAGCTGATGAAATTTGAATCAAATAAATCGGGATTAATTATATATTATCACCGAGCATATGTGATGTTTCTCGTTAAGCATTCGATTTTGTTGATGGAAATATTAGATGTGCTCAGTGATAAACTCTCGACGATAAAAGGATAAAATATAGTTAAATATTTTATTTTCATATGTATAGAAATTTTAATGTAACTTTTGAAGATATAGAGATTGAAATATTAAGAATAATTAATTACAAGAGATAATTTATAATTAATCTAATAAATAACTATTTTAAAGTCATCGCGATCGGTATTTCTCTCAAAGACAAACCTAACCGTGTTTGGAAAGTGCAAGAGACAAGCCACATAACCAAAAATAGAAAAAATAATAATTATTGATCTCCACTGCTATAGATTCTGTCTTGTTTAATTATTGTTCTCTTTACCACCTATCATAAATAAAAAATATTCCCATAAGAATCTAAATTATCATAATACATCAACTCAATACTAAACAAAGCGTAAGACCCTTTGTCCTCCCTTGCTTATTACGATTTTTATTATGTTTCCTCGTCAAACTTAAAAATCGAAAAGAGAAATAAGATCGATGTTTCCTCGTCAAACTTATAATTTAAGAAGAGAAATGAGATTGATGGATAAAAGAAAAAGATATCAGAAAAGCAAGAGAGGTAAGGTCGACCTAAATTTTCTTTTTTCCTATACATAAACTTTATAAATTAATATTTTATTATTTATATTAGTAAAAAATTTATGAGAAATTATTCGTTTTGAATGAGTCCGTATGATTTTATCCTTTACGGATGAGCTCCAGAAAAAATGTTTAAGGATAAAGATAATATTCTCATACTCCTCAATTAATATAAAATTAAATACATTTATTAGTGTCCCGATCGAGTCAAGAGAGATACATTATTATGCGACTTAAAATCATTAACCTTTTTTCCACCTCTTATCCGGTTGTCTTTAAATCCTTCTTAAATTCTAACATCCTTCTAAGCTAATCAATACGTGAAAATGATTAGTGGACACACGATAGACAACAGAGCTTACAACTTCAATCACATCATGCTTTTGGAAGAGTTACTTCTCGAAACATGAAAATGGTGTTGGGTTGAAACTCTCTAATTATTGTGGTCGGGAGAATCCACGCTACAGGAGAATCAGGGCAGAGAGCTGTCCCCCTTTTGGATGCCACACCAATGCCAGTTTGACACCAAGTTAGATATCCAATCAATCCTGCGTGTCAAGATTTGATATCCAATCTATCCCCCTGTTGCATGGACACCTATGATGGTTATTTTTGAGGTTGACTATGGTCGCATCATCATCGACCAAAGTTTTGTAGCTAGATTAGTTGACCTTGACTAGTCAAGATTTGATTTTAAGGTTGTACAGTGGATTCAGTCATAAATACGAAATTGAGTTTGGTCATGTCATTGTCTGCTTCTCGATTGAGTTTTATGGTTGATTTAGTTGTGTTATACTATTGGGACAGTGCGACACTTCATGACTGATTTAACAATATCATTGTAGTGAGACAAGATGAATTTAATTGCGTTATAGCTTATTAGGTTGCATTGTTATATAAGGACGTTTTATGATAGATTCACTCGTGTCATTCCAATGAAACTCTTTGTGACTGATTTACTCTTGTAATTATAGTGAGACACTTCATGGCTAATTCAATTGATGAGATGTTCCATGTCATATGTATTTGTCTTTGCGTTATACACACTGTAGTCATTTAGATATGTTTCAATTTTCTATAGGCGTGTGTTGCCTTAATTATAATCTTTGGTTCGATTCGATTTGATTTTTATTGGTTCGTGATAATTACTTGGTGATTCATATCTATGGACGAATCGTGGAGCTCCACATCAGTGCTAAGTTGAATTGTCAGGGATTCAGGAGAGTCGTGATCTCGATGATCAACATGGTAAAGAATCTCGTATATACATTGCTAAGCAACGAACAAGATGATACTTCGAGGAGATACAAACTACTAGCAGAAAGCATCTTTCATATCGAATTATTATTGGACTGAGGATCCTTACCTCTTCTTTTAACAGCTATGCACACCAGAAATGACCATAAAACAGATACTGAAGCAGATTCCTACTAAATTAGTCGAGATCGAATAGAACTTGCGTATATCGTCCGAAACAAAGCACAGTAACTGACGCTGTCCATAACTCACAGAGTAGCATCCGTAGCTCAAAATAGCTTGAACTGTTTCAATGGTTCTCAAGTGAATTTGGGGACCATGCATTTTACAGCAGCAGCAAAATGGTGACTTTATAGTGTCTTGCATACAATAACAACAATAATCTTCAGCATTTTACCAATGTGGCATGAACTGAAACAAACAGCTGAATTTTATTTCAGCTATGTGATATGAATTGTCGTCGACACTAAAGCCTCACTTGTCATTGATCAGCTCCAACTTGTCAAGCTCTTATTGAAGTTTACTTGTACTTTGCAAGTTTGGATTGCTAAAACCATACATATATCACCGAGCAAGACTCATTATGGTCAATACATCATCGATAATAAACGTTCCAAATAGTGCATAACCAAAATAATCGAAAAGGATGATGTTCTAGCGAAGCGTTGTACATACTTTTTACAGCAACTGGTGTCTAAACTTGATTGCTCTGGCAGCAAAAGGCTGCTCCACGGGAGTTTCCCTGGCTAACTAGAATCCTCATAGAGTATAGCAATTGCACTTTGATATTTCTTAGGGCATCAAGAACACCCTGCACTTCTTTGACCTCTGGTCTGCAGGCCTCTAAGTTCAGCTGTACGCTTGCTGGAACGATAGCGAGCATTCTGTCCTCTCTCTCAGCCTGACGGATTGCTGTCTCTGGCTCGGCATCACTACCTGAAGTTATGCTGTTTCAAGATGAAGTGATCATTTAGCAACAATGAGAAGCTCAAATGCAAAGCAACTTACCTTGGAAATAGGAATTTCTCCTTCATTTTTTGTGCATAACAATTGATATCGAAGTACAATTATAACTGCCACTTCTTATCTAAACCAAATTTAACTTGATTTCATAACTATGATTGTTCATGCAACGACCCTGATATAAACCCACAACGGTCTATCCTACGAAAGGACTCAATAGGTTATCTGAGGACAGATAGTGACTCATTTATTATATAAAATCATAATTGCTCCTTCCCTATGATTTTAAGCTGAAATTAACTTGCTAGCAAAAGCTCATCCTCTTTTAATCGGTTTCATAAATAAGATTATTTATCCCATGGCCCTTTTACAAAACTATACGGATGAATCACCAAGAAAGGTACTCAGAATGTGGTTTTAAGTATGTCATGCTATCGAAAATCTTGTCTTTAAGATTATTTTTAGTATCACAACTTCCTTTACTCATATGAAATCAATCATATGTGTCAAACTCCCAAAGAGCAGTTCTTAGAAGTTGTTCTTGGGGGCAGGTGACGGCTCATCTTCCATCAAGAGTCTTTCAGTCCATACTCGATGTGGAACTATCTTAGAGTATCATCTTTTTACCGGAAAAATATATAATGTTTACACCTAAATCACATGCCTGATACTATGTGATAGATACAGTATCTAATTTAGCCTGATAGTGAAGACTAGATGTTTTTGTGGATACAAGCTAGTCCCGCAGCCAATACTTTTTAAAGTCCAGAATCTAAAGAAAAGTTCATAACACGCAAGTGATTCTAGAGTGAAGATCTACCTAACTTTGAGTCAAAGCCTTTGCCATATTAATATAATCTTGAAGCAAACTAAATGCATGCGAGTAATTGTGCTCATGCAAGTACAGTAGGATCCTTTAGCATAAATGAATTGGACTTTCAGCAAGACTGTGTCGCAATCCATAACTTCATAATACTATGGGCTCAGTTAGAGTCGACGCACATCAAATTAACATATTAACGTTATGTAAACTTTGCGACCTGCCGCTCAATTTGTTCACAAAACCAATCGTTGATGTACTTGAACAGATCCCTGTTTCACACAGTATCTAAGAGTAAGACTAATAAATTTGATCGACCAATAGATAGTAAGCTACATTTAGATATAAATTTGTTTCAGATTGCTTAACCTCTAAAATTTACATCTCTGTCTATCGTTCCCTTTGTTTCGTTTTTAATGGAGTAGGTTTTGACTGAGCAAGGTAGTGATTGACACAGATATAATTTATAATCAAAAGGAAATGTCATAATCATAAAAGAGCATTAGATTAATTTTTGCACAAGGCCTCTTGTATCCACATTTGTTGTGCAGTCTTTCCTTATCCCAAAACCAAGCGTCTTTAGATCTCGTTCAGTATATGCTAGTACTATTCAGGCAAACAGCTGTGCAGTTAGATGTCAAGAAGAGAATGAGCAATGGAGAAGGAGAAGCAAAATCGAAGAATATAGGATGAAATCTAATGCTCCTTTCGACCTTTCACTTAACGTACCTCATATCGTCAGCAGGCGATTGCTGAGCACCGATGACTTGGATACCGTCTTCGTTTTGAGATTGGGCAGTTCCGACGGAACTGCAGCTCCCTTCATCGTGAGAAATCAACGGTTGATGTAAACAGATGGAAGAGCTACCAGTTCCAGAAACATTATCTCCAAGAAGATCTTCAGAGCTCGAGGATCTCAGCATCTCTTTCGCCACTTCCATCGAACCAAATCGTTGGGAATCCACCGTCGACAGTGCACCAGGTTTTTCCTGTTCTAGTCTTTGTGGGCTCAAGGAGCTATCCTGGAAAGACGAAGAACTAGAGGAGCTATCCTGAAGGGTCAATTGGCTCCTCGCATCCTTCAGGGCTTCCAGCTTCTTTAAAGCGAGTTTAAGCCTCTTCTCAGCTCTGTTCATGCATTTTGTCTCTTCATCCAGCTTCCTTTCTAGCTCTTCCAACTGTCAACAAATCACATAACGATACTACATTGTAATCATAACAAGATAATCGGTAGACACAGAAATTGACGAGAAGTAGAGCCAAGGAGGAGTTCCTTTTTCTTTGAACCATCATACCCTTTTAGCCAGGCTCTCTGCTTCCTCCTTGGCAGCCTTGGAAGCTACTCTTTCTGCAAGAAGCCTTGCCCTCAAACAGTCTACAGTCCTCAGTCTCTCACCCTCTGATTCCCCCATCATAGCCCTTTCCAGGATTAACGACAGCAACAACAACAAAACAGAAAAGAGGAGGCTCTGTCAGTCGAGTATATATCAGAACGAAGATCATGGAACTCGGTAGAGAAAGAAGAAGAAGATGATTTTTTTCTACCTGCATTGACTGCTAGAAGCTAGCATCCCGTCGTGCGAAGGAGACACTGTTCTCCGTTGTGTCCTTCCAAGTGCTCGATGCGGGTGTCGATCCCTCGGTAAGGAATCCCAGCGTGCGGCTGGGAAGGGCGCATAACGCATAAGCAAAGTCCTTCCTGCTTAGCTTGATTTCATCTCTTCCCGTGTCTTTTGCTGTACCTTCATTTGTCCGGAGCAAGCAACAGTAGTAGAAGGGAGGGTCACGATCTGACGAGCACATCGCAGACATTGGATTTCGAAATTTGAGCATTCAAATCTAGGCAGCGTGATCACGTGAGTACAGTGCTGCTATTTTGTACTTGACGTGTCATCTTAACTTCAGTGGTGCAGTATCCAATACGATACCATACCATACCCGATGGGTGAAGACGCCGACCGAAGTCACCCATATGCTGCGTTCTTTCCAAGCATTTGGATGCCCATTGCAACAGGAACAACGGAACCACCAAAAATTGTGATGATCACGTATTTTAATGGTGTCATGGGCAGATTCGCATCTAACATCAATTGTGATGATCGTTGTTGTAGTTAACTGTTATGTAACATCTGTAGCAGACAATTGTCATTTTCCTAAACCGCCACCAACTATTACAGCAATAGAAGTAATAATTTCAAAACCCAACGAGCACAATATGGTTTCTAGTTATGATATGAATCATGATCGGTATTGTCTTTCTAAGGATCATTGCAATCGACGATAGAAGGAATGTAACCTAACAAAGCACAACCAAAGTACAGGTACCCTGCGCTTTGTCAAACGATCTGTATCGACAGATGTCAATTTATCAATTAGCATGCAATCCCCATCAGCAACTGCACAGATTTGCAGGAAAACAAAACAAAAAAAATATCAACCACTTGGTTAAATAATCTGCAGAAAGTAATAGCGAGCATGTTAATTTTTGACACCGAAGATAGAAGATGTTGACTCGGGCAAGTACCCATCAGTTTGATTGGGTTGGGAGACCTTGTATCCATTTATTTAATTCTGCATCTTCGGGCACAAATGCCTGTTGAGAGAATGTAGAATTGGAAGCTAGTCTTGTTTGAAGAGTTCACGCCCAATGATCATTCGCCTGATCTCGCTAGTCCCAGCACCAATCTCGAACAGTTTCGCATCTCTGAGAAGACGACCGGTTGGGTACTCGTTTACATACCCGTTCCCACCAAGACACTGGATAGCCTGCATGTCACAGTGACCACAAAGGAATATTACCTTACTTTGCAATGAAATGGTCAACCATGTGATTTGAATACATGCTCTAATCACAGCTGACAAAGCATGGTCTTGGCAATTAATTGGGTAGGTAATAGGTTTTCAAGCAATACCAACAGAACCCACTTGCATGACCTATGAGCTACATCAAATTGGAACATGTATACTTGCGATGAATGCAAACTCTAACTAGAAGGATAGAGACTGGTGCCTTGTCATGTACAGGTTCTGTAGTTAGGCTTGACCTACAAATTTCCTCTGCTGCTGTTATGCATACATGAAGCATTTCATTAACTAAATTTCCTCTACAAATTTTGGGAAAATAAAATTGCATGCAGTAGACAATCTAATCCAATAAAAAAGATGAGGCTCTTTCCATGCACTCTATAAAGGACCGAGTGTGGAAAGCTAAATTCGTAACTAGGAAAACAAAAACATGCCAAAGTGTATCACACAAAACCAATAAAAACTATAAAGCAGTGCCCGTATGATGAAGCAGGAAATGATGAATTGAAGCAAAAGTCCAACATGTACAGTTAATGTAGAAAATTTGTTCAAAAATAGTCCCGATGAATAGTTCTTGCTAAACTTCTGAAATAGCTGAAACTTTATCCTTTCATTCCATTCGTAATTTCAGCAGGTTTTCCAACTTTGTCCACAGAAAGCAGAATCTTTTTCTCACGGGATCCCGGGGAAAAGTATCAGAGAAAAGAAGATGTACTCTACTACGAGAATATAACGTGAAATCCAAGGACAAAGTTTCTAGTACCTGAAGAGCGACCTGCGTAGCCTTTTCAGCAGCCAGGAGAATAACGCCAGCACAGTCCTGAACAATTTGCATTTTGCAGATTTTAGGAAAAGAAAGTACAGTTTGCAGTCATAAGAGGATAAGAGCATGCATTTTAATAAAAGCTAGAGCATCAGAAAACATAGTAGTGATCCAGTTTTTAGATCCATCACCCCGCTATCAAAATGAAAGCAATTTTGATATGCAAACCAGATGAATCACACATATTTACTTGTAAAGCATGAAATACTAATAAGCAAATGACAACAAATAAAACATATGGCCTTTAGCATTGTGAGGTATGGGACAGAGAAATAATGATGTTCAAACGTACCTTTCGGTCAACTTTTCCATTGTCACAGTCCCGAGCAACTGAATAAACAAATGCTCTGACAACAAGGAAAGCAATCAGCCTCTCTAACATCTAACTGCTAAAACATTAATGTATGTTGTCATGCAATTCAAAGTGCTACCTTGATGACTGTAAGGAAGTATACATATCAGCCAACTTTCCCTGTATGGATGATACATTTGGTTTGAGTCCCACAAAATTGTTCAGATCTTTACATCTTGAAGAAGGATTATGCACAAGCTTAATTGCATCTCGTACCTGCATAAATTGAAACTCTCCAATTGGGTGGCCAAACTGTTCTCGCTGTCGAACATAAGGAATAGCTTCATCAAGGCATGCCTGCATAAGTCCGAGAGGGCCAGCAGCTAGAACAAGTCTTTCCAAATCTAGCCCCGACATCATGACATAAACTCCTGTGAGAAAGATAAGAAATTAATGGTGCAATGAAATTTCAATTTCTCTGCTGAAACATTCCAAAAGAACGAGCACATGCTTTCTAGTCAATATGCAGCATCCTAGAATAGTAGAATTCATAAAGAAAGCATCTAACCATCAAGACAAAAGGGAAAACGAGAACATACTTCATCAAGAAATCAAATAGCTACATATTGATTCCCCAAATTAACTACGCTAGTCATGAACATTGGTGCATTTGTTAACCTAGAAAGATTACCGGATTTTCCCAAAATATTTTAATACAAAAAAGATCTAAATGAAGAGGACAGATTTTCCACTTCAAATGCAGCTTGTTGTTGATTTCATTAATAAAATAAACTGAAGGTCATCACTGCATTCAGTACTTGGTCTCCATAACTTTCTGCTGTCCAGGTCCCATGAGACCGAAAATTAATATGGAAAGCCTGTATTACACATGATACAGCCCTCAGACAAACTCGGTTGAATCTTTGATAGTATGGAACTATAGATTCTACATATGTGACATAGCTTTAGCAACACTATGTGATTAAGTGACATAACTTTAGAAAAACTATGAGATTTTTAATCTGACGTATGCTAAATTGGTAAGAAATTGACTCAGTAATAATGCTATTATATCTTTTTTCAAAATTTCTGTTTTCTGAGCAAAACTTTGAAATCTTTGTATCAGCACCTTTTCCTTCCTGTCCAAGCACATTCTCTTCAGGAACAAAGCATTTTTCAAAGACAAGTTCACATCTGCAATACATAAGAGCTTACTCAGATCATTTTAGAAACACATAAGGTCACATGAACTTTAAATATATATCTAATTGTCAAAGAAATCATACGTATCACTTCCTCGCATGCCAAGTTTATCTAACTTCTGAGCAGTACTGAATCTGCAAGAAAATGTAGCAATCACTAGAGAAAGACTTCAAAAAGAATTGCAGCAAAACCTAATGACAATTTATTACAGGCGCAGATATTTTCTCCTGCAACTACAGGTATCTACTGATCTGACCTGGACAATACCATTTATTTTGAATTTTTTATTATTAGATTCTAAAATGACATTTTCAGATGACACCTTTAAAGTCAGGCAAAAGGGCTAAACCTAAAGAATTTCAGCAATGTACCCTGTCATTCAATATGAACTAACAAGCAAATGATAATTCTCTTCTTCTTCAATACATAACATCCACTGCAGCTCGAAAAGGAAAAGGCTGAAGACATTTTAGACATTCAACATGAAATTTATGAGGTGAACACTAAAGAATGCTATAAGTACCCAGGCATCCCCTTCTCGATTATAAATGCTGTAATTCCTTTGGATCCAGCACTGATGTCTGTTTTTGCATAAACGACCTGCAGAAGATTCACCAAATAATTACATCAAAAGAAACCCGGGAAAAAAGGACAAAGAATGAAGAAGCTATCACTGTTGTGAAGGGATGTTTGTTGTTTTCAAGAGTTCTCAGTATTGGTACATCAGGTTGCTGAACTCATGACAGCTACAGTTGTCATGATTACACATAGGTGTGATGTTCTTGCAAGTGCAAGAACCATAAGATCCTATGTGTACATAATAAACATGTGGTCAGAACATGCTTGAGTTAAATAAAGATACTATATAGAAGTAGGATTAAGGCAGAAAATTGCATAGGCAAAGTTAACAATATCTCAACTAAAATACATGTAATCAACAAAATGATTACCAAAGTTTGGGCAACAGGTCCATTGGTACACCACATCTTGTTGCCATTTATCACATAGCCACCATCAACTCGATCAGCTTTGCACTTCATGCTGACAACATCGGAACCAGCTGATGTGTTTGACAAATTCATAAGAAATTGTAGAAGCAGAAAACATTAACTACTGCTCAAAAACAAAAGAACGAAACTTAAAGCATCAGACCAATTTATTACCATTGGGCTCACTCATTGCCAGAGCCCCTACATGCTCCCCACTGATTAGCTTCACATTAAGACAAAGAAGAGTAAATAGCACAGAAACAGGAAAAGTATTGTATAAATGAATGTATGCAATTAAACATGACGCAACACTCTATAAAAAAGATTCAGCAAAATTACAAAGTAGTAAGCACAGATCTAAGTCAGCATATACAGAAAATTATTGAAACTTGAATAGGATGTTTGTCCAACATTAGTGAAAAAGGCAACAAAAAGGTAACAAATATCAGCTGTTTACTCCTTTTTTCAAATCTTGTTACCATCCACAATTAATTTTGTAACACACAAAGCTAGCATCATATCTGTCATTTCTGTCAAATGAGGAAACATCTAAACGTTTTCAAGATTAATAACCACATTAAGAGGGAAAGCTAATAGTGATAAGAGGTGATGGAAAAAACCTTCAGCAAATACTTCTGCTTTTGTGCAGAGGTCCCATGCCTCACCTACAAAAAGACAACTAAATTTTACAATTAGTTACATCATTAGATAATTGCCAATGTATTCTACAGTTAATAACTATAGAACTTCCATGTACCAGTTGATTTATGCATAGGTTGGAGTGGGCACCATAAGAAAGGCCAACTGATCCAGAAGCACGACTAATTTCCTCCATTGCAATACAGTGATACAAGTAACCAAGACCAAGCCCTCCGTATTCCTCTACGATGAATCAACCATTTGCAAGTTAGGTAGGTGACTAGGAACAATTTCTATCTAAATGGAATATTCTGATAGATAACAAAATACTTTTTGATGACAAAACTAGTGGTATACATAAAACCAAAACAGACAAGGAAGAAAAGTCATGTGCAATGACAGGTCTTGCTAGTTCAGTTACGCGTTAAAAGTCTGTAACACACTAATGTAGATGAATTAGTTGATTAAGTGGAACTATACTAGAAAGTCAAGAAAAAGATCCTCAATTTTGGAAATTGAATCATTTCATAGATTAAAAAAAGGCCGAATAATCGAAAAACCCCTTAAGTTTGAGAATTTCCTAAAGAATGTCCCAACTTTGAAAAATTCTCACAAAGCACTCCTGGCCACATGAAAAGAACATTTTACCCTTGCCTTCTTCGGACCACCACCGCCTCCTCCTCCCTGCACTGCTTCCGCCACCGTCCCTGCACACTCGTCAAGGGCATCATGGGTGCCCACACCAGCCCTAGTTGCCTCCATCGCTTGCCGCAGGTGACAAGCTCCTATTCGAGGTGGGGGACGATCAACGAGACCAACCCACACACGGAGGCGTAGACGCAATGCTTATTCGGGACGAAAGGGGACAGTCGATGGGACTAACCCACGTATGGAGGCACAAACAACCAAGGGAGTGGAGGGGCTATTGGGTTCGATAAGGGCGAGGACTCCACCATTGGTCACCTCATGCGCGGCCACGCCTGCATCGCAGGTGATTGTCGGGGCAAAAGGCGATGACCAACAAGGGTAGAAAGGTCATTTTGAAGAAAAAGGGATGTTCTGTGAGATTTTTTTTAAGTTAGGACGCAATTTGAAAAATTATTAAAGTTAGGAGCTTTTTTCAAGAATTCGCCCTTAAAAAAATGTGTACCCCTCAAAAGTTTTATAATTTTCTTAGAACAAATTAAGAAAGCTGAAATTGGTAAAAAGTGTATTCATGTTTTCTTAGAAATCTGGTTACTTTCTGTAGATTTCAGAATATTTGATTCAAAAGTATGATTAAAAAAACTTGGTCTTCAGAGCTTGAAAACACATTTCTTCAAATGGTCACCTCAAAAATAGATATGACGATATTTTCAATAGAATAAATATGTCAAGATCTAATGGAAGACGTCAAGTATACTACAAAATAATATACTAATGTGATAAACGTAGTTCAACACATTAAATATAATAGATCTGATGTAACATATTATACTTTATTCTGGACAATTGCTTTTCAGCAACTAAAATATAAGGATCAAATCTTACCCTCATCTTCAATTTAATTAGACAACTAAAAAAGAAAATTAGTGAAGCAAACTTAGAAACTCATGGAATCAAAAAGCAACAGCAGTGGCACCGTTACCTGGAGCTGTGATGCCATGGAGATTGAAATCGCCCATAAGTTTCCACAAGTTCACATCCTAAAAGACATTACACAAAGATCAGATGCCACGGTGATGGCTTCAGCCCCATCAAACAATCAACAGCAACACAACCTGGGGAAAGTGGTTCGTAGCATCGATCTTGGCCGCATGCGGAGCAATGTTTTCTTGTGCGAACTGATGAACGCTCTCTTTAAACTACAAGTATCACGGACACAAAAGCTCGTAACAAAATCAGAAAGGGAAAAATCTTTAACGACAGAGGAAAAAAGTACTTTTTAATTAAAAAAATAATCCACGAATCGCACAAAGAAATAACCAAATCAATTTGGTTATCCCGTTCTATTAATCAGCCGATCACCACCGAACCATTTTGGTATTCTAACCTTAGCCTCAACAATCGTTTAATCTCAATCAGAAATCCAACGGTAGCTCGGGAGCTTTAGCAAAAACCTTACTCTGAGAGTCGGGAGGTTTAGAAACTTCACCTGCTTCTGTGTGTCATCGAAGAGGAGGGAGGTGGAGAAAAAAGCCCTCTGCTTACTCCAATGATCCCAGCATAGGATAGCAGCGCGTCTGGTAGCGCGCAATCGCTGCATCTTGGAATCGATTAACCGGTAATTCCAGCGAAAACGAGGAGAGAAAAATCGCGTTATGTATGGATAGTCTTGAAACGGGAACAGAAAAAAGGTCGGCGATGCGGGTTACGTTGCCACGAGATAACAACGTTCGAGGTAGGTGCGTCGCGCATACGTTTTCCCTACTTCTACAACCTAACCTTATCCATTGCCTTGTCAAAGCAGGTGCGCCGCGTCATATGTTTTGGGTACATACGAGCGACGCTCTGCCTGCCTCTCTATTGTTGGAGGCAGCGGCGAGGGCTTCCGCCGGCAGCTCTGATCTGGTAGACATAAGTGCCGCCGCACAGCATGTTTAACTTGGTGGTGAACTTCGAGCCTCACATGAACCCGAGTTAATTTGTAGGGTGGATGTCATGGGTTAATCATACAGTACAGATGGGGGTCCGGTTTGGTTGGGTTCAAGCAAAATCTTCGGGTCGGGTTGATGGCCGGTATCTTTGTTTGGCAACTTTGGCTGTCTTTTGTGGTATATTTTTCTCATCACCATAAATCTCTGTGATGGCTACTTCTATTGATCGACCTCCATCATTGTGATCGAATTGTCCGATACCTCGATGGAGAAGTTATTTACGAAAGGGAACAACGTTTGAGATTGAGATGAGATATGGGAGTCGCAAATGGATGACTAATTGAGTGGACCACCGATGCATATCTTTTTCCTAAATTTAGATTCATTACACGATATAGTCGAGAAGGATATCACAGGAAATTTAATATCTTGCGAAAAATGTTTCTTAGCTTTTTAATAAAAAAAATATAAAACGACAAAAATGGTGAAAAATATCCAAGCCTTGCCCGGCCCGACCCGACCCGACCCGACCCGACCAGACTCTATCCACCCGGCCTGACCCATCCCAATTCCCATGTCGAGAAGGCTGGAAATAGGGGAGGAGAAAAACCCTAGCCGCCGTTCCGGCTCCGAAGCGAATTATAGGACTCCTCCGTTTCGTGCTCCTGTAGAGGGACGAGAAGGCGGCTTCGCGAATCATGGTTTCGGGTTCGGGGCTATGCGCGAGGCGGGTGGTGGTGGACGCGCGCCACCACATGCTGGGACGGCTAGCGTCGATCGTGGCCAAGGAGCTCCTCAATGGGCAGCGCGTGGTGATCGTCCGCTGCGAGGAGATCTGCCTTTCCGGGGGGCTCGTCCGTCAAAAGATGAAGTACCTCCGCTTTCTCCGAAAGCGCATGAACACCAAGCCCTCTCATGGCCCCATCCACTTCCGCGCCCCCGCCAAGATCCTCTGGCGCACCATCCGCGGGTAATCTTAAATCATCTTTGCATAACATAGAGGACAGGTTGAAGATCTGATTTTGGTGATCGTTAGTATGATAAAAATGCAACCTTGCTGTTTTCTTATTTGGATCGATTCGGTGCTAAATGTTCTATCTGTATTCTTATTTCTGTTTAGGATGATTCCCCACAAGACGAAACGTGGGGCCGCTGCGTTGGCAAGGCTCAAGGCATACGAGGGGGTGCCACCTCCGTATGATAAGATCAAGAGGATGGTTATTCCTGACGCCCTCAAGTATGAAGTATTTTGTTTGATTGATTTCGATTGCAAATGTTTCAATGTTATCTGGTCTTGTTGGTGAAATGCTCAACGTGTTTTTAGGGTATTGAGGCTTCAACCCGGCCATAGATACTGCTTGCTTGGCCGGCTGTCCTCGGAGGTCGGATGGAATTATTATGATACCGTCAAGGTCAGATCAAATTGGCCCTATGCTCTCTTTTATGTTTTAATTATATGCTGTATTTTGTTGCTTACCTGCTTGTGATTACGTTTATGCTGGACTTCAAAAATCTAAGAATCTATTTTGAAGCACATTTGATTTGTGAAAAAGTGATCATAACTTGATATCCACTAATAAAATCATATGTATATATAGTCGACAACAATGTAGATTGAATCTTTTTATATATTTAGGAGAGCCTGTCTTAGGTTGTAATGCATTTATGGTCCTTCATTGTAGATTGAAATGATCAATTGTTTATTGATTCCCTAGTGATGTAAGTGATAATAATGTTTTTGCAAAACTGAATAACCTATGTGCACAGTAGATTTGATCTGTGAATTTTCGAGCTAACATGCTAACTTCTTGTAGAGAATGCTTTGGTTGCATGTTACTCGGATATTTGGAACAATTTCTGGCCTGATGTCCTAGCTTGTGGGAAATGTAATGCATATTTACTTGTTTTTAGAATCAAGAATTATGCCAAGCTACGGTGACTTGATTTACTGAATTATTTTATTGTGAAAATTTTCATTTTAAATTCGAAATATGCTATATTGAACTTTACTATCTATAATTTTCATTTTAATGTTATTTCTCCATGGTATTAGCCATTTCCCTTTGACGAATTAGATAGAAAAGGCACTTGAAATGTCTTCATGGGCAAACTGAAATTGTTTACTTTTGTGTTCTGTAACCAACAATTAAAAGAGTAAATTTTTCGTTAGTTCATAGCTATCCATAATGTATCACTATTCCACTGTTTGTTTTGACTTCTGGACATTAATTACAATCCTATGTTCCTTCAAAACTATGAAGATATCATCACCTTAGAATTTTTCGAGAGTATAACACACTTTTATGATGCATTCTTTCAGTTTGTCTATCAGTTACTTTCTTTATAGTACCATGCGCTGATCCGTCAGCTGTCTTTATTGTTGTGTTAAAGCTATATAGCTTTTTGTGTGCTTAACTGATCAAAATGCCTGATCAAAATGCTAATGCTACCGTGCAGGTGCTCGAGGCAAAGAGGAAAGAGAGGGCCACAGTAGCGTATGAGAGGAGAAAGCAGCTTACAAAGCTTAGATTGAAGGCAGAAAAGGCTGCTGGGGATAAGCTTGGTTCTCAGCTTGACATCCTTGCGCCACTGAAGTACTGAGTTGATTGGGTAGTTTTGTCACAACAATATTAGCCATTTTATCATTTTTGTTTGGTTAGATTGAGTTTATCATGGTATGGATGTGCATTGCTGCGACACTGGATTTCTTAGTATTGAGCGTTGCTTTGGTTGGAAAACGTTGGTCCTTTATCAAGTGGTTTCTCCCTTAATTGTTGAATGGGTTAATGCCGATGCTGTGGTTTCTTCTGGTTTTATATTCGCATGTCAATCTAAATCGTCACTTGCGAGAGATGCATGAAACCTTTCGGAGTGTGGTGTTAAGCAGGGTGTAATATTTTATTATTTACAGTTCTTTTGAAAGTTTACTATTTACAGTTCTTTTTATCGATAACTCCCATAATCTTTTTAAAAATAATAAAGTAATATTTTGTTATTTACAATGAAGCTTACTATTCATAATATCTTTTTTACTACTGACAATTTTTTTATCTTTCTAAAAAATAATAAATATTATTTTTCTTATTTACAGTCATAATTCTATCTTTTTCTTTTTCCCGCACCCTTAATTCTTGCATACAACTAGACGCAGGCTAGCAGTGGCGCAGCCATAGGCTAGGCTGACGCTTCAGTCTCGGGCCGGGGAGCTGTTCAATGATACGGTGGATGGAGAGCACATCGAAGTTAGAATTCCTGGTGGTCGAAACAACACATCCGGGCCCGAGTCTGTCCGATCCGGCCTGGCCCAATTCATATCATAAATGCCAGAGAGCGAAAAACCCTAGTAGCCCACCCATATACAGTAGCTTGGGATCCCACCGCCGTTCGTGCTCCGAAGGGACTATAGGACTCTGTTTCTTGCTCCGTTTGACGGGTCAAGAAGGCGGCTTGCCCAATCATATGGTTTCGGGGTCTGGGCTGCGAACGAGGCGGTTGGTGGGGGACGCTCGGCACCACCTGGTTGGACAGCTAGCGTCGATCCTGCCCAAGGAACTCTAACGGGCAACGCGTTGTGGTCGTCCGCTGTGAGGAGATCTGCCTCTACGAGGGGCTCGTCCGCCAAAAGATGGAGTACCTCCGCTTTCTCCGCAAGCGCATGAACACCGAGCCCTCCCACGGCCCCATCCACTTCCGCGCCCCTGCCAAGATCCTCTGGCGCACCATCTGCGGGTAATCTCAATCATCTTCACATAATTCTTATCTCTGTTTGCTCATGAGGATTCCTCACAAGACGAAATGTGGAGCCGTTGCGTTGGCAAGGCTCGAGGCATACGAGGGGGTGCCACCTCCGTACGATAAGATGAAGAGGTGGTTATTCCGGACGCCTTCAAGTGTAAGTTTTTTGTTTGATTGATTTCTAGTGCAAATGTTTTCGTTATCTGGTCTTGTTGATGAAATGCTCGATGTGTTTTTAGGTTATTGAGGTTTCAACCCGTCCATAGATACTGATTTGTTTGGTCGGCTGTCATCTGAGGTTGGATGGAATTAATATAATACCGTTAAGGTCAGATCAAATCGGCGGTATGCTCTCTTTTACGTTTCAACCATAAGCTGTATTTTGTTGCTTACTGTTGGGATAAACAACTTTAACGGCTTGGGTCCGAATGGAGGGAATCTCCCGGGTGTTTCCTTGGGGCAGTAGAGGTCGTCGACCCGCTGGTGGATTCGGCCGGGGAGAGGGGACGTCGTTTCCTCCGGGAGAGGGCTCCACGCCTGTAAGTCCGGCGACGCTCCTCGTCCTTGTCCCTGCACACAGGTCGGGTCGGAGGCTCGGCCCGACCCCTCCGACGATCAAGTTAGTGATGTGGAGGAGAGTGGTTTTGAGGATGATTTCGTGTTCTTTTTCCCCTCCTTGCATCTTAGAATGCGAGGATATTTATAAGGAGCTTGAGTGTTACCGGAGGCACCTGCTCGCTGGGAGCAGGGTCGTACCCTGATGACGTCTGACATTGCCGTTGGCGTGTCATGAGGAGGCGAGTCTGACCGATCGTTAATGGGCCTCGGCTGGCGTTCCGGCCCATGCTAGCCAAGCGTTGTCAGCCCGTCAGAGACGCGGGGCGTCAGCTGACGTCGCGGGGGTCTTATCATAATTACTATCCTCATCTAAGAATCTATTTCAAAGTATATTTGATTTGTGAAAAAGTGATGATAACTTGATACTTGCTAATAAAGGATAGGTTGGACTTTTCATTCATTCATATATATATATATATATATATATATATATATTATAATATAATATAATATGTCAATAAAGATATAATCTTTTTTTAATATTCAGGAGGGCCTGTCTTAGACTGTAGTGAATTTATTTTTTTTTATTGTAGATTGAAACGATCAATTGTTTATTAGAGGTGTTTAAACTTATTCAAATCAAATCAAATAAAAAAATTGCTTTGGTTCAGTTAAGATAAGGTAGTTCGAACTGGAACAGGTTCAGGTCCACCTAACCTAATTGGTTGAAAACTGGTTAATCTAACTTGGTTAGCCGGTTTTTAATTTCAAGAAATTTAAAAAATATATTTTTAAAATGAACCAATTCAGTTCCGTGAATCAAACCAAAGTCTTGGTCCAATTGGGCTGGCCATTTTAAAAAAGTACTGTCACAATTGTCACCTTAAACATTCTCAAAAAGTTCCTGTATAACATCCAATCGAATGCATTAACAAGAATTAAGGTGAGAAAAAGAGGGTAACATAGACAAGAATGCACATTTTTCTCATACCTTTCGCTCTTTTGGACTGGTTTGAACTGGCTAAGGCCTTAAGATAATGAAGTCGATCAGGCTGATTTTTTAAAATTAAAATTGGTTTGGTAAGGTCCGAACCAATTAACAGAATCGAAGAATAGTACCCTTCCAAACTAGAACCATTTGTGGTCTTCAAAATTGAACTATTGATGGACCAGTTCGAACCGAACCAATTTAGAACCGGTTTGGTTCAGCTTGTGCTCGGTTTGAACACTCCTATTGTTTATTGATTCCTTAATGATGTAAGTGATAATGAAGTTTTTACAAAACTAATAAACCTATATCCACAGTATATTTGATCTGTGAGCATTTTTGAGCTACCACAGTATATTTGAAGAGAATACTTTTGTTGCATATTGCTATGATATTTACAACAGTGTGTAGTCTGATGTCCTAGCTTGAGGGAAATGTTATCCATATTTACTTGTCTTTAGAATCAAGAATCATGGTAAGTAACAGTGACTTGATTTACTGAATTATTTTATTATGAAAATTTTCATTTGAAATTCAAAGTATGTTATATAGAACTTTCCTATCAATATATTTCTATGTTGAAGTGCTTTGTAATGGAAATAACTAATTTAGTGATGCATCCATAGCAATGTTTTGAATGGTATTGTTGTTTGTCCATGGCTGTAGCCATTTCCATTTGACAAGTCAGGTAGAAAAGACACTTCAAATGTCTCCTTGGGCATATTGAATTTGTGTACTTTAGATTCTGCCTGGCTTCTTGCATCCCTTCTTTGGTTATGCTTCAGATTGTGGAGATGCTGCATGACAGCATGAAAGTGGAGTTGGATCTCTTTTCTTTTCCTGTTTCCTCTCATAAAAGTCATGAATTTCTTTTATTTGTGGTGATCGATTTTGAGCACTTCCTGCTAACTTTGTATATTGTTTTGCAAATTTCTGAAGCATGAAATCTCTAGATGATGAACTGATTATAAGCTATGGACTAACGTCCCATGAAGCCTTTGTCATAGTTACACTGATAGAGTTTCATGCTCTTATCATCATCTTCCTTTTCTCATGTCATGGATTGTGTCTCGATAGAAATTTTGTTTCATTCTTGCCGAATAAAATAATTATGCTATGGTTTCACTGTTTGCCTCTTCTCTTCTCCGAATGATGGTGAAATGTGATTTGATGCGATGGATGACATCCATATGAAGTTCATGTCATAGTTACACTGACAGAGAAGCATTTCTTGTTTTACTTTGTATAAAAATTACTTTGCTTTTTGATTCATAGTGCTGAATTGATTGTCATTGGAATTTCACATGTTTTTCTTTGATGTTCAATCTTTTTGCTTGATTCATATTATAGAATTGATCATCATGGGAATTTCACATGCTTGATTTGTGAGCTTCTGTTTTACCTGCTATTAATTGATTGCAGTTTTGAAAACCTGCTGGACTGCACTCCGTGGATGTTACTGGGCCCAGTGTATGAGGATAAGCCTGATGGAGCTGCAGAGAGCATAAGTCTAGTGGGTTGACTTGAGAGATCAGTATCCTCGATGGGCCCATTTATTAGTTGAATCTTCATCAGATATTGTTAGCTGCATCTGCTAGGTCTTTTGTCTTGCTTCTTGGATCCCTTATTTTGTTATGCAGATTGTAGCGATGCCACATGATGCCGCAAGACTCTCATAATACATTTCTTTTATTTATGGTTGATTGATTTTGAGCGCTTTTTAGTAATTTTATGAAGTTTTTGTCATTGACCAATAAGAGTTTCATGCTCATAATCATCTTCCTTTTCTTTTCTTATTTCATGGATCTTGCAAAAATTTTATTTGATTCTTACTGAATAGAATATTTGACATTGTTTCGCTGTTAACCTCTTCTCTTCTCTTCTCTGAATGATTTGAAGCGATGGATGACTATCCATATGAAGCTATTGTCATGGTTACATTGACAGAAGTATTTCTTGTTTTACGTGGCACAAATATTTCTTTGCTATTCAATTCATTGTACAGACTGATTGTCATAGGAATTTTACATGTTTTTCCACTACCGTTCAATCTTTTTGCTCGATTCATCTTGGAGAATCGATCATCATGCTTGTTTCGTGAGCTCCTGTTTTTACCTGCTAATGAACAGATTGCAGTTATGAAATCTTGCTGTACTGCACTACGTGTTTGTTATTGGGGAGCTCCACAGGGGATGTCATGTGGGGTGAGTTGGACCTGAGTTCACTTAACTCGTTATCTTGTTTCCTGCGTCAGCTAGTTCTTGTCATGGCGCGAAAGAGGAGTTGGATCTCTTTTCCTTTCCTGTTTCGCCTCGTAGAAATCTTACATTTCTTTTATTTATGGTGATTGATTTTGAGAGCTTCTCGCTAATTTCGTATAGCATTTTGCAAATTCCAATGCATGAAATCCTTAGATGAGGAACTGATTATAAGTTGTGGACAAACGTCCCATGGAGCCTGTCATAGTGACACAAAGTTCTCGTCTTTTCTCATGTCATGGATTGTCTCGCTAGAAATTTTGTGCCATTATAGACAAATCCTCATCCCTCGTGTGTGTTATCCTTTTCCAGTCTTTTTTATGCGATACCACTGCTTCGTTAGAACATTTGTCGTGTTCTGGGTATCGAATACTTTTAAGAATTACAGGACGAGGAAAGCTCGTGATGCTTACCAAAAGATGCGTGATCACATAGTGTTCAAGAAATATTAGGAACCCCATCGTGTAATGGATGTTCTTAAAAAGGAATGAACTGTACTAAGTCGAAGTGGTGTGTGTCCAATCACTTGGCAATGCCGAGTAATGCCTTCAACAGTTCATTAATTTGCTACCAGATTTCCTGGAACGAGTCAATTAATTTCAACTGATTCATTTTTTCGTATTCCGTCCATCTATTATGTATACAGGAAGGAAAGAAGATGACTTGGGCTGGGCAGACAAGTCTGTGCATCGTCCGCATTTCCTCTCGGTTGGGCTCAGATACGGCCTGACAGCCCAATTAAAGGCCAGAATTCCAATGGTCTTCCTTCTTTCCTCGACTCTGCCATCGGGTCGGCTGGCCCACCCCATAAGCAGTCCTCCACTTTGCGATCAAGAAGGCGGCAAAGCTACGGAAAAAGGTAAGCTCAATTCTAACCCTAGATAAGGGATCCCCTCATCGTCCGACCGTGGCCTCGGTTTCGCAGGGCGAACAGGGCGGGGTAGACATGTCGAGCACGAGCACCGTCGACGCGGCGGGGGAGCCGATCCCGACGTCGGCCGTCCTCATGGCGGCTGCCAAGCACATCGCGGCGCGGTGCCGAGCCGAGAACGTGGCCTTCATCAAGTGCAAGAAGAAGGACCCTAACCCGGAGAAATGCCTCGATAAGGGCCGCCAGGTCACGAGCTGCGTCCTAAACCTGTAAGGATCCCACTCCATTTATTTAATTTTCAATTTGACTTCTGTTCTCTTGTGATTTGGTCGGTAGGTAATTTGTTCGGTTGATCCGCTTTTTATCTGTTCCCTTTGTGTTTCTCGTTCTTCTCTATCGGAGGATCCGATGGTGGTAGCCATTCGTGTTAAAATTGGGTCTCTTAATTTGTACAGAAAAAGAAACTAGGCTGGTATTGCTACCTTTATTGTATCTGAATGATTTGTTGTAAGTTTCTGTCGTTTCTACCTTCTTCTGCATTTTATAAGATATTACTCCGCTCCGCAAATTCATAAGCTCTGTGGTGTGATCCTGGGCAACATTTTTCTTTTGTTACTTGAAAAGAATTTTACATCAACTACTTGGTGACTGATTTACATCTCTTTCCAAGATCAATCTTGTCATGGATGATGGACCCTGCATTGTATCTAGTCTTGCAAATCAGGTGCAACAATTCGTAGCCTTGAGTCCTTGACCTTGGCATAGCGCAACTGGACATGGTTTGACCTTTTCCAACTTTAAGCCACTAGAACTGGTAACCACCGATGCAAGTTGTTTTCCAAAATGGAACACACTCATCATGATCAAATCCAGGTTTGAAATCTCTGTTTCTTAATATTTTGAGAAATATTATAGAAGGGAACGTAAGACATCTTATGTGTTCTCTTGAATAGTGACAAACTCATCACTTGATTCTAGGACTCATGAAGCCATATGTCGAAACATTTTTGTGAAAAAGGACTGGTAGTACCTGAATTTAAAAAGTTGGAGTTATTCAAGTATTATTCAAACAAAAAGTCATGTGTTGAAGGTTATCTTGTACAAATGTGCTACACTGCACAGATTAATCTTTACATATGAAGCACTTTGAGTTGGGTAGGTAAAGATATCCTCAATATCCAACGAAAAGTCATTTGGAATAGGAAAAAAAATTGCGACCAAGTAAAACATAATTTTAACGCACCCGTATTAATGGCCATGTAGCTGGAAATCGCCGATATTCTTTTTTTCTCTATCTTATTATCTCTCTCTTTTAGCCCTTTTGATGCATGCATACATAAGTAGAAAATGTTAATATAAAAAAGGATCAAGACGCATGTAGCACTGCAGCCATAAAGTGCCATCTACCATTTTGCATCATCAATGGTTCTTTTTTTGGTTCTTTTGTATGCTTCAACAATGTGACATTTTCCAAGTTTGAATTGTATTTCTTGACTGCTTTAGAAAATTTATCTATTATTTTCACTGGTTCAGTCTCTTGTTAGGCTCAACCACATTGTTCACTAATCTGCAATCAATTATATTAATTTGAATATTTACAAAGTCCTCGTAACTTTTGACTTTTACATGCATTTTGATTGCTTCAGGTTGAGTATTTGTTATGTATTTAACTCTTGGTCAAAATTATTATATTTCGCATGTTAAAAATTGGTGGAATGATTTGATCACAAAGCCCTTGGTGATGCTCCAAATTGTTACTGCTAACTATTTTGTCGTTGAAAACATTAATATGGTTTTCAAAGGGCAAAATTCATCTTCATTCAACTTTCTAAGCATCCTTGGAATACATTTTTCATTTCTACTGCTCTAATGGGAGATCCGTACTCTTCCACTCTATTAAATGCACCACTAATACATACGTAGGTACCTTCTATACATTGGGTGTAACATAAAAATAATTTTCCTACAATAATTATCCTGAAAAACTTTGATTTCATTTCCAAATTCCAACAGTCTTGTTCATCAGTCTATTGCACTATGCAACAAATATCATATTATCCTTTTGCGTAGTATTTTGGTTAATAGTAATTGGAATATAATGCAAAATTATAAGATATGGTATTGACTGAGTAGTACCAATATCTTCCATGGAAAAACGGGTATTTTAGCCGGCATGATAGCTAGTTTATGAACTTTGCAACTGCCCAATTTTTCTACTCTTTCTAGTGTTGGTGAATCATGTATTATGATGTCAATTTTTTGATTGCAAATGATGGAGTATCAGATTATCAGTCTAAACATGATTTATGAATATAAATCCTTTCACTACATGTCTGGTATCCAGTTTATACTCTGACTGGATTGTGGAGGTTGCATATAGGTTTTTGAACTTAGATATGCTTTGGAGTGTTGAGAACTAAAGATTGATTCTGGATTACTTTGTAAACAGAGAAACAACAAGGCATACTAATGCTTTTAGGATTTCTTTCTATTATTTGTCATTGGAAAATTTTCTTTCCTTTTTTGGTTCTCTTTCCTTAATGTTGTGTCACCTTTTGGGAGATGTGCTGGTTTGAGGGAGCATGTTGCAGGCAAGGTGTGAGCTGCACGAGACAAATAACTCAAAACCATGATGACATAATGCTAGCAAAAGGGAGATAGCCATGTAATAATAGGTGAAGAAAACCATTGGCATCACAATTTATGCATCTTAAAGTCTGACTACGTCATGATATGCTAGTAAATATATATTTTTCCCTTTTTTGCCATCCATGTAGAAGAAATCTGTAACCAATGGATGAAATTGGAAAATTACTGTTAACCACATTGATCTCAGGGATTCACAAGTTGTATTGCACATGGCCATTCATATTAGAAAATTGCTTGCTGTCACTTGTGATCATTCTGCAACTTGATCTGCTTCAATTTGGTTGACTCTGTTATTTTATATAAATGATTGCAAATCTGTTCCTATTCTTTATTCAGCATTTGATTTCCTAATGAGTAGGACATCGTCTTTTTCATATTATCTGCTTATACATGGTTTAACAGTGTATAGTGGTGAAATGAAATCTCTGCAAGAAGCTTCTATATTTCTTTAACCACTAGGCTGTTAACTGTTAATCATCTCAACTTTTTTCCCAAAAAATAGGTAGGCAACTAACTTATCAATTAATGATGATCCGTCACTTGCAGGCTGAAGGAGCTCCACCAGAAGTGCCCTAAAGAGATGGATGCATATGCAGGCTGCATGTATTACTACACTAATGAGTTTGACTTGTGCCGCAAAGAGCAGGAAGCATTTGAGAAGGCATGCCCAGTATCAGAATAGTCCTGGGACATTGCTTCCCATCCTCGTCTTCAAATAATTCATGGCAAACCCAACCTATGAATTCCTCTGTTGCTTTTTTGCCACCGAAGAAACTATATGTGAGCTCAAATTGCATTTTCTTTAGTGTCTGCATCAGTAGTAGACTTTATTCGTGAAATTGCATTTCTTTTGAACTAATGTGGCTCAAGATACTTTCCTCAGTGTTACAAAGAAAAATAAGCTCACAGGACAAAGTAGTTGCCTGCCAATTTATTTGTTGATATTATATCACATAAATCAAAACTATTTCCTCTGGTTGCGGTGAAGGGACCATTAAAGATGATTTTGAGATTTCGAGACGTTTTCTTAACTATGTTTATATTGACTCCTGTGAATTTGATAACTTCATTAATACATCTCATCTGTTCTGATTGTTCAAGGTGTTAGGGGTTCGGATCTAACTTCAACACACATTTCAACCTTGTCATAGACTCGACATGTAGATTTGATGTTAGAGGCATGCCGGCGATCGAGCTGGAAAATAATTCTCCATGTTGTTATGTAGATTTGATGATTATTATTGCATTATTAGCAGTGAAAATGTGTGCCAAATCATCGGGTATGTAGCTATTATTTCACAATTTGTACCAACGGAAGGGGCTTACTAGTTGATGTCAGTGGTTGAATGGGTCTCCACAATGGCTGAGTCGATAATGTTGTAGAACAACTATTTATCCGACATGTTAGTCCGGCGAGAATACGAGGAGATCGGAATCTCTATCCTTTCAATTGAATCGCCAGGCAAATGAAAGGCCTCGGATCAGAATTCAAGAGTTGCTTGGCCCCCTATATAGGGAGGGGTGTTCATCCCTCATTCCTTCCACCCCTTTCTGTGAACTTCACGCTCACAACCTTTGTGACTTTTTTTTAGCTTTAGAACATTCGGTGGACTCTTAAACCTCACATTTGAAGGTTTGAGATATCTCTTCTTCTTCTTTTTTTCCTTCCTTCCTTTTTCTTTCCCTTCTCTCTTTCAAACCTCACTTTATAACATGTATGCGTGTAACTTAGATATTTGACTTCCTTTCAATATGAAATGAGTGTAAGGTCTGAGAAATTTTGAGTTCCAACAAAAGTCGAAAGGAAATATTTTCTTATGTTTCTTTGAGAGGTTTGTAATTATAATTAAAACTTTTGTAATTATAATATTCACATCGGTAAGTATTTATTTACGCATGTATTATTTGTTTTCAAAAAATATAAAGATAATATCATTACACTAAAGATATTTATGCATGGATTCGAACGAGAGATCTATACAACATTAATAATTCTATTTTTATGTAATGAATGGAAAGGCCATCATCGGCGCTCAACATTGCCTTTCGAATCCGGTTCGGTTGTTCCGTCTGCTAACTGATCGGTCACGAGGCGTATGGCTATTGCAAGCATAAAGAACAGAAATCTCATTCGAAATCCTCGGGAAAGAGAGAGCTTTACACAGCAGCCGATTGCCCCTTTGGGAGCACGCGAATCGCACGGTCACAAGTTTGCATTTTGGCTCTCGAAACGTTTCGACCTCTAAACGAGCCAAAAAAATCCTTTCTTAATAGAATGAATTTTAATTTTCAGAAATCCTTGGATTCTTTACACCGCCGGAAAAAATCTACAGTCCGGCTGCACCGCCACCACGGTCCGCCAGGAACCATCGGGGAAGCATCTCACACCTTCTCCAACTTGTTGCAGAAAACATAAAAATACAAATCAACATCGTACGATGACTGTAGTTGTCACATTTTAAACACCCCTCCCTCGCCGGTGATGAAGGAACGTATTTATACTCTTCCGACTCCTTCCCCCAGTCGTCATCCCACCAGCCAGCGAGAATACCAAACCCACCACCGTTCCACCCCATAGCGCCACCCGATTATAGATCAAAGATGCATCTCACCCGCCTTCCACTCTTCTCATGTATTTTTCTTCTCCTCACAAGTGCCGTCAAAGCGTTGCCTCTGGACCCATCCTGCCTGCCAACGGGTTTCACATGCTCTCCGCTGCCTTCGCCTTCGCCGGCGCCTCCTCCCTTGTCTTCAGCGCCCGAGTTGTTACCTCCCTCGTTGACACCATCACCGTCCCTACCACCCTTACCATTACCACCGTCGACACCATCACCCTTGTTACCACCAGCTTCGACACCACCGCCATCACCAGCGTTGCCACCATCGTCATCGTTATCGCCACCATCAATTTCACCATTATTGCCACCATCAGATTCACCTGCGTCGTCAGCGGCACCAATGCCGCCACCGATTCCATCATCATCACCAACACCGTCACTTCCTTTTCCACCTCCATCGCCGGTGGCACCACCATCGCCAATAATTCCATCACCAACACCAACACCAACACCATCACTACCTTTTCCACCCACATTGCCAGCAGTACCGTCGTCCCCAATTCTATCACCATCACCAGCACCCTCACCTCTCTCACCTCCATCACCAACACCCACACCCACACCCACACCCTCGCCCTCGTCCTCGCCCTCACCTTTTTCACCTCCATCACCAACACCCATACCCACTCCCACACCCTCACCTTTTTCACCTCCATCACCAACACCCACACCCTCACCCTCACCTTTTTCACCTGCATCACCAACACCCTCACCTCTCTCACCTCCATCACCACCACCCACACCCTCATCCTCACCTTTTTCACCTCCGTCACCCACACCTTCACCTTTTCCACCTCCAGCACCATCACCGGTGGCACCAGCGTCGCCAATAATTCCGTCGCCACCGCTGCCACCGTCTCCGTGGCCAGAGGCAATGGTTGAGTACATCGACCCCACTCTACCGCCTATCCTCCCCGCTCATGACCCAAAGTGCTCTGTCCCAATTCTCCTGCGGGACTTCGCCAACGCTGTTGGCGCTCCGCCAATCCATGCGACCTACAAGCCGCCGTTGAACTGCCCCGCCCCCTGGTCCCGGGTCATCCTCGAGCTCTCTGGCTCAGCTTCTGACGCCCAAAAGGACCGTATTGCCGCCATCTGGCTCGGCGGTGCCGAGATCCTCCGGACCACCACGCCGCTCCCTATGGCTCCCGGTGCCTTTTGGCACGTCCATAAGGACATCACCCGCTACACGTCGCTCCTCCACATTGCCAACTCTTTCTCGATGATGCTGGACAACTCCTTTACCACATTGCCGGGCGTCTACACCGTCAACGTTACTCTCCACTTCTACCGCGGCCCCCTTTGCGGCAGCGTAATGCAATCAAACACGGAAAGAACAGAGGCGAAGCTAAATTCTGTCCTCACTGCTTATCCAATCATCAAAGGTATCTACCGAGATCCGGCTGATCTCATTATCCCGATATCGAACGGTACCGGTGGCGCTGGCTTCTGGTTTCGGATTGAGAATGAGACTGATGTGCACACGACGGCCGTAGTCATCCCCAACAACACCTACCGCGCGGTGCTGGAGGTCTACGTATCCCACCACGGCGGCGACGAGTACTGGTACGCCAACCCCCTTCGCTCGGGCGACCTCCAGCTGAAGCCCGACGGCCTTGAGTCTGCAAAGCCGAACGGCGGCTTCCGCCAGGTAGTCGCCACCATTGATGGCCGGTACGTCGGCTCCGCGCTGCCGTTTCCTGTCATCTACCCGAGCTCAATCAATCCGTTCTTTTGGGCGCCGGTGACGCCCATCGGCGCCTATGACCACCCGTCCTACGATCTCGAGCTCACTCCGTTCATTAGCCTTCTCCTCGATAGCAAGCCGCACGAGTTCGGGCTCACAGTTCGAGACAGCCAGCCATACTGGCTGGTGTCGGCCAATCTCCACCTATGGCTTGACGCGTGGTCTGACGCCGTTGAGGCAGGTTTGCTCCGCTACAAAGCACCACCACTCCGGTTGAGCCGGCAGGCCGACTGGGAGGCCAATGAAGGCAAGTCGGAGATCGAGGGGCAGGTCACTATACGATTCTCCGGTTGGGTTAACTCATACAGAGGAAATATAACCACCAGCGTCAGGCATAGAATCAAGTTCAAAAGTCACGTTGAGGTGGAGGAGAACGGCGAGTCGAAGAACATCGAGGTGGAGAGCAGGTCGAGGACAAATGTGAGGACCGTCAAGGATCACAAAGTGCTGCAGAGGGCGGCGATGGACATGGAGGCGCCGCTAGAGATGACGGTGATCACCACCAATGGCGGCGGCCGGTCGCTGTTCCACAAGACGAAGCTGGTGCACCAGCTGAAGGAGACGCGGAGCTTGATCGAGGGGAAGAATACGGCGTTCAGCACGCTCGCCGACCGGCAAGAATCGGAGGGCTCGGTGCTGACGGAGGACGGCGCGGCGCTATGGGGGAAAGGCGACACTAAGTCGACGTACAAATTCCGCGATGAAAAATCGTGTTACATGCGGACGGTAAACATGATCGGAGGGAAGGTAGAGGAGGACGAGGAGACGGCCTCATGCGTGGCGGTGGCTACATCTTGATGAGGAAAGCTGCGAACTGGTGCGCCAGCAGACGTTAGAGACAATAAAGCATGTAGTAATGTATTTTTGTTTAGCTTGGCCGAAGGAGCATCTCCTCTCGGCTCTCGAATTCGCTTCTTCTTCTTCTTCTTCTTCTTCTTCTTCTTACTCCTCCTCCATGTCATCGTTTGTACCTCAACCAATGCCGTCTTTTACCATTTCCCATATATATTTGCTGTGGTTCGTTTTGGTTCCAAATCTTTGGGATTTGAACCATTCGTGTTCTCCTCGTATGCTTACCGTCGTCACTATATGATATGATATACTGATAGGGCAAAAAACAAAAAGAAACAAACAACTTTCACAAAATATTATTATGTAATTTAATCAATAATTAATTCACCAATATGATATTTAATATATTTAATTTTTTTTAAAAAAATTATAATATTTAAATCTAAATATAATATATATATATATAATAATCTCAATATATAGTAATTTTAATAGATTAATTACATAATTAAATTGATCCATCATATTTCTACTATATAATTCTGAAAAATTAAGAGATAATCATATGAGCAAATAGCTCAGCGAGCACTATGACTCATATGTTGACCAAATTTATCGTAATTAAATATTTTTTAAAATATTTTATCAAATACCTTTTTTATGCTCATATAATTTATAAAAATTTAAATTTTATATGATTTTAAAAACATGACTTATTAACATAAAGTACTAATGATATTTTTCAAATTAAAGCATAACTAATGTCATGTATCAAAGTATAAAATATTTTAGTATAAAGATTTACATCCATATAAATATAATTAAGGGTTCATAAACATAAATAAAACTAAGATGTACATATTAGAACAAAAATTATAGTAGTATCAATAGTTAAGACTATATTTTATATCCCGTGACAATAAAACCACGTTTAACTATCATAGTGTATGTAATATATATATATATATATATATATATATATATATATATATATATATATATATATATATATATATATATATATATATTATGTCAAGACTTAAAAGAAATTAATTTTTAAAATATATTTAAATGTATAACTATCATTGATAGGTTCAGATCATAGCCATTCTAACCAGAAAGCTCTCATGTCACTAAAAATAATAAATCAACAATTTTTATAAATTAAGAGTTTTAACAAAATATTTTTCTATATAATTTCTAATTGATGCAATTATATATCATTTTAAAATTAATAATATATATATATAATCTTTTTAAAATATAATATTTAACACATATTTTCATATGAATCAGAAAACATAAATCAATAAAAAAAATACCGATAACACAACAAATAACTTTTCAAATCATATACTTTTTGAAATCATTAGCATATAAATCATTTTACAATGCTTTTAAAAAATAAAATAATTTGTAATTCATGCAAATGTCATGATCACATATTCTCGATATAAACTTATGATTATGATACTTCTTTTATTTTATTTATTTTCTAATATAACTATTATTTTCTTTTGTTTCTTTGATAATATAAATATCAAATAAACTCAGAACATCAGAATTAATCAATCAAATTATAATCCTCTATGCTAATATAATTATAAAAAATATAAGAGAATTCAAAAATCATACCTAATATAATTTTTTTAACACCATCTGAATTAATCTAATATCAAATCGAATCCGCAATACATATTCTCTTTTTTTCATTTATTTTCTTTGCTTTTCTCTTCTTCTCTTTCTCCGTTCTCCTTCTCTGTGCACCGAAGCCATTTTCCCTGTCTCCTCTTTTTTCCGTTTCCAAACTTTTCTCTTCGTTTCTCCCTTCTTGTTTTGCACTCTCTCTCTCTCTCTCTCTCTCTCTCTCTCTCTCTCTCTCTCTCTCTCTCTCTCTTTTTACTTTTTCTAATTTAGTTCGTATACTTTCTATTTTCACATCCAATTCCTTTGGTAAGATTTTAGATATTATACGATACCTCCTCCTCCTGCTCTTTCAAGAGGAGAAGGCCGGTGAGCCGCACTGTACCAACAAAATAGCACGCCACGGCTTATCAGTCGACTAAGAGACATGATGATACTATGACATGGATTTGGCAGTGGAACATGTGGCCGTGGGTCTACTCTTTTGATTGAACGATCCCAACTTTAGAGAAGCATCCGATGATCTTAGCTATTGAAGGACTGGATCCATCTGTACCAAGTTTGGAGACTATATATGTTTCCATCCATCTCTTTGCTCGCCGTTGGATGACGCTGGAGGCGTGGACGGCCCAGGCGGGCAAAGAGATCGCGTTCTCGGGCTCCTGGAGGACGGCAAGGGCGCCGCCCATGCCGACGCCTCTTTGGCCACCTCAACGTGAGAGAATATGATTTTGATTCTGGAACCGTGATAACACCATGAAGACGATGCACAGGCGCGATATATTTCCAATCTTGGCTGGACCATCGGAGGAAATGTAGGAAACAAGTAGTGAAACTTTGTCAACGTCACCACTGATAATGGGTTAACCAGTCAAACATCATGGACACAATTTGTCTGTCTAACCAAAGCCATATAGCAGGGATGCTATTTTGACGATGGAAGCGTTGGCTGTGAGGTTTGCTTGGGCATCAGCGATGAGAATAATTTTGATGAAGCAACCTACGATGATACTACGCACCCCTTAATCCATGCGCAGTCTTTGCCAGATTCCAATAACACAGCCTAAAACGCAGATGAGGTTCTTCGACTGTGCTTTACGGGATGCTATTAAACATGAGACGCAATGCTATCCCGTTGAGAAATGTCTTTGCCAGATAGACAGATAGCTTTGCTTGAATGACACCTGAAATTATTGGAGGAATCTCTTGCGTTCCAGATAAATTACAAAGCCGCAATAATGTGTCCAAAAATAGGGAGATTTGCCACTCTAGGGATTTGGGAAGGACCGAGCACCAGCATTGGATTCTGTTGCCCAACCTCGAGCACTTTTTGGTACAAGATTGCCATTTCCAAGTGCAAGAAGAAGGAGGTAGCCCAGCCATCAAGCACATCATCTGTTGGCTTCATGTGCTCCGGCTGATCATAAGCAACAAAAGGATAAGCTTCTTTTATCGCCAGATTCATATTCTCTCATTAATCTTGAAATGAGTAGATTTTTCTTTGCTTAAAACCCGTACAATGTAGCAAACTTGGCCATTAAATAGTAGTGGGGTTACTAATCACGCTGACCCATAAATCATATTATACCTCAGCGGTGTTAAGTGGCAGGCCCATTAGATGGTATCTATCCTATAGCATTATTAGCTAAACTACTGTTGCCTTTGTCCTTTCAAACAATTTGTACACACGAGTTTCTCGATCATCTATTTCTCATTAGTTATTTCTCCTTCGTCTGGTGTGTGGTGCGATGGTATGGACACGCCACTCCGTCCGTCTGGTGCAAAGTTTGTCTCCACCATGGATCGAAAAGGCATGCAGAAGAAGATTTCTTTTCTTTCTGCAACACATTTAAACCTGTCCCGAGTCTGCTTAGGAATGGCCTTCGACTTTCTGCAAGACATTAGTTTGTATTCGTCGGGAACAGATGGAGGAGTTCCATGGTGATTGACAAATTCGTCGAACGATATGCAGCCTTCATCCCCAGATGCTGAAGCAATTCCTACTCCTTATTGCCTAAGGCATTTCTGCTCTCCACAAACCACGATTCGTGGTTGCCAAAAAATGATGATGATGATAGAGTCTACGTTATCCACATCCCTCCCTTCTTTAAACATGCACAGGGACCGTAAGCAGCTTCCATTATTCGCTCGCATTTCCACTCTCCCGTGTTCCTATCTTTATTTGCTCAGTATGCTCGGTGCAGGAACAACCAGAGTTGAATTCGTGTCCTTCCTCCCAGCTCTCAACTAATCGAGCTTAAACTCAATGCCAGGTTAAGTAATCAAGGTTGGTTAGTGTGGAGAGAATCGGTTTCCATCTTTAATCGGTTCTTTTATTAGCCTAAACGCGAAGTCATTTTGTGATGGACACGATATGCTCGGATCTTTCTTTCTTAGGCAAGTGAAATTTCCATGTCGCCTCTTGACAAAGATCATACGCTTTAATTTCGAATAAAAGCTAATGAGGTAGTCCGAACAGAACCTGAATTTTATGTTAGGGTCAAAATCAATGGTGTAATTAGTCATGTTTGCAGCAAAAATATTGCTAGCTCGATAGAGTAGTAGCAAACAAGAATTAGAATTCCAACAGTCGCTCTATCTCGAATTCAGCTTGAATTAGGTTTTCTTTTTCTTTTTTTCTTGTTTTTATTTACTCTTCATTGAAACTCGCTTCCATTGATGTCGAGCTTAATTCTGATTCAGCTCATGCCTAACATATTGATTGCAGCAGTATTAACCTTAGTGACTTGTATAATCTCACACGTAAACCACAGGGCTTCGAAGAAATGGTATTTGAAGCAAACTTTAGGGCTACACCACCTCCGTATGTATTCCCTATGAATGACATAAAAGATTGTCCTACATCTCAACCCACCATAGAGAGCCACCTACTTGATTACATCTCAACTCTACAGCAACACTTCGTCTCTCTCACTCTCTTCACCAACTTTTCCTCGCATGCTCAACTCAACTCTATAGAACAAGAAGAAAGGAGTGGAGAGCAAGAGGGGTTTGACGGAAAACGGATGCATCGGTTTTCAGTGTCCCAAACGGTAGCAGGTCGATAGAGAACAAGAGGGAAGGGAATTAATTCCACTGGTCTATGGAACCAGAAACCCAATCGGTCTCCGGCGGTGGAGGCGACGTCCCAACTCCGCCCCCGCCTTGTCAACCTCAGCAGCAGCAGCAAAAGCAGCAGCAGCAGCAGAAGCCAAGCCGGTACGAGTCGCAGAAGAGGCGGGACTGGAACGCTTTTCTACAATATCTGACGAACCACAAGCCGCCGCTGACGCTGGCGAGGTGCGGCGGTGTGCACGTGGTGGAGTTCTTGAAGTACCTGGACCAGTTCGGGAAGACGAAGGTGCACACGCATGGGTGCAACTACTTCGGCCACCCGAGGCCGCCGGGGCCATGCGAGTGTCCCACGAAGCAGGCTTGGGGCTCGCTCGACGCCCTCATCGGGCGACTCCGGGCGGCCTACGACGAGAACGGAGGCGGCGGCCCAGAGTCGAATCCCTTCGGTGCCAGGGCTGTCAAAGCTCACCTCCGGGAAGTCAGGGAAAGCCAGGCAAAGGCTCGTGGCGTGGCCTATGAGAAGAAGAAGCGGAAGCAGCGCCTGCCCTTCACGGTAGGGGAAGGGAGCTCGAGAGGTGCAGAGGATACGATCGCTAGTACTGCTCCAGTGACGGTGGCAACAAAGGTGAAGACGGCGACTGCTTCCGCTAGCGCTTCTAGTTCTACTGCAAGGGATCCTGATCCAGGGAGTTGGTCGGCTTCATGAGTGCGGATTTCTCTCTCCTCTATATTTTACTTTCAGTGCATCCTAGTTATTCTTGGTTAAGCTGTTAGAAGTAGAGGGTAACTTGCGACTCAACGACACAGTTTTTCCTTCTGTTCTAAGGAAGACATGTATATAAAGATGTTCTTGACCAGTTAGAATTTAGGAGTTTTCTTGGGGTTTGACATGCCTCTTCCTCTACTCCTCATCCTTAATTTTGAACTGAGATACGAGGGGAGGGCACCAAAACTGTATTGATCAAGTGCATCGATGTCTCGTTCTTAATTATTTGATAAATTAGTGTTGTAGTCAGCGTGCATGTTGCAAGTAAACTCTTGTGGTTGTTTGTATTGGAAAGAGCATGCTGTGAATTAAGTAAGTCCAGTTTCTCTCCCATCTGTCAATCACTTGGTGTTCTTCGGCGATTGTATCCTTCCTTGAAAGCAAATTAACTACTGAAGTATTACAAACTCTTCTGCTGCTGCTTTGATTCCTTTAGTTCTCAGTCTCGTGTATGTCCTCGTTGATCTCCATGTACTGCTGCTGCTGCTTTGATCTGTCTGGTTCATTTTCGTGCTACACTTGGTGGTTCCGATAGCAAAGTCTTTTTATTTTATTTTATTTTATTTGACATTCTTCTTCAAGCAAGATGATATAAATCCCCCTTTCCTCTTCATCAGATTATACAGCAATTGCTATGTGGAATCGTTATCGTTTTAAAAGCTATATATGCTGCCAATATTCGTAAAAAAAATGTACCCCATCCATGTCTCCAACATCGAATATATTAGGCAGACTTCGTTGCGTAATTGAAATTTTGATCTTTACCTGACGTCAAAATTCTTGACCTTTGGAGAGCACACAAAAGTCTGTATCTAAAGGGTTTCAGAGAGAGAATCTGCATGCTTTTCCCTGAAAACATAAAGTGCATTTAAATAATACCTAGTGTTCAAACCAATATGAATACTGGAATGTAATATGGGAATGGACTTTTTTTGGAGTGATATGTGATATAGCATTTTTTTTTTTCCCCTTCTGTTTCCTGTATTAATATATTGGTGGAGCCCTACTAGCTCTGGTGATATCCAACTAATTCACCTCAGATTCAGTGCCCCCCCACCTTAATTATCATGACGTACGATGCCATGAAACAAACACTATGATCATGAGATATAAAAATAAAAAAAAACCATTACATATAACCGGTTCATTCAATTCTAAGGAACATAACAAGGATTCGATCCATTCAGTGATGGTCGACGGAGATTATAGAGATAGATGTTGGAAGTGTACATACATATAGTGCCGGAGATCATCATCACCCGGAATAAGTTGTGCAACACCGTGAACCAGACTTTCTTGTTACCGATCCAACATCAAAGGCAACAGCAGCAAAGACAGACACCTTTTGCCGCTGTGGATGCTGGCCGAGGAGGTTTGGCTTTGTGGGTGTGCTCAATGCTGAAGGAGAGCCTCGCCTCCGATAACAAGTTGTCGGTTCCTTGTAAGGATAAAAGTAGTAGTTGTGAAAAGACACGAGACGAGGGCACATCAGCTCTGTGGTTGGAGGGTGCTTATTCTTTAAATAACGCACAAACATTTGCCTCCAAGCAATTCCATCGCCACCTCCAATTAAGAAAGTAAACAAAAGGTTGCTGTCATGCCCGACTTGTGGAGCACCTGAAGGAAATCAACATCTGCCGGGCTCTTTCTGCAGAAGATGGTACATCGGCCAAGGTGGGAAAGATGCGCATCATAATTGACTAAGACAGAAAAATTAAAGAAATAAATTTACAGACCAACTAATAAGCAAAAAAATAGTAATCTTTTTACTTATGTTCACGAAGAATATTATTTTTTTTAATATTTAATATTTAATTATTAAATTATTCTCTCAATTAGGATACTTTTATTTTCTAAGCTCTTCATGAATGAAACAATCAGTCTATTTTTTTCTTTTTCTTCAATGATAAAATCTTAGGGTCTTATCAATTGCTATCAGAGCATTTTACTACGAAAAGACTTTAGGGTCTTATGAGATTCTTATTATATACTCTTTTACATATTTTTCTCTCAGGTTTTACTAGATCTATTAGAGAAAAACTTTCAAGAACATCTAAAATATTTTATCCTTATCTCTTATTTATAGAAAAATTAAATCATGATTCTCATTACTCTTTTTCATATAAGGATTCATTATTCTCTCATGATACTATTTCTATAATCCTAAATTTCTTATCAATCTCCGGATTCAAATATAAGAACCATATACTCACTTTTTATAATAAAAAAAATTTATGACCTCAGTGACTATAAAAAATCATATTATTAACTAAAATAATTAGAACTTATGAATTTTCTTTTATTGTTACAAGGCTTGGGTGATAAAAAGATCTTAGTCACCGGTGAAAATTCTTAGTTAATTCTTTAATTTAAAATTAAAAATATGTATTTGATTATCAAAGATGATTCTATTATTGTACAAATATTTTTTTTAATTGCTTGACCACGACTTGCTTTTGTAATGACATTTAAGGTGACGACGAGATATTATTTAGTGTGTCTAATAAATGCTGACCAACACTTCAGAAATGACGTAACGGTGAAAGAGATTGATAGAACAACAAAGTTCACATATAACTATTTTAAGACTCTGACCATTCGGCACCAGTGGTCTAGTGGTAGAATAGTACCCTGCCACGGTACAGACCCGGGTTCGATTCCCGGCTGGTGCAGCTGCTTGTTGTTTTGTTTTTGGCCTGCTACAATTGTCAAGCTAAACAAATTTAGCGAGGTCAAGCCGCAGCCGCTAAGGTACCGGCAGGGCGCTGTAGGCTGGCCCCTATCAAGAAAAGAGCATTACCTTTAACGAATAGAGAGCAAAAACGATGCAAAACATCACCGTTGTTCGCATCAAGTAGGCAATTATGGTTGACAAACCTACATAGGTAGGAGAGTGAATTATGATGCGATAAGAAGAGTTGAAAAGACTGAGAACTCGCAAGAAATTACACAGAAGCGTTGGGATCCTATATATGAATGATGATATGCAGATACCATGAATCCCATTGAACTGATTCCTTCTTCTCTTTGTGCACCATGCAGGGTATGTAGAGGGCCAGCTCTAGATTCAGGGTTTAGAGTCCTCGGCGACATTGGCGAGGATGTCTTTCACCGGGTTCCAGTTTGTGATATTGATCTGCGCTGTCAAAGCAACAACGCAAATCAAGAAAAGGGGGAAAAGGAAAAGCACAGGAAGCAAGAAATCAAGATTCTTAACAAGATAACGAAGTGATCTACGCTGCTGTCAAAGCAAATCAAGAAAAGGGGGAAAAGGAAAAGCAAAGGAAGAAAGATATCAAGATTCTTAACGAGATAACGAGGTGAAAAGAGGGTTAGGGTGTTGATCTGCGCCAACCACGCGGATCAAAACCAGGCAAACACACAAACAAAGAAAGAAATCAAGAAGACTAGTGAAGACAGAACTGGACGAAAAGAGGGTTAGGCTTTCGTCGATCGATCGACATGGAAGATGATGGGACATACCCGAATCGGAGATGAGGGGATTGCCCCAGCGCCGCCGGCTTCCATCTCGACCTCTTCCTCCACCGTGGCAATTTCTTGCTACACATCGAGATCTGAGATCGAGTGGCTTCCTGGGAAGCGAGGGCGGGAAGGGAAGGGGGTTTGAATCTGACTCGGAGGAGGCCGTGCATTGGGTGATGTGAAATGGCTCCGGAGGAACGCAACTCTACGCGTTCTTATGTAGGGGCACGGCGTCGATATATGCCAACTGTGCATATGGACGTGTATTTTGTCCTTATGACACCGATGTGGACGTCAAGAGCACTAACTTAATCCTATTTAATTTACAATGTACTTCATTAAATGTCACACGACTGACGCACGAGACGTCGGATGGGGGGTATCATGTAAACGCCGACTATGGGCCAAACTTTGACGGCCTCCTACGATGATTGTGCCAATGTGGGAAAGCCCGCTACACAGGCTTGAACGAGAGCCAGCCCAGACTGTTGAGTTGTTCCCCCTTACCGTCGGATGGCTTGGGGCGGAGGGGGGCAGAGGCCCATCGCAAGCAACACCCCCAAAGGTGTGGTGTGAATCCAACTGCTAAAACACACAGACACACACACACCTCATGCTACCTTTCCTACCTAGAAGGGCAAAACTATAATCATGATAGTAATAATGACGGCCACCAATTTCACGCTGGAAACCGCGAACATAGGAGAGGAAAGAAGCCAATAACAACCACGACAAAGTCATGCACCAAAAATAATAATAATAAGGAAAAGCAAAGCCCGTCACTAAAAGTTTCAGCAGAAGGTGGCAGTCGCCGACAACTTGGACTTGGGGATGCAGGCTTGAGAAGGAAGTAACATGAAGGACGCATAGGCTTTAACTAATCATATCCAAGTCTACGGAGACTTGAATGTGAACTGAATGAATCGCCTTCGAAACAGTCTTCAACCACCAAGAGCAGCTCGATTCTTCGTGCTAAATCTTTTCCTTGGTTGGGCAGCCGAATCTATGCCTCGATATGATAGGGAGTGGCAGAAGATTTTTGACTGTCCATTGTTGTCTAAGCACGTAGGAAATGTCGTCGGGTGGGACTGTGGAGATCATTACATGCACCTCTTTGACTCATTCTAATAATACCTAACGTTGTCATCGACATGCAGCGCCAAATCACGTACGAATGAAATATAATTAACTTCTCCTATTGATGCCTTGTGTTCATTTTCTCCGTTTTTTTGGGTTAGTAGACCTGTATTTCTTTCTTTGCAGAAGCGTAGTTTTCGAACTCATCTTCCACCTGACACTACAAAAATCCCACTATAAAATAATAGTATGTTAAGATCTGCGACTAATCAAATTCAATATAACAGATGTTTTCTCCTTTTTCCCAAACCAATTATTGGCTCAAGGTGTTACATAAACTGACGGTGAGAGTCCATTAAACATGGCGACTGCAGCTTTCGACACGCATGACAGTGATCGACGTTCTGCACCCACTCTTTTCAGTCGAAATAACACTCGTTTTCTTGGACTTGTTTGCTCATGCTATCGAGTGCCGTGATTGTTGCCTCTCTAGCCCTAAAAAGTCCATTTGTTTCGTTGCAGCAGGTTTGGAGTAAGGATCTATCAGCATTGAGAAAGATGTTAACTCCTCAACTAAACAAGTTGGACTGTGGATCGATGGTGGTCGTGGTCGGAGGAAGAAGAAAGGATGCATGTCGATTTCGTGGTGCATCTGGTGTGTCTGTCTCAATCACGACTCGGGTCATGACTTATAACAACGCTAGCTCAATTATTTTTCTTCAATAATAATAAGGTACAAAGAAATCAATTTAATGATTGGCCACCGATGACTTTTATGAAAACGCTGACCTTCTTATACTAAGAAAAATAAACCTACTTGTCATTGGCAACCTCATGAAAGAGTCGAGTCACGGAGACACAGACCATAACCGCGTCACCAGAATAGCAATGACATCAGGACGGATGGATTATAAGGTCAGAGACTTCAGATAGTTTCTTCTCCATCAAGTATCACTTGATCATCTCTCTTGATGATGAAACCCCCCATTATGGAGAGAGAATTGATGGAGGACCACGGTGCATGCATGCTGTGGTTCTTCTTCCTGGAAGAAGCAGAAGCAGAAGCAGTCGCTGTACGTCTGTCACAATGCTTTACCTCCAATGTCAAACCCGGCCGCGCTTCCTTCGCATCTAATTAAGCGTATGTGTCGCACTTTCGTCAAACTTGCCCAAATGAATCTCTGCCAATCAGGGGTGAACAATGATGGATATTGCAGCCCACCAACTGGTCGTAAGAAATTTGGCTTACAGCTAGCTAGCTACATGCTTCTTCCTATGGATATATATATCACCCAATATCTGGATCGCTCTTCCCAACCCAAACGCGCATAGAGTTACACTACAAGCAGAGGTATGGCCGCGACCTTTGTCTCCCTTGTGCTGCTACTTTCAGTTTTGGGGAGCGCATCTGCGCAGCTCTCCACCGGCTTCTACTCCTCGTCGTGCCCCAATCTGTTGTCGACGGTGAAGCCAGTGGTCCACTCCGCCATCTCCAGCGAGCAGCGGATGGGCGCCTCTCTGCTTCGCCTTTTCTTCCATGATTGCTTTGTCAACGTACGTACGCAGGCATGCTTTGTAGCTAATCATTCAGCTACTATGCTATGCTATGTCGCAAGCTGATGCACAATTTTTAGAACCATGTTCTCATTTTTTGACCGGCCACACGCCGTGCGCAGTCCATCTACTACGGAGTGTGGACTTACCCTCTCGCAGTGCTGACCTCTTGTTCTCATGCTCTGATAAAATGCATCGACCATGATTCTGTCTACAGGGGTGTGATGCGTCGTTGCTCTTGGATGACACTTCAAACTTCACGGGGGAAAAGACAGCAACTCCCAATCAGAATTCAGTGAGAGGATTCGACGTGATCGATAAGATAAAAACGGCGGTGGAGAAGGCATGTCCGGGAGTGGTCTCCTGCGCCGACATCCTCGCTATCACTGCAAGAGATGCGGTGGTCATCGTAAGTATCATTCGCAACGCTCCGCCTTTCCGCTTACTCTTTTGCCACCTCGATCTATTCTTGTCGTGGACTAAGAATCGGATGGTAAATGTATGTTTGACGGTGAATGCAGCTAGGTGGGCCTAATTGGGATGTGAAGCTGGGGAGAAGGGACGCAAAGACTGCAAGCCTCTCGGGGGCTAACAATAACATCCCACCCCCATCCTCCAGCCTTAGCAATCTCATCTCCCAGTTCTCAGCGCAGGGTCTTTCCAGACAGGACATGGTTGCACTTGCAGGTTTGACTCCCCTCTTTGACTCTGATACCGATTCCTCTCTGCTTTCATCATTACCACCGTGCCAAACATATCGTATGACGATATTTAGTGGTATTGTGAATCAGCCTTTCTCTCTGGCAATGCATTCCTTTCTAAAACAATTTCGACTTCCATAAATTGTCATACGACACGTTCCAGAAATTCCTGACCGATTCTATTGGCGATGGGAAACACTTCTGTCAATCGGTAAAAGATATTTTTAAGTGGCAAATGAGTTCAAGAACTCAAAACATTAGTTAGATGGGCTGCTACTTTGTCCCGATACAAGTACTTTATCTTCTCCTTGTAACAGGAGCGCATACCATCGGCCAAGCCAGATGCATCTCCTTCAGATCCCGTATCTACAACGACACCAACATCGATAGCTCCCTTGCCACAACCAGGCAGTCCAACTGTCCCAGCACCTCCGGCTCAGGCGACGGCAACTTGGCACCGCTGGACCTCCAAACTCCGACCGCGTTCGACAATGACTACTTCAAGAACCTGGTCAACCTCAAGGGCCTCCTTCACTCGGATCAACAGCTGTTCAGCAACGGATCCACTGACTCCCTGGTGAAGACTTACAGCGCCAGCCCCAGCAAGTTCGCGTCGGATTTTGCCGCAGCTATGATCAAGATGGGGGACATCAGCCCTCTCACGGGCTCCCAGGGGGAGATCAGGAACAACTGCAGGATGGTCAATTAAGGTTATAGATGAACCGAGTGAAAGAAAAGGATATAATCTTTTGCAATAATCAGTACTAATAATATGGTAGCTAGGGTTTGATTCTGTGATTGTTGTTGTGGGACGTCCTCTTCTTCGGTCGTCAGTACTACTGTCCGTCGTCGTTGAACTTTTATGGTTTTCCGTGGAGTAGTTCGAGGTTTTTATGTAACATCATATGAAGTATAGTCTCGTTGGTGTTCTGTACCGTGCACTGTCCCTTTCCTTGACCTACCAAAGAGATATATGTGCTCTGCTCCAGCCTCTGGATCTGCCTTCTCTATTGGAACTTAGCTAGTTCAGTGGATTACTTTTCTTACGATCTTATGTTGAGATGTGTTTCACCTTTCCATCCTTTGCCAAGTGCTAACAACAGTTTCAATCAGGGGTGATTGAAACTGTTGATTCTCTAAAGCGCAACTTTTGGGTTTCGTTAGACATGCAACGATCACCTTTTGAGAAGGCTCAATTAAAATCCCCGAGGCTTGGCAGCGACTGCTCCTTTACGATCGAAGATAAGTTGACTGATGCAGATGACAAAAGCAGGAGAAGGCTTCGCAGTAACTACTCCGACAGGCCCAAACATGTGTTGTATCCTTTGGTTGGTCCTCCAACGAACCCAAGGGAAGATTTTGCTTTGTTACAGTTGCATTGACATACAACTCGGCAAGAATCACTCGTTGAAAAGCAAACTTGACAGTGTTAGTTTGGCAAGTCGCATGTATAAAAAATGAAGCTTGTTATCTCCTATTAATCAGAATTAATCACCTTTATAGAATTATCCTTTGGTAAATTATTAGGTTGCCAAAATATCTTTTGGTAAATTTCTTGGGTCCAGCTTTAACAAACTTGTATCAGAGCCTGGTTTTGGGATCTTTTGTCAACGATGATGATAATAAAGATCGTTGTCAAGAAATTCGACAGAAATGTCAACTTCGACATATGACGGCTCAAGATGGAGGCTATTCTGGTTCAAGACGAAGTTGATTTGGCACTATAGGGAGCTAAGAACATTCCAGATGATACGTCAAAGGAAGATCTTGCGAGTATTGATAAGAAGGCCCGATCAAGCATTATTCTAAATCTCTCTGACGAGGTTTTACAGGAGGTAACTACGGAGACTACGACTAAGAGCATGTGGGACAAGCTTAAAGCCTTGTATATGAAGAGGACAGTGGAGAATCGTCTTTACTTGAAGCAGAATTTGTATATGCTTCGGATGAGTGAAGTTACATCTATACTCTCACATTTTGATAAATTTGATTTCTTAGTTATGGATTTGGAGAATATAGATGCGAAAATTGATGACGAGGATAAGGCCCTATTACTTTTGTGTTCTCTTCCCTAATTCTTTAAATATTTCTGTGATACTATGATTTATGGAAAAGAAATAATTTCGTATCAGAAAATTAAATCTGCACTAAAATTTAAGAAGCAGATAGATATAGATATCACTAAGGAAAGTAGAGAAAATCATGATGAGGGTCTGGTTGTCAAGGGTAGAACGAATAAAAGGGAATTTGGTAATCTAAATTTAGATCTAAATCCAAACATATAAATTTGGAGTGCAGATATTGTCATAAAATAGGACACATTAAGGCTGATTACTTTAAATTGAAAAATAAATTAAAGCAAAAGAAAAAAATTATTGAAAAAACTATTGAGTCCGTAGAAGCTACTATAGCAGCTGATGAAAATATTTTCTTTGCTACTAATAACAGAACAAGGTTTAAAAATGAATGAATTCTAGATTCGGGTTATTTTTATCACATGTGTCACAATAGAGATTTATTTTCCACATATGAATCTTGTAATGGTGGAATTGTTTTGATGGGCAACAATACCGCATGTGATGTTGTTGGTAGAGACACAATCCAAATTAAAATGCATGATGGTATTGTGAGGACGCTCACTAATGTTAGGCATGTTCTTGTTTTAAAAAAGAATCTCTCTCTTTAGGCACCCTACAGGCTCTTGGGTGTAAATACGCAGCTGAAGGTGGAGTTATAAAAGTTTCTAGAAGTGTCCTTGTTGTTATAAAAACTTGTAGGTCTAGTAGCTTGTATATTTTGTAGGGAACTATTGTCACAAGCTCAGTTGTAGTCTTGTCATTATCATTGTCTGATTGTGACATTACCAAATTATGGCATATATATTTAGGTCATATGAGCGAAAAATGTTTGAGCATGTTAAGCAAAATAGTCTTCTTTGTGGATAGAATACTAGGCCACTAGATTTCTGTGAATACTGTATTTTTTAAAAGCAGAAAAGAGTCAGCTTCAATTCTCTGACAGTTCACAAAATGAAAGGTACTCTTGACTATATTTATTCAGACCTTTGGGGTCCAGCTCGTGTTCAGTTTAAGGGTGGTGCCAGGAATATGTTGACTTTCATTGACGATTATTCCAGAAAAATTTAGGTTTATTTTCTGAAGCATAAAAATAATATTTTTCTAACCTTTAAATAATGGAAGTCTTTTATTGAGAAGCAAACAGGTAAACAAACTAAGCGGCTTCGAACAGATAATGGCGTGAAATTTTGTAAAGGTGACTTTGATGAATTCTACAAAAATGAAGGAATTGTTCGGCATCGCACTATTAGGATGATGCCTCAGCAAAATGGTATGGCCGAACGTATGAATAAAAACACTTTTGGAGAGAGCAAGGTGTATGATCTTAAATGCATGGTTGACAAATGACTGTTGGGCAAAGGCGATTAATATGGCCTGTTACGTTGTCAACCGCACTCCTTCTGCAGCACTTAATTTTAAAACTCCGGAGGAAGTTTGGTCAGGTACTCCTGCTAATTACTCTAATTTAAAATTTTTTGGGTGTCCAGCATACATGCATGTAAATGAAGGAAAATTAAAGCCTCGAGCTAAAAAGTGCATTTTCCTTAAGTATGCTTTTGGGGTGAAAGGATACAGATTATGGTGTTCTAATCCCAAATCTCCAAATTTTGTAATCAGTAGAGATGTTACTTTTGATGAATTATCTATGTTATCTTCTAAAGAGGAATCTACTAGTTGTACAAATGATAATGCGTAGAAGCAAGTGGAGCTTGAGATTGGTAGTTCTGATTCTTTTCAATCAAGCTCTTCTACTCAAAGAATACTAGTAGATGGTCCCGAGTCTACCGACGAAGATGATCCAGAGAAACAGCAATATTTCATAACCAAGGATAGACCACGGAGAGATATTCGACCACCACAAAGATATGCAAATTTAGTTGCATATGCTTGGTCTGTTGCAGAAGAAATAAGTGAAGTTGGTGAGCATACTACTTACTTAGATGCAGTTTCTTATGATAATTCTGTTAAGTGGTTGATTGCGATGAATGAAGAAATTGAATCTCTCTATTAGAATAGAACTTGAGATCTTGTGAAGTCGTCTTAGGGTAAGAAAATTGTTGGATGCAAATGGGTCTTCAAAAGGAATGAAGGTATTCCAAGGGTTGAAGATGCAAGGTACAAAGCACGATTGGTTGCAAAAGACTATAGTCATGTACATTGTGTTAATTTTAGTGATGTATTTTCACCTTTTGTTAGACATACCTCTATTCATATTTTTCTTGCTTTAGTTGCCATATATGATTTGGAATTGGAGTAACTTGATGTCAAGATAGCTTTCTTACATTGTGAACATGAAGAACAAATTTACATGAAGCAACCTCATGGATTTAAAGTTGATGGTAAGAAAGACCATGTTTGCTTGTTAAAGAAATCCTTGTACGGATTGAAGCAGTCTCTAAGACAGTGGTATAAGAGGTTTGATTCTTTTTTATTGGGTCATGGTTACACGAGGAGCATGTATGATAGCTGTGTGTCTACTTCCGGAAGTTAACTGATGGCTCTTTTGTGTATTTGTTGTTTTATGTTGATGACATGCTTATTACAGCTAAGAATTTGCCAGAAATTCACATTTTGAAAATGCAATTGAGTAGTGAATTTGAAATGAAAGATTTGAGACGAGCTAAGAAAATTCTTGGCATAAAGATCAACAAAGAACGAAGAGTTGGAAAATTATTTCTGACTTAGAAAAATTACCTCGAGAAAGTCTTAGAGAGGTTTGGCATGAAAAACGCTAAGCCAGTGAATACTCCTCTTGCTAGCCATTTTCGACTATCTGTTGCTTAGTCACCACAGTTAGTTGAAGAGAAAGAATATATGGTGCAAGTTCCATATTCCAATGCAATCAACAGTATTATGTATGCAATGGTTTGTACTCATCCAGATATTTCACAATCAGTCAGTGTAGTTAGCAGATATATGTCTCGCCCAGGTCAAACACATTAGTAGGCTATGAAGTGGATTCTCATATACTTGCAAGGAACTTCATATGCTTGTTTGGAGTTTGAGAAAAATCGTGACACTTTGGTTGGTTTTGTCGACTCTAATTATACTACGAATCTTGATAAACGAAGATCTTTGACAGGCTACGTTTTTTGCGTTGGCGGTTGTGTAGTTAGTTGGAAAGCTTCCTTATAACTTGTCGTTGCTTTATCTACTACAGAGGCAGAATATATGGCAGTGACAGAGGTAATCAAATAAGTTTTATGATTAAGAGATTTGTTCGACGAATTATGTCTGCATCAAGGTGTTATTATAATTTACTGTGATAGTCAAAGTGCTATTTATTTGACTAAAGATCAGATATATCATGAGAGGACGAAACACGTCGATGTGAAGTTTCATTTTATTCGGGATACTACTGCTGAGGGAAATGTTCTTGTTCAGAAAATTCATACGAAGGACAATTCAGCTGATATACTTATGAAGCCTATTCCGATTTACAAGTTTAAGTAGTGCTTGGACTTGGTTGGTGTTCATTGTTGGTGATTGCTCGTTGGGGCTTTTGAGAAGAAGGTGTAGCAAGTTTTGTTAATTGTTAATGTTGGGACATGCCAAGGTGGAGATTTGTTAGTTTGGCAAGTCACACATTTGGAAAATCAAGCTTGTTATCTCCTATTGTAACTATAAATAAGGGTCTGGACTTTGAAGCTAGAGGCACCACAAGAAAAACCTAATTGTTTGCTTTCGGTTTAATTTCTGTTAAGTCCATACTTAATTAAAATAATTTGGACTTATAGTTTAGACTTTTGTTGTTTAGTAGTTTGAAAGTGTTTTATTATGACATAGAAACATTTTCTAATTGTCCCTTTTATAGTGGAGTTTTGTTCCTCCTCCGTTCGTGGACGTAGGTCAATTGATCGAACCACGTAAATCTGATGTCCTTATCTCTTTTATTTTTCTATTTTATTATCTTTATTGAATTATCAAATTACCCTTTTGGTAAATTTTCTGGGTCCAGCTCTAGAGGCATCTATCTCCCGAGCTAAAAAAGATTACCTGACTGTTCTATACTAGGGGATACTTCAATGGATCTCATCAATCGGAACCTCTTTTCCTGTGTCACCACTTACACCACACGTCGAGTACGAAATATTGGCGAAGAAGATGGGTTTGTGGTGTAGCATGAATTATGCTAATGAAAATACTTTTAGAACAAATATTTGAAACACCGATCCGTAACTGTTACCGTATACGTCTTTTCTTTTATGCGTACGTATGAGAATCACAACCGGAGAGTTTGTCCCACGAAGTTACAATTTGGACAGCAGTAACTTAGCCGATCACCTGACGGCCCATACCAACCATGGGCTCCCTATGAGCGCTATCGAGTAGCAACCTTGAGCCCACGCGTGGCTCCCTGTCGCGCCATGAAGCAGAAGAACGATGTCGGAGAAGCATGACCGGCGGTTGAAGCCTTTGGGGAGGAGGTGGAGATAGACGACTTCGATGGCGATAGCAACGTCATGGAAGACGAAGATGGCCTCTGTAACTTCCTCAGTATGAGCTTAGGCAGTACGGCACGGATGAGAGTGGGCTTGGTGGACTTCTTGGGTTCTCTGTTCCTGGGGCTGGAGAAAAAAGAGGGTGGTGGGCTGAGGGGGGGGAGGCTGCCGTCGGAGATGATGTTCTTGGGTGTTCCAGGCTCAGACTCCCACAGGAAAGGCACAGCTCCAGCGGCCACTCCATAGTAGACTCTAAGGGAAGGATTGGCCGAAGAGTTTTCTCTGGAGACCAGCCTCGAGTGGAACTTATCATCCTGCTTCATAAGGAGGTAGTCGTCGGAGGGTTCTGAGCAACGGGATAGCATCCTATAATTTAGGTGTGATGAGAAGATAGAGAGAAAGAAACAAGAAAAGAAGGAAATAGCACCTCACCTCCGGTGAAGGAATGAATGCCAGAGCCTTCCGGGTGATACATATATATCAGAATAGGATATGAAAGAAGCTGCCGCATGCAGTATAGATAAACAATTTGGGTTCTGCTTCCTCGATTAAGAAAAATTGAAGCAATTCTTTTGATATATGAAGAAAAAGGCATTTGGTTGTTGACTTGGGGATTGGTGTGATGGTTCACCTCTTCATTAGTATTTGACCCCTCCCCTCTCGCCTCGCTTCACACACACACACAAACAATACGGTGATAAGATCAAGTGCTTGGTGTTTGATGATGGAAGTGGGGGCGATCGATCGAGGAGCTGTTCCTTGTTGGTTCAGCGAGATAGATGGTGGGCCCCATCAACTGAATCTATGCAAATGTTTCTCTCGGGCTGCGGTTAAGTGGTAGACAAGCAGGGGTGATCGTAGATAAGTATAGTAGCCTGCGACATCGAGGGTGACGGCAGGGATTAGGTTGGGAGTAGTTTAAGGATTAGGTTGATTGATGTTAGATAGATCGTAATTAAGGGTGAAAAGTTGAGGTCGATGGAGAAGGGGTGTCGAATCAAGTTGTTGATGGTGATGAAGCATAAGGAAACGGCTTGCACGAACCGGCAGAGTCATACGTAACGTTGCACATAAGTATATCGCAAGTTGCATGAACCGGCCGCCGGGCAATACTCGAAGAATAATCATATTATACTCTCTCTCTCTCTCTCTCTCTCTCTCTCTCTCTTCCCGTTATTAGAAGAAGGATTACTGGTTAAGAAGCAATGCTGGATATACCATTTGGGTTAAGTACAGTGACTATCCACTGCAGTGTTAAGGAAAAAAGCTAACATGCACCACAAACTTGAAGCAATTCTTTTGATATATGAAGAAAAAGGCATTTGGTTGTTGACTTGGGGATTGGTGTGATGGTTCACCTCTTCATTAGTATTTGACCCCTCCCCTCTCGCCTCGCTTCACACACACACACAAACAATACGGTGATAAGATCAAGTGCTTGGTGTTTGATGATGGAAGTGGGGGCGATCGATCGAGGAGCTGTTCCTTGTTGGTTCAGCGAGATAGATGGTGGGCCCCATCAACTGAATCTATGCAAATGTTTCTCTCGGGCTGCGGTTAAGTGGTAGACAAGCAGGGGTGATCGTAGATAAGTATAGTAGCCTGCGACATCGAGGGTGACGGCAGGGATTAGGTTGGGAGTAGTTTAAGGATTAGGTTGATTGATGTTAGATAGATCGTAATTAAGGGTGAAAAGTTGAGGTCGATGGAGAAGGGGTGTCGAATCAGTTGTTGATGGTGATGAAGCATAAGGAAACGGCTTGCACGAACCGGCAGAGTCATACGTTCTCTCTCTCTCTTAATCCTTTACATTTAAATTCAATTGTTTCCATATTAAGGGTTCGGCCCTACACAGAGTTTAATAGGGAGAACAGTCCATTCGATGCTTCCCTTTTTATACTTTTTGATCTTTTTGCATGTTCTTTTAGACGTGGAGGAATAAGCAGCGAAGGACTTTTGATTGTAAATTGAGGACTAGTAAGTAAATAGAACTGTGGCGAAACTACACTTTCAGAATTTGTAGCTGTGCGATTACTATGCATGATACTGGGGATTTGCCATCATCCAAGTAGTCATACGTGCAATCGAAACAGGTGTTATAGAATCCTGAGTGACATTCTTCATTTCTAGCTATATATACATATGTATATATAATCCAACTTGTAGGTTTCACATGTCCGTCACCTTCCACTAGCATAAGGACATGTTGGAGAGAGAGGTATCTGCCTTGAGAATTGCGCGAAGATGGAGATTTCACATGTCCGTCTCCTTCCACTAGCACAAGGACATGTTCGAGAGAGAAGTATCTGCCTTGAGAATTCCCGTAGCACCTTCCTTGAACATAGAGAAGTGGTAGATAGATAGATGATCAAAGAAAGAAGCTAAAGAGAAGTTGGGGGGATGGGTGGGTCCATGTCCTCCTGAAACTTAGTAAACAGGTGCCCTCATCCATAGGGAAAGCGATCGACTTTGCCGATCCAGGAAGTCTCCACGGCAAATTAATCAGCTGCTACACTAACTAATATCTGAGGATGCCAGTGAGATATATATACATATATATATATACATATATATACATAGAGAGAGAGAGAGAGAGCGCAATATCAATGAGCGGAGTAGGAAAGAAGAAAAAGGAGGCAAGCAAAGTGCGATAGCAACCCAGCTGGTACAGTACTTGAGCGCGGTGGAAAGCCAAAGTGTGAGTCGAGAGAGAGAGAGAGAGAGAGAGAGAGAGAGAGAGAGAGAGAGATATATATATATATATATATAAACCCTTCCTATTCTTTTGTGCTTCTTACAAAAACCCACCGCCTGCCTCAGGTCTTTACTTTCTTTGCTAAGCATAAGCGCCCGCTCTTCTCGTATCTTCGCCCCCCCCCCTTCTCTCTCTCTTCTGAATGGATTCGACGGCAGACATGGGGACGTCGAGCGGATCCCGACTCAGGCGCCTCAACGAGGCAGTGTCCAAGTCGTGGGTCGGGCGGCGGTTCAAGCTGGCGGAGCGCTGCACAACCTTCACCACCGAGCTGCGTGCCGGCACTGCCACCTTCCTCACCATGGCATACATCCTCGCAGTGAACGCCTCCATCCTCGCCGACTCCGGCGCCACTTGCTCAATCGACGACTGCCTCCGCCCCTCCCCTTCCTGCCTCCTCCCGCCTGTGGATGCTGGCTACGCCGCCTGCGTCGACCGCGCACGCCGCGACCTCATTGTCGCCACCGCTGCCTCCTCCATCGTCGGTTCCTTCATCATGGGCGCCTTGGCCAACCTACCCCTGGCGCTGGCCCCCGGTATGGGCACCAACGCCTACTTCGCCTACACCGTCGTCGGCTTCAACGGCTCCGGCAACCTCCCCTACCGCACCGCGCTCGCCGCCGTCTTTTTAGAGGGCCTCCTCTTCCTGCTTATATCTGTTCTCGGCTTCCGCTCTCGCCTCGCCAAGCTCGTGCCCCGTCCCGTCCGCATCTCCTCCTCTGCTGGTATCGGCTTATTCCTCGCCTTCATTGGCCTCCAGAGCAACCAAGGAGTGGGCCTCGTCGGCTACAGCTCCTCCACCCTCGTCACCCTCGCCGCCTGCCCCCGCGAGGCCCGCGCCTACCTCGCCCCCGTCGAGGCCTTCGACAACGGCACCGTGGCCCTCATCCCAGGAGGCACCGTCTCCGGCGACGTTCTCTGTCTGCACGGCCGCATGGAGTCCCCTACCTTCTGGCTTGGCGTCGTCGGCTTCCTCATCATAGCCTTCTGTCTCATCAAGAACGTCAAGGGCGCCATGATCTACGGCATCGTCTTCGTCACCGCCGTCTCCTGGTTTCGCCACACCTCGGTCACCGCCTTCCCGGACACCCTGGAGGGGAACGAGGCTTACCGCTATTTCAAGAAGGTGGTGGACGTACACCGAATCGAGTCCACGGCGGGGGCGCTCAGCTTCAGCGGCATCGGCACGGGCCGCTTCTGGGAGGCGCTCCTCACCTTCCTCTACGTGGACGTGCTCGACACCACGGGTACGCTCTACTCCATGGCGCGCTTCGCGGGCTACGTGGACGACAACGGGGACTTCGAGGGGCAGTACTTCGCCTTTATGTCGGACGCGGTCGCCATCGTGGTGGGCTCACTGCTGGGCACGTCGCCGGTGACGGCCTTCATCGAGTCATCGACGGGGATCAAGGAGGGGGGCCGGACCGGGATGACAGCGCTCACGGTGGCGGCCTACTTCCTGTTGGCCTTCTTCTTCACACCGCTGCTGGCTTCGATACCGGCGTGGGCTGTCGGGCCGCCGCTGGTGCTGGTCGGGGTGCTCATGATGAAGGCGGTGGTGGAAATCAAGTGGGAGGACATGACGGAGGCTATCCCGGCCTTCATGACCATGATCCTCATGCCCCTAACCTACTCCATCGCCTACGGACTCATCGGTGGCATCGGCGCCTACATCGTCCTCCGCTCCTGGGACTGGTCCGTCACCGCATGGACTCGCCACGGCAGTGTCACCAAGAGCCTACCGCTCGTCAGCGATAGCGGCGGCCGCGACGGTGCCGTTGTTGCAGCAGCAGCAGCAGCGGCGGCGGCGGCGGCGGCGTCGGCGGGCAATGGCGGCGGGGACGGCCTTGGCGATAAGAAGGAGAATGAGAATGATCAAGCGGTATGACACGCTTGAAGGATTATTATCATTGAGGAATCATCGTTAACTCAAAGGGAAAGAGGAAAAGGACAGGTTACCAGTCGTAAATAGGGTAATTCATCTGGGATCTCCTTTTTCGTCTTTCTCTCTCTCCCTCTCTCTCTCTCTCTCGCTCGCTCGCTCTCTCCTTCGTGTTGCTTTTATTGCTTTGTATAGGTGGGAGCTAACTGGAGGCCGAGGGGGAAGTGCTGGTGGATGTGTGGCCTTTGTACTTTGCACTAGCTTTGTACTCTTATTTTGGTCTTTAGTGTTGAGGAAAGGCATGGGTGGTGGCGCTCGCTTTTGCAGCGGACAAATCAATACATGGCAAGCACGCATGGGAAGTAGCTGCGCCTATCGCCCTGCTCCCACCGCTTGTTCCTCGCTGTCGAGGCCCATTGACTGTGCCCGCACGGCGATCCCATCGCATTATGTTCTCATAATAGTGAAAAGAATCACAATAGTTATTCTTCTGCCAGTGGACAAAAGCACCGATTGCTGTTAATCGTCATCGACGCCAAATAATTAGATTTCCCATCTTCTGTTTGGAAGCCTTCCATTCTCCTCATACCATACACACTCGGAAGCATATGGGAAGGAAGGAGAGGGGACTGTGTCGCTAAACACCACAAGCTATATGCTTTCACGCAAAGGAATCTTGTTGGAGGCGCCTGTTTCACAAAGAGGCAGTCTCAAAGCGTTGAAATGAGTGGCAAGAATATTCTGCGATGGAATCATTCCGTCGAGAGGGAGGGGCATTTCTTTTTCCTTTATTTTTTCGTATCCAGTTGGATCACTGTCGGACTCTCCGTCGGATAGTTTGTGGTTAAGATCGAGAACATCACGGGTTGCAGAAGTTGGACGTCGTTTGGTTGTCCGTAGCAGCTGAAACAAAGAAAAAGAGGGAGAAGCCTCCAAAACAGTATGAGAAGTCCACAAGCAATGCAATGGATTGAGCCGAGTCTGTTTCGACATGTTGTTGTACACGCAAAAGCAAGGAGGAGGAGGAACAAATTAAAGATCCCATGATTCATCGATGCTAAGACACCATCGGGACCCTTGCAACGAGGAATCACACACACGTTCTGATGTCTGTGGGACGGTGACCATGAGAGGGAGGATCACTTGTTCGTGTTCTCATTCGATACCCCCTTTGATCGCCATTTCTGGAACATGTGATGGGCCACACTGTAGTAATTTAACGAGGGGAAATCGGAGTCCGATATGGTAATACTTGCATGTCTCGTTTGACCGACGGGCTAAGGCTAATGAATTGCTTGCTGGATGTGCACGAATTACAACCACTAATGTCTCAAATGGAGAGAGGCTCCCTCTTTCTCTGTGTGTGTGTGTGTGTCACATGGGGCAGTCACTTTCAATGGCCTATTGAAGACCGTGAGCAGCATCCCTATCTTTGCTTTCCTCCAAAAGAGGTCAAAGCTCCTCTGTTTGGGGTCTCGGTTCCATGGGCAAGTAAGTACATGAATGAATGCGACGAGGGAACGCCTAGACCCACAGGGTGGGGGGTGGTGGCCTGTCATTGGTTTGTGTCAGCATACGGTCCATGCTCATCGTAATAACGTAATCGCTGCGGTCGATCTCATTAAATCGCCTCGGGTGAATCCAAATAGCGTCCGCCACAATTTGGCCTTGCACATGTACGTGATCGACCACCCATCTTGACCCAGCGAAACAGTAAGGACTTTTATTCTATGTGGGTGGCGTGAGAAGCATTTCACCGGAAGAAAGAAGAAGGCTCGATACATGTGGGTGGTCGAGCGTCACGATCCATCCGATGGAGACGTTAGTCTACCTGCAGACCGTTTCCAACAAGCCATGATTTGATACATGTATGTGGGAAGGAACACTCGGCTCTGTGTTGTCTCCTTTGACCAGGCTCTGTAGGTGGTGTCTTACCGTTAAGTGCCCGACACAGGTAAAAGTTTGTAGAGGAGACTAGAGAGGTTAGAGTAGTCGCAAGATGGCAAGAGGGAGGGGAGGGTTCATCGAGAAAGTGTTTGTTTGGATGGCTTCTCTCTCTAGCATCGACGTGTGCAATGACATCGTAATAGGTTTCGGACCACCTGCTTTGGTTAGACAACCTTGCCGATTTTTCTGGTAGCAGTAGCGGTAGTGGTAGGATGACGATGAAATAGTGTGGTGGACCAGCACGCACACGTCTCATGACTCTGTTCTTGAAGCACATGGAAGGATGACCAGCCCACGCAGTGGTGGATAGCACCGCCACCGCCACCGCCATGTTCAATGCACCATCTTCTTCTAATCTGAATCTCCGGTAATTAAGATGATGGACCCGACAGTGATTGCAAGGGAAAGAGGGCAAGGCACCACCTCTCTCCATCCAAGAACACGATGCGATGCTTACCCTCAGAACCGTAAATGGATGCATGGCGAAAAAGTTTGAGGAAGCAAAGCTACCGTCACCGGCGAGTGGAGTGGTGTCTCATCGAGTAAATTAGCTAGATAGGATAGTAGTAGCAAAACCTAACCCGTTTATATTAATAAACAAACTGGTGGGTGGGTGAATTCATTAGTATCTTTCGATGGCGTAAGTAGCGAGTGCAATCTATCTTGCGGATTCCATGAATCGATTCGAACAGCAATGGTTCTGGCGTGTTTGTTACAAGACTATGACTGAAAACGACCCATCCAATAATCTCTTACGCTCCGCCGCCGCCAACGCCGCCGCCGCAAACTTGCCCATCCAATAAGCCACGCTGGGAGGAGGTGGAGGTTGAGGCTTCGCACAAGGAGGCGACTAGGAATTCCTATTCCTGCCTGCCTCGGCTTCTTCTTCCCACGGCTAGTGTGCTTCGTGGTGGACGGGCAAGAGAAATATACGAGTCAAATATCTCTGTGAGTTTAAAGTTTCAAAAATAATAATAATAAATGGTGATGGTTAAGTTGGACCAACTTACTTCTATTTGTTTAAACCCCGCCCCCCCCGCCCCCCCGCCAACCAAAAAGCAAATACTAGAGCAGCTTACAAAGTTCACCCATTAACTTATTCTGCAAGGTGATTTGCAATTACCTTTTACGAGTCAAAAGAAGCACCGACGACGTACCGATGGGTGTTTGATTCTGCATTCTAATATATATAATACAACCTTTTTCTGTCGCTCCTCGAATGGCGTGTTCTGGGCGGCATAATGATTGCTTCAAATTGTGCGGAGTCCTTCCATCACATCAGCTAATGGTTGATTTTTCCGCTTGACGCAAATAAATTCATTATTGTGGTGGAACATTCTCCCCCTTCACAGGTCTAGAAAGATGAAAGGAAGGCTACGCTACCGATTAGTCCAAAACGAGACGGCCATGCCCATCAAATCTTCCACCACTTCTCGAGAGATTCAAACCCTGTAAACCAAACACCAACTGAATGAATGCTTACCGTACCTCCTCCTCCTCCTCATTTTTCTTTCCTAACAGTTAGTTCCTCACAGGAGCATACTAACTAACATTTTGGCAGCAGAAATGACGTTTAAGCTTGTTCTGAATAGCTAACCTAACTAAACCCGACTAAAATCGACTACAGACAACAATCTAAACACGCTTCAAATATGCCCTTATCTGAGAGAGGGCCTTCCATGAATGACTTCTCACTGAATTTGTCCTACACACAGCATCCCACTTTCACATCTATTCTAAGGTACACCATACAAGACATAATTTATCGATGAAGCATGCATTACCGACATGTTGACAACATAGAGAGAGCTTAGCCATATAACAGCACAACAACAAGCCGAGACAGAGATAGCAAACAAAACCTAACGCCAATCTGCCAACCACTTAACCAAAAGCATCAGAACAAACTTCACTTTGTTAGCAAGGTCACAGATTCTGTTGCTGCTGGTCGCATTGCCATGCCCAAACAATATGTTTAAGGGCCGGTCTTATGTCCTGTGTCCACATCTCCTCGTATTCCAAGGCATCCCCTTGGGTCTTCTTGATCTCCACAATATGAAATTTTGGAGCAACCTTAAAAATCTCAGCATCAATGCCCAAAACCCCCCTTCGTCCAACCTTTGATCCTTCCATTCTTAGTACCCCGTAATCCTTTTTCTTCACTTTTAGCTTCAGGCGCTTGGCTATTTCCTCCAGTTCTGAGATTATAGAAGAAGCTGGCTGGTCAGACGCGAATCTTACCTCTCTCCTGTGGTCGGTCTCCTCAAATAAACCTGAAAGATCAAAACCTGCCGAATGAGAGATGATGTCAAAAGCATTTAAATTAGCAAGCTTTCCCATCTCCTCCTGTTTTGCCTCAACACCGTTGCTACCGTAGGAATCAAACACTTCATCAACATCATCAGAAGGATCAATTTCTTGTGTTGCCTTCTTATCATTCAATAATTTTCCATGAAGTCCCTTTCTGAACCAAGAATTTTCCATAATTTTTGCAATCACCATTCTAGTATTTGGATTTGGGTCTAGAATTCGCACAAGCAGTCTTCTAACATCCAATGGGAACAAACCCATGCATTTGAAGTCGGCTTTTACAATTTTCCTATACATCTCCATCAGATTTGAATCAAGGAAAGGGAGATAACCAGCCATGAGAACAAACAAAATCACCCCGCAAGACCAGATATCAGCTTTTGCACCGTCATATCCTTTTCTGCTGATCACCTCAGGAGCAACATATGCTGGAGTACCACATGCTGTGTGGAGCAAACCATCCTGCCTTTTGGACTCTGCAAGAGCACTCAAGCCAAAATCTGAAACCTTCAAATTTCCATTTTCATCGATAAGAAGGTTTTCAGGTTTCAAATCGCGGTGATAGACGCCTTTGCTGTGACAGAAATCCACGACACTGATCAGCTGCTGAAAATATTTTCGTGCAACATTTTCTTTGAGCCTACCTTTCGCAATCTTGCTAAATAGCTCACCACCTTTTACATATTCCAGGATAAAGTATATCTTAGATTTCGTGGCCATTACCTCATAAAGCTGCACAACATTTGGGTGACTCACCAATCTCATCACAGCAATCTCTCGCTTTATCTGATCAGTAAGCCCTATCTTCATGACCTTCTCTTTGTCGATCACTTTTACAGCCACGCCCTGGGAAGTTTTCAAATTCCTAGCGTAGTAAACTTTAGCAAAAGTTCCTTTGCCTAGTAATCTCCCGAACTCATACTTCTGCATCAACACACTTCCTTTACTTTCCATTTCCATCTCTAATATAGCAAGGACACTGGGGAAAAAATTGTTTTAAACCCCCCTGCTAGAGTGTAATATACTATTACGGAATTCAATATCCAGCACAGCTGAGCTCAACCATCTTCCACAAGGTCATAAGACATCAAAGCCACCAGAACAATTACAGATCCACTATGTGGCTGTGTATCTAGCATGGATTGGAAATGAATGTGTACTGTAGCATCCTCAAAGACGAACAATGGTAGCTTATCCGGAGCAACACCATGGTAATTAACCTTAGAAAAGGATCTTGTGTGCAAGCACATCTTTCAGCATTCCGTGATAATTGTCTTCCTAATTTTTGCTGGCAACAATGAAAGAAACATAGTGATGTCAGCAAATCACAGTTTAATTGCATATTTACAAGATGACTGGCAGGTCCCACAAATAGGATTGAAAAGGTTAACTTAAGTTGGTACAGTTGAGTCATCAAGCTTCACTCGGTTACGGTTCTGTGACTTCTTAAATAACTTAAATAGTTTTGCATGTATGTTTCAAATGTTAGTGATATTATATAACCACAAGTTTCTTATTCCTTGATTATTCAAAGTGCTGAATCGAACAGAAATTAGTCACAAGGGTAAAAAATTATTTCCCCTTCTATCTTCCATGGCCTCTACTTTACCACGTATTGATCAATATTTTTCACCGCTCTCGATTTCTATGGTATACCCTTGAGGTTCTAATTCATCGATTATTTGAAGAATTAAATCGAACAGAAATTAGCCAGAAGGGTGGTGATTGTAAATAATTGTTTCCTGTTTTATCTTCCAGAGACTCTACTTTCCCATTTATTCAACAATACATCCTACTGCCCTCAATTTCCATAACCAATTGTGTTACAGAAGGAATCATAATATGATTAATAGGAAGCCGCTGTTTGCAGATTTTTCATCCTGTTCAGGCCTTAAGCATGTAAACTAACAAAAGCATTATAAACTTCGTAATCACATTCGAGGCAAATGATGTTGAAAGACTTGCCAAAGATTAGCATAAAACGCGAAAGGATAGATGAATTCGTACTTTAGACAAGCCAGTCTAAAAAGCAGCATACATACAGAATAAGCAATGGTTTATACTAATGATAATAGAATTCAGGCTAAGGATTACATAACAAATGCAAGATTTTCAAATAAACCATCAACTACATAACTTATAGAAGTAAAAATGATGTGAAAAAAGCTGTAAGATGGTAAATCCACCAAACAGATCATTCCAATGCTAGTCCGGAGCATCAGATTCAAGAATGTTTAGAATCGGAAGTAATACTACGATCAGACAGTTTCTGAAGATACGAAGTGGTAATTAAAACTGAGATTATATGGGCAGTTTAAAAACAAATCACCAATCTCAAAACACGAAAACAGTTAAAACCCCAACACAAATGTCTACATGATATAATCAAGAAACGAGATCGACTGCAAATTAGGATCCAACGAAACGGAATAAATCCTTCTTTCACGCCATACCCGCCGGAATCAGATTTTTCAAAGAGAACACACACCATCGAAATCGGATCTCTCGTGGAGGTAAAACCCAAGAAAAACCAATCGCCAAAATGGAATACACTGACAAGGAAAAGAGCAGCGAGAACACCTTACGAACCGACGGCGAGCGTGGTGGCGATGCCCAGGATGAATCGCCAAGAGCAATAACGAGAAAAGGGAGAGAGAGGAGTAGAGAAACCCCAACCCCTCGCCGTCCTTTTAATTTCGCCTCTCCCTCCCAAAATAGAGAGTATGCCGCTCTGTCCGATGTAGATTACCAAAAACACCCCTCGGCCGGCCTCCTCTTCGTGTAGGTGTAGCGCATCGTTTCGATTGGCGCCCCCCATTCTTCGTTGCCTTCCCGTCCTTGCAATTTTACGATTGATAGTTACTAAACTTAGTCGACTCACTCAAATTAGCATCAAATTATGGAATTAAACAATAAATACGTTAGAATTATTTCAGATCAATTAAAAGACGAGTCTTTGTTGTCTTATTTTAGTTTATGCTAATAAATCACATCGATTAAGCAAATACATGGCAAGTCATCTTTGGCACCGATAAGATCTTTTCTCAAGACAGTATACAAATGCCAATTTAATTTCAAGTTTACTAATGAAATATGGATTCTTTGTATGCCAAGAATGGTACGTTGGCAATTGTGATACGAGTACGTATAAGGTAGCATGACAATTGGTAGCCTTTGCTTCGAAAGAAGTGGTGGTGGTTGCGTGTGCCCCAATCTGCAGCATCGATGCACTGATTTCGCTGGTTGTCCTTCTTTACGTCTTTGATATTTCTCCAATAGCATTCGTTAGGAGTATGAGCTTCGTCTTCGATTCCTAGAACTCATATGGCTTGAACCTCTCACCAGAGTGTTTTCTGAGTTTGGGCATCCGAGGCGGACCATCAAAAGAGCCTTTGCCCTGATGAGCAGGGCGTCTGAAGTTTATTGCTTCTGCTTTCATTTGTATTTGATATTCGACGTACGCTTAGTTATCAACCTTTCTGCCTCCGTCGAGTTTGATCTACGAAGACGGTATGTCCAGATAGTCGAGGCTTGTGAAATGAGCTCCTTCGACGACGCGACTCGGTAGAACACTCGAGCTCCGTGAGCAATTCCGAGATGGATCATGATGACCCCGCGAGAGAGAAGCAGATCGAGTTGCCGAGAAAGAACATTTTGACAGATACCACGGATTAAAACTCCTCCTGAGAAGATGATTATTCGACCATTGTGATTGTGACGAATGTAAAGATCGAAACCCGTGCTAGTGGCTCTTTTCAGACGGAGGCCATCCCTGGGTTCCACAAAAGATGGCAACCGCCTCCATGTTTGGTGGGCACCATGATCGTCCTACTTCGCCTGCGCGTAGAATTATTAGTCAGCGGCACGATGCCATTCCCACACAAATGTTGCAGCTGAAGCCGCGGAATGAGATGCATCAGCCACTCGGAAGTGGAGGCGGAGTTCGGACCCATCCACTGTGGGTGTGGAACGTGTCGAAGAGGCAAACACGTAGCGAGACACGCCGAGGAAGGTCGGTCGGTCGGTCGGTCGGCTGGCTTCCTTTCCCGCGGTGTTCCAACTACAAAGTGGGAGGGGGTCGTTGGTGTTCGGGTTGACCCTCCCGATCGACTCCCAATTTAATTTGCCTGTCCATCTTAAATTACTTCTTCTTATTGTTATCATTGAATAACTTGCAGAAATTTGAGAACGACGAAATGAAGAACGCTACGAGTTGACTCGTTGGGGTGTGGCATTTACCGTGCGATGAATGATATATGCATCGAACCTAACAAAGTTTACTTGCGTTCCGGAGATCCATCTCCGCGGCCGCAAGTACAACGGGATGACCCAACTGTTGGATACGGCACCGACTAGCATCGCGTTTAGGTAGGTGTTCTTTAGATATCATCCATGAGCTTTATGGTGGAGTGGTGTACAGGTGTAGCCTCCCACTTGTAACTCGAAGCAATTCGTTGTGGACATTCCGATCGGGCTCTTGGCATGCACTGCTGCTGCTTGCACTCCTCGTCGTATTAAAAGCCATCCAACATCACCTCCTCCACCACCATTCATCGGCTTTCCCCGGTCTCCTCCTCTCTCTGTCTCTGCTGCTGCTTCCACCTTTGCCCAAAGCATCTAGTGGTGATAAAGTTCTCTCTCTGTCTCTCTCTTTCTCCGCTGCTGCTGCTGCTTCCACCTTTGCCCAAAGCATCTAGTGGTCACAAAGTTTGCTCTTTCTTGTTCTCCCATATGGCCGTCAGTACGACAAAATCTATCGGAGTTCTCTCTCTCCTACTCCTCCTCCTGCTCTTGCTCGGGTGTCACCAATGCGGTGCAACGCGGGGTCTCAACGTTGGGTTACCAAAAGAAAGCCCCGCCCTCGATCATTCGAGCCGGAGGTCGAAATATAAGAAAGTCGACGTGGCGCTGCTGGCCTTCTCCATGCTTCCTAGAGGACCCGTGCCGCCGTCCGGCCCCATCGGAGGTATCAACGGAGGAAACAACTGACTCGGCGGAAGAACAAGGGTTATAGTATGAATCGATTTGCTTCCCGAAAAACACAAACGTGCAGTTCCATTACGTTCTTTTATTTATTTTCATTTTCTGTAAATATTGGTGTAAGAGAGAATGTGTGTGGTGATGTGATTTTGCTACATATGTGTCAGATAGTACACAGGAATAGATTGTGATACGTTTATTCACAGGCTTTGTTTGAAAAGAATCATATATTATTTTTCTTCTTCGGAAAGAGCGGTGGCGGCACGGCAACAGCGTCCAACGTTGATATCTGAGGAAGTAGGAAGGCAAACAAAAGAGACGGAGAGGGAGAACGGGGCAGCGTAGGAGAAGAGCATGTCTGTCGATCTCCTCCTACCACCGACCAAGTCGGCCCCACACGTGTTTGGCAAGTGACAAGGGAGGTGGTCCAATATGCCCAATGCTGACTTTTCAGTGGATCTTAGTTTTATGATCCTTTCAGATGACAGTGGCGGAGCATAGGATGTTAAAAGGGGAATAGAAAATAACACATTAAGAATGCATAAAAGTACAAAAGCAGAAACGTAATAAGATTTGACATGATAATGAGGTAAAAATTTTGACACTCATGATGATGGATTACCACGAGAACAGGAAAGGAGATCCGATCATGCTTTTCGATGAGCTTAATCTCATCATACCCGCACGAAGGACTGAGGTGCTATTAAAAGAAGTCGCCCTTTCCTCCGAGAAAAAAAATTTATCTAAAAAATTCATTAGTATTGGCTCGATCACCGTCGCATTCATCCATCACAACTAATATCACGCTCCTCGTTCCCTCTCGATCGTCATCTCCTCCCCCTCCGAGAAGAAAAAAAAGAGACAATGATACTAGGAGTAGAATGGTAGAGGATGATAAGTTTTTATTTTTTTAAGTCATGAAAAACATGTCGATATATAAAAATGAATTATGAGGATTAGGAGTGTTGAAAAATCAAACATGAAAATAAACCAAATCGATTTAAAACTAGTTTGGTCTAAACTGATTTATAAATTATTCGATTTTGAATATTATATTGATTTGATTAATCGAATTGAATCAAATTAATTTTAATTTAAAATATCAAGTTCATTATTCTAATTTCTTAATTGATAAGAAGTCAACTGGTAGGTACATCTTAGACTTTTGTACTCGTCTGTTTTAAGAAGTTGAGTAACAAATCGATGATTGAGTCTTCTTTGACCAAATCGATGCTTTGCTTGTGTGCTCTATTATTACCTTATATTTTATGATTAGTTGAAGAGTATAGGAACCAACGACTCATAAGTCTATCAGATCTTTCTTATCCTCAAAATGTTTTCTAGATGTTAAATTACATAACTACCTATTATCAATTTTTTGATATTATAGTTTGCTAGGTATAGGGCTTCCAATGTCTTATTAATCAAATTGGTTCAAGTGTCTAATTTTATAAATAACATTGTCTTAATTTTATAAATATTATTATGATGTCTAATTGAATTAAGATTGAATTAAATTGGTTCGTTTAGAAATTATATAATATTTTAATTACTAAAGTTATAGATTAATTAATTTAATTTAATTTAATTAATTGATTTTGAATTAGTTCGATTAGATAGATCTGAATATGTTTTGGTTCAAATTATCTTAATTTAATTAAACTGAATAAAAAAATTTGATTTGACTTTTAATGATTTGATTCAAATTTATTTGAACACGACTAGTCCAATGATAAAAATTTCTTAAAGTAAAATATCAAAAAAAAGTATGTTTATGGTAAATTATATAACTGACGATGGTTGAAATCATGCCTCATCCATTCCCGATAGTAATAAGCAGGGTTAGATCCAATAGTGCCTAACCCAATTATGGTTAAGGTTAAGCTGGATAAAGTATGAAATGTAATTATAAAGTATGTTTGAGATAATAAACTTATAAAAAAAAAATTGGGTTTCTCATAGATTTTTTCGTATAGTGGAAAAAATCTTATATTTCCTATATAGGAATAGGATAAATTTTCGGGAAGCCTCCCTTATCCTCTAGAATGCATTGTCGTCGCCAAATTCACGATGATGCTATGGCGGTCCCATTGTGCGCGTTCGGGAGATGATAGCAGATCGTCGGAGGTTGGCACATCGTGGCCGGTCTGGACACTACAGCAGGCCCGTATGCTCCCGCCGGAAAATTATAGCAGAGGCTGTTCCTACTTGCACCGTTGGCCCGAGTCTGGAATCTGCGGCCTGGGCTGTCGAAGCCGGCTCATGATCCGCACTGGAAATTGTAGCAGGCCGGTTGTCTCCCGCACCATCGTCAATATGAAATCCGCAGCAAGCGTGACATCGTCGGTGGATCCCTTCTGCCACGACAAACGTAGTTTAAGTTGCCACCGAGTGTCAGAAGCATGCCAAGTTGAGTTTGACCTACACATGCCCGCCGGGAATCCTCCTTTTCGTTCGTTTATTTCTGGGGATGCTGAATGGTCGACGAGAAGCATTCCACGCTTCTGGCGGCCGATCTCTTACCGTCAATTGACGTGGAGGACATCCAAATCCAAGGATGGGGGAAAGATGTGCTGACATGGGATGGCATCTTGGAAGGAATCAACCGGAACATAACCCTGGCCTTCCCCTCCACCGGACATCCACTCAGCCGTCAATTTGGGCTTCCAACAACCCACTAGATCATGGGGCAGAAGCAAATAAGTTCCGCAAGCAATCGGATTCAACCAAACTGCAAAGGACGTTCCCGTCGACCATCTTCGATGAGCACACACAATTTTAATTTACTTCTTTAGGACATTTCGTCCACGGATGCAAGACAACAGGCTTCGTATCGTCTCCCCCAAATATATCTATATATTAAAGAAGACAAGAATCATAATCTGCAGAACACAAGTCAAAGGCCATAAACACTACTAATATTTGTCCATCGAATTATATATATATATATAATATTGGTATTATGAAGTCGAGTTTGGTGCAGCACAACGGCAGGTACGCAAGAGGGTCAAATAAAGTAATCACCTTCTCGGAAGCAACGTTGCCACACCGCACGCGCTCTGCGACCCCCACCTACTCCCATTACCTTCCGCTCATTCACGCCGTCAGAAGTAACGGATTCCGTCAAAACCTACCACCAGTCCAACCTCCTCTATATATGTATGTCCCTCTCATCTTAAACTCTCACAGCTCCACCGCCACCGACGTCTATCTGTCACCATCGTCCTCGATATGGATCTGCTCCTGCTGGAGAAGGCCCTGCTGGGCCTCTTCGCGGCGGTGACGCTGGCCATCGTCGTCTCCAAGATCCGAGGCAAGCACTTCAAGCTGCCGCCCGGCCCCTTCCCCGTGCCGGTGTTCGGAAACTGGTTGCAGGTGGGGGACGACCTCAACCACCGCAATCTCACCGCCCTGGCCAAGCGTTTCGGCGACATCCTCCTCCTCCGCATGGGCGTGCGAAACCTGGTGGTGGTCTCCTCGCCGGAGCTCGCCCGGGAGGTGCTCCACGCGCAGGGAGTGGAGTTCGGTTCTCGCACCCGGAACGTCGTGTTCGACATCTTCACCGGAAAGGGGCAGGACATGGTGTTCACCGTGTACGGCGACCACTGGCGCAAGATGCGGCGGATCATGACCGTTCCCTTCTTCACCAACAAGGTGGTACAGCAGAACCGGCAGGGGTGGGAGGAGGAGGCGCAGCAGGTGGTGGAGGACGTCAAGCGGGACCCCCAGGCCGCCACCCAGGGGATCGTTCTCCGCCGCCGGCTGCAGCTGATGATGTACAACAACATGTACCGGATCATGTTCGACTACCGGTTCCAGGGCATGGACGACCCCGTCTTCAACAAGCTCAAGGCCGCCAACGGCGAGCGCAGTCGCCTCGCCCAGAGCTTCGAGTACAACTACGGCGACTTCATCCCCATCCTGAGGCCCTTCCTCAGGGGCTACCTCAAAAAGTGTCAGGATCTCAAAGACAGCCGCCTCAAGCTCTTCAACGACCACTTCGTCGCGGAGAAGAGGTGAGGACATACACACCCGAGCCGTATTTGTACTCCCGAATTATTTCTCGCGTGCGTCCAGGGGCTAATTCAGAGAACTATGTATGGATCAGGAAGAAGATGGAGGAACTGGGATCCAAGATGGAGCTCAAGTGCGCCATCGATCACATCCTGGACGCGGAGAGGAGGGGAGAGATCAACTACGACAACGTTCTGTACATCGTCGAGAACATCAACGTCGCAGGTACGAGCGCTCCTGTTTTCTCCACCATTTTATTCTGCACGCATAAAAGCTCGAAGCGGTGAGTAAAGCGTCGGATCACATGATTCATTGTTCCGTCGAACGAAGCTGCGTGTCGGTCTATTCTTGCAGTCTGCAAGGGGCAGCTTATGCATCAAAGTCATGGGCTGGCATGGGACCATGCACGCTGTCAAAGATGACAGCTTGTGAGAAGATTTCTTCTCCAACATTGACAAAGGAGGAACAAACGACAATCCCCAAAACAAAGGTCACAGGGACAAAGGAATCTATATATATCTATGCTACTGTCTGCGTTGAAATGTACATTGCATGCTTGAGCGCAAAGCAAAGCGAGACGTGAGAATCGAGTAACTTAGCTTTGGCACACGCTTAGATATAATATTCCAAAGTTATTCACTTGAGCCTGTGAAATTTCTCTGCTATCCTTTTTAAGATATTAACTCGTTTTATTAGTGATTTAGTTTTCGCTGCCAGCTCTCTAATTCATAGTAGGATTGATCCTCCCCAGTTAGGTTGGTCAGACTGCTGGTGGCCTGACCTATCATCACGACGGTGTCAAACGAGATCGGCTCGACGGTCTTTGGTCACCGGAAATAATTCACCATCACGTTTTCCTTGAAAAGCCTTGTCCCGTGTGTCGGCTCACAAGAGGATCTTTTGAGGCAGTCGGCTTAACTAAGGTTAACGTGATGTCGTCGGTGCATCCATCATATCTCCAACCACAAGACTTGAGAGGACCTTAGCATGCATCCACCACATGTTCACGATAATGATGAGATCCGATGGGAGTGAAATTTTTGTTAGGACGTATGGTAGTAATGGCTCTCACGGAATCAGATTAATTCCTATAGCAAAATCTAAATTTTTTTGTGTACATCATTGTTTTTGGATTTTGATCGTCCGTTAACGTGGGTGCGTGCAGCCATCGAGACGACGTTGTGGTCCATCGAGTGGGGGGTGGCGGAGCTGGTGAACCACCCTGGGATCCAGCGCAAACTCCGGCAGGAGCTGGACGCCGTGCTTGGCCCGGGCGTACCGATCACGGAGCCGGACATCCCGAAGCTGCCCTACCTGCAGGCGGTGGTCAAGGAGACCCTCCGGCTGCGCATGGCCATCCCCCTCCTCGTCCCCCACATGAACCTCCACGACGCCAAGCTCGGCGGCTACGACATCCCCGCCGAGAGCAAGATCCTGGTCAACGCCTGGTGGCTCGCCAACAATCCCGCCCACTGGAAGAACCCGGAGGAGTTCCGGCCGGAGCGGTTCCTGGAGGAGGAAGCCAAGGTGGAGGCCAACGGCAACGACTTCCGGTACCTGCCCTTCGGCGTGGGCCGCCGGAGCTGCCCCGGCATCATCCTCGCGCTCCCCATCCTCTGCATCACACTCGGTCGCCTGGTGCAAAACTTCGAGCTTCTGCCGCCGCCGGGGACCGACCAGGTGGACACCACCGAGAAGGGCGGCCAGTTCAGCCTCCACATACTGAAGCACTCGACCATCGTCTGCAAGCCCAGAGCGTGATCCCAACGTTCTTGGCAGGGCGTGCGGGGCCTCCGGGAGTTCGTAGACGGATGGGGTTTCTTCTTTGGTTTCGTTGACTCGGTCACGGTGTGATGGGTGTGTGGGAGAAGTGATCTTCGAATTAGGGTGACGGGATAAGCGACGACGAGGACAGTTAAAGCATGTTCATACTTGTGATAATATTAATGGCTACCGAGAAGTATTATCACTACATGGAGATAAAATCCACATGATTAAGAACGCCGTGTGTGTTCCTCCTTTCTTCTTTACCTTCATCCCGCAGAAGCAATGGGTTGACATCTGTCGGTGAGCTACATGCATCGACCCGGAAATGTCTCCACGAGCAGCAGGAGGAACATCCACCGACGTCCCACCGCCTAAACAGCACACTTATCTGCCCGATGGCTTTCGATTGGATTGGTGGAGTGTAACTTTCGGTCGTCCTTGGCTGATGGTGTTGCAATGTACTCTTTTCGCCAACTTGATTAGGTGAGATCCTGCGGACATAAATCACGTGTGAAGGATGTGAAGCACTTCACACGAAGAAGAAAAGAAGACTTGCAGGTGAGCCAAACCCATCGCACTCGAGTCATCCCACCCAACCTACACCGACACATATTGTGGAGTCGTCTTCGGCAGGATGCGTACCTTTGCGTGTGCTTCGTTGCATATGCATGTCAGCAAGCTAATACATCGCATTAGATCGTCCTGTTGATGAGAAGCACCATTCGACAATGCGCAATCGCGTAAAGATTTCTGTTGGTAATTGTTATGATTTTGTGGGAATACATCGCATTAGATCTCTTAGATCTTGAAATGCATATAGCTTCGTTTTTCCCGTCACGTAACAAAGATATTTATAAGTGATAAGGGTATTAATTATGATAAGACCCCCGCGACATTAGCTGTCGTCCCGCGCCTCTGACGGGCTGACAATGCCTGGCCAGCATGGGCCAAAACGCCAAATCGAGGCCCATTAACGATCGGTCAGACTCGTCTCCTCACGACACGCCAACGACAATGTCAGACGTCATCAGGAGTACGATCCTGCTCCCAGCGAGCAGGCGCATCCGGTAAACACTCAAGCTCCTTATAAATACCCTCGAGTTCTAAGACGTGGGGGGGGAGAAAAAACACTCTAAAAACCACTCTTCTTCACATCACTGACTTGATCGTCGGAGGGGTCAGGCCGAGCTTCCGACCCGACCTGTGTGTAGGGACGAGGACGAGGAGCGTCGCCGGACTTACAGGCGTGGAGCCCTCTCCCGGAGGAAACGACGTCCTTTCCCCCCCGGCCGAATCCCTCAGCGGGTCGATGATCTCCACTGCCCCAAGGAACCCCCCGGGAGATTCCCTCCATTCGGATCCAGAACAAGCCGCGTCGGCCCCGAGGCCACGACATAAAGTTGTTTACCCCAACACTTTGGCGCTAGAAGGAGGGCCCGAATGTCGAGGGATCACCAAACCGACTTGGTCGAACCCGCAACCGAAATGTCATACCCGGTTGCGGGTCCAGGAGAACATTCCCCACAGACCGGCCGTCGTGACGAACCCCTGGCCGTGACCTAGGAGCGTTACTGGCGGATATTCAACGACCCGGGTTTAGCGCCCCTTGACGCCCCCTCGGCCGCACCCTCTCAAGTTTCGTTCGAGGCCTTCCTCGACCTCACACATCAGGTTCAAGCTTTGGTCGGTATGGTGCAGGCTATCATTCCACTCGTCACTCGGACGCTGCACTCGTCGACTGCCCAACCGGCTCAGCAGCAGGAGCCACACGTCCGAGCTCACGCTCAGCCCATGGAGCCTCCTGCTTCCCCTCGGCCCCCGACGTCTCCTCTCGGGGATCGAGTGACGGCGAACCAAGGAGGCCACGCGGAACCCGAGGTCCTCTCTTCGGCCTCGACCGACTCTTTGCGAGCCGAGCTGCTCCTCGTCTGTCAACGGTTAGACGAGGTACAGAAGGAGATCCGCAGGTCGAGGGGAGAGCCCGGGGTAGACTCGCGACAGGGATCCCCATTCATCCCCGAAATTCGGGACCAGGCGGTCCCACAGAACTTCCGGCTTCCCTCTTTGGACGCATATGATGGCTCTTCCGACCCGACGGACAATGTAGCAGCCTTCTGCACCCAAATGGCGCTATATGGAACCTCTGACACTCTGATGTGTAGGGTGTTCCCCACGACCCTGAGAGGATCCGCTCGCGTGTGGTACAACGCCCTGACGACCGGGACGGTGGCCTCGTTCAACCAGCTCGCCAGGGACTTCGAGCTCAACTTCCTAGCCAGCACACGGCCGAAGCCGTCCATCACCCTTCTCCTCGGACTACGTCAGATGGAGGACGAGCCCCTCTCCCACTTCGTAAACCGCTTCGCGACACAGATTCGGGGCTTATCTAACGCTCATCCCTCTCTCTTAATGCAGGCATTCATGGCAGGATTGCGACCTTCCCGCTTCTTCTGGTCCCTTGTGGAAAGACCCCCCACCGCGTTACCCGAAATGTTTCAACGGGCGAATCATTTCGTCGCCGCCGAGGCATGGATGGTTGAGAAGCGGGAAGAACGCACGAGGGTTAGACCAGAACCGGCCCGCGGGCAATAGCCCGCCGCGACCAGGTGCCGGCCGTACCGATCTGACACGTCCGCTCTCGCGCCTCCCCTGCCTCCTCTGGGCGCATCTCGGACGGAGATATTCCTACAGATAAGGGAGCAAGGGTTGCTCAAGCCCCCTGTCCCGATGAGGAACCCACGAGAGCTCGCCGATCAGTCCAAATATTACCGCTTTCATAGGCAGAATGGACACGACATCGAAGACTGTCGTGAACTGAAGCGGCAGGTTGAAGAGCTTGTCAGCAGGGGTCGCCTTAGCCGATATGTCCGCCAAAACAGGGAGCCCTCGCCACACCCGGTGGGTCCGGTGGAGCGACACATCGACGTCATCACCGGAGGGCCGGCGGTCGGGGAAACTAGCATGTCGGGAAGGAAGGCCTACGCCCGTTCCGCCGCATCCGACGCCCCCCAACGCGCCCCCGACTCTGAGGTTGTCTTCCCTTCCGAAGACTCCCGGCGGCTGGAACACGATGACGCGTTGGTAATAACGGCTCGGATCGCCAACGCCCAGGTAAAGAGAATCATGGTTGATGCAGGGAGCTCAGCCGATGTGCTCTACCTGGACGCCTTCCGGAGGATGGGGCTAGCCGGAGAATCCCTAAAGCCTATCTGCTCAGCACTCACGGGATTCACCGGCGATTCAATTTCACCGGTAGGGACTGTCACTCTGCCCCTGACTTTGGGGGCGCCGCCGAGAGCCAAGACGGTGATGTCCACCTTCTTGGTAGTTGACCTCCCCGCCGCCTACAACGCCATCCTTGGTCGCCCCACCCTCAACAAAGTCAGAGCTGTGGTCTCTACCTACCATCAGACGGTGAAATTCCCTATCGACTCCGGGACAGGGGAAGTTCGCGGCAGCCCCCAGGAGTCCAGACGGTGCTACTTGGCGGCGGTTTCGATGCGCAAAAGGGTTAACACCGGCCAACCTCTGGACGACCCGAGGGAAAAAAAGCGGCCGACCCAGCGCCCGGAACCGACAGCGCCCACTTATGACATTCCGTTGACAAAGGACCGACCGGATCGGACGGTCCAGGTCGGGTCGGACCTCCTCGAGCAAGAGCGGGAACAACTTGTCGGCTTCCTTCAGGAGAATGCCGACATCTTCGCCTGGTCACCGTTCGACCTGACGGGCGTCAACCCAAGCACCGCCCAGCACCACTTGAATATTTCGCCCGAGCTGGCCCTGCAAATGCAGGTGGACGCCATTCGTGTCTTCACCGACTCGTAGCTCGTGGCCAAGCAACTCGGCGGCGGATACGAAGCCAGGGAGACAACCATGATCAAATACCCGGCGGAGGTAAAAAACTTAACTTCTAAGTTCTCCCGCTTTACGATAACCAGGGTGCCGAGGAGACAAAATCAGAAAGCCGACGAGTTGGCAAAACTGGCCTCGGGACCTGACCACAGGAATCACCCCGAGATTGAGGAGCTCCCGTCCCGCGCCATCTCGATCGCGGCTATAACTTCCACCCAGGCGAGCCCCACGTGGGTGTAGGAGATGCTGCTTTTCAAACGCAGCGACATTCTGCCTGAGGACGAGGCCACGACCCGGCGCATACGCCAAACCCAGGCAGGGTATTCCGAGATGAACGGACTGCTATACAAGCGATCCTTCTCCCGACCACTGCTGCGATGCCTCGAACCAAAGGAAGCCCGAGCAGTCCTGACCGAGGCCCATGAGGGGATCTGCGGGGAGCACATCGCTGGTCGGACGCTGGCCTACAAAATCCTGCGTCAGGGGTACTACTGGCCTACCATGTCCCGAGACGCAAGGTCCTATGTGCAGCGGTGCGGTCCATGCCAGAGGCACGCTCGAATGCCACGACAGCCGGCGGTCCCTTTGTCCCCCATCGACAGCGCATGGTCGTTTGCACAGTGGGGGTTGGACCCCCTCGGCCCCATGCACAGCCAGCACGCTGCCTTGGCCCCTCGGCCCCATGCGCGGCCAGCACGCTGCCTCGGCCTCTCGGCCCCATGCGCAGCAAGCAGCCCGCTGCCTCGGCCCCATGCGCGGCCAGCACGCTGCCTCGGCCTCTCGGCCCCATGCGCAGCAAGCAGCCCGCTGCCTCGGCCCCATGCGCGCATGCCCGCCTGCGTTGTGCTCCTCGGCTCCATGATGCCCGAGACACACCTGCGCAGTCTGCCCGCCTGCGCTGTGCTCCTCGGCTCCATGATGCCCGAGACACACCTGCGCGGTCTGCCCGCCTGCGTCGTGCTCCTCGGCTCCATAATGCCCGAGACACACCTGCACGGTCTGCCCGTCTGTGTCGTGCCCCTCGGCCTCATGTCGCCCGAGGCCACACTAGCGCGGCCCGCCCGCCTACGTCGTGCCCCTCGGCCTCATGTCGCCCGATGCCACACCAGCGCGGCCTGCCCGCCTGCGTCGTGCCCCTCGGTTTCTTATCGCCCGAGGCCACACCAGCGCGGCCTGCCCGCTTGCGTCGTGCCCCTCGGCTTCATGTCGCCCGAGGTCACACCTGCACGGCCACCGCACCCCCACCACATCACTTCAGATCCGTAATTTCCGCAATCCTCGCGGCGAACCAGCTCCGCTCAGCTATCATAGTCCCAGAAACCCAAGACCATGTTTCGTGCCTCCCTACGACGACCATCGCATAGCCTCTTTTGGGGGTGGAGTATGATAAGGGTATTAATTATGATAAGACCCCCGCGACATCAGCTGTCGCCCCGCGCCTCTAACGGGCTGACAACGCCTGGCCAGCATGGGCCAGAACGCCAACCGAGGCCCATTAACGATCGGTCAGACTCGCCTCCTCACGACACACCAGCGGCAATGTCAGACGTCATCAGGGGTACGATCCTGCTCCTAGCGAGCAGGCGCATCTGATAAACACTTAAGCTCCTTATAAATACCCTCGCGTTCTAAGACGCAGGGGGGAGAAAAAACACTCTAAAGACCACTCTTCTCCACATCACTGACTTGATCGTCGGAGGGGTCGGGCCGAGCTTCCGACCCGACCTGTGTGCAGGGACAAGGACGAGGAACGTTGTCGGACTTACAGGCGTGGAGCCCTCTCCCGGAGGAAATGACGTCCTTTCCCCCCGGCCGAATCCCTCAGCGGATCGACGATCTCCACTGCCCCAAGGAACCCCCCGAGAGATTCCCTCCATTCGGACCCAGAACAAGCCGCGTCGGTCCCGAGGTCACGACATAAAGTTGTTTACCCCAACAATAAGAAACAAGGCGTGGGCTGCCCGTCCATAGATTGCCCCCACCTAATTAATAGTCAGTCAGGTCGACCAACATTCCTGGCTTCCGACCAGACTAACATGCCGATGGATGGATAGATTCCAGGCAACAACCACTCGAAAGATGGGCTTCTATCGACCCCACGGTGCCTGCCAAAATCCGGTTTATAGAACGCCACAATTAGTGTTCTTAGGTTGTCGTTGGTGGTGGCGGTGGCGGTGGTATAAATATCTATTCTGCCATAGTCTGCCATTAACGCCTACCAGGTAGAGAATCGATCATAAATGAGTTCGTATGGTTGATGGAGTTTATTCTGAGTAGTTGTAACTCATACTTCTCTTAAGTTCCCTCACTGGATAAGGATGTCGAACAGCGCTGCAGATTGCGTTGGCCATTTAAATTAGAAGAGTCTCGGAGATGGCACGTTGGAACACCGCACCGCTCTCCTCCAATATTCTGAGCGGATCCAACGGTGGACCGAAGGATGGAGCCGAAGTCCACGTTGCCGACTGCGTCAAAGACGGATTGACGAAGCGGCTTCTGCACGGAGTCACCGTGGAACCATACGTTCCTGTTTATAGACACGCCTCGGTCAACGGAAGACTTGGTGGACGGGGAATACTGTGCCTGTGGCGGTACGACACCATGACAACGCATCACGTACGCTGCGACCGAGATTATGGATCCAGCAAGCAGCAACAGCATAGGCGGAGAGTGGATTGCCAACTCCGATGACGACGCATCTACTCTGATAGGATGCGGGGGACGCATCTCTCTCGTGATATGGTGATCCTCTAACCGAGGCCCGATCATGGAACCGAATCGGCCTCGGACGGTTTGTGCATGGGCTCGTGTGACACGTCGAGATGAGTCGGAAAAGGCCATCTATCGAAGACATCTCATGCGTGTTCTTAAATGTGATTCCGTCCGCCTAAGCCCAACTCTAGAGGAAATTGCACCTGCAAGTTGTCAAATTCATGCATGAAAGAGAAAACAAACAACCAAATCGATTCCGTCATTTTTCTTTTTCTTGTAATCTAAGAAGAAGAAGAAGAAGAAAATATTGATCTTTTTCGAATCAGACTTTGATATCACACTTTGCTAGCTTTGTATCAAATTCTAGAAAAAAGAGAAAGAAAATAATAGAAGAAAATAAGAGTAAATCGATTAAGAGGGAAAGGAATAATAGTAAATATAGAAAGAAAATTAGAAGATGATAGATATTAGAGTAATTATTTATAATCAACTTATTTCTATCTTGAAAAATACAAAAAAATCAGTTTTGGATCGTTAAAATGAGAATTCTATCTATTTCATAAGGACTGTAAAATTTAGTATAAAATGATTTTATTGAGTATGGTCTTTAGTAATATTAGAATGCTGTGGATGATAAAATTATTTTCTATCAAATTTTATAATCCTTAAATGGAATTCACATTTTAATGATTCAAAATTAATAATTTTTATTTCTGAAAATACATACCATTTTCTTATTTTTTTTTCAAGATCTACTAGTCTTTTTTATTTTTAAAAAAATATTTATTAGCTTTTTTATTAGTGGATTCATTCAAAAACACACCAAAAGATAAAATATATTTTTTTAAAAAAATAATAAAAAAATCTATCATATCCCATTGAATATTTTTATCCTCATCTATTTATCTTAATCTAAGTTTGTGTTGTTTTATCTAATTATAATTATTGAAATTAATTTCATAAAAAAAATTAAGGAAAAAACATTTGGTCGAGCATTATTCGCGGTGCAATACAGCTTTTACGAACGAAGCACGACTGCTCAACTGATATCGGACGTCCGTTGGTCCATGCGGCGGAGTGGAGAGGAAGAAGAAAAAGGAGGTATGGATGTGATTGCCCTCCAGCTTCTCCCGTTACTGGGAGGCACATGTCGCGCACTACCCACAGAGCAACGGTGGTGGTGGTGGTGGTGGCTAAAGGTGACTGGTAAAGGAGCTTCTGCTGCAATAGCCATCCATCAACGTGGGACAAAAGGTGATAAGACACCATTGCTCGTGTGTGGGAGGAGCCCCAAACAAAGTTGATAAGACGACCTTACCTTCGTGATCTGTACCATCGCTCATGTGCCGTCGAAGGCCAAGTGCGATCCGATGCTACGTTATATGTCTTCCTATCCTCTTTATCAGAAAACAACAAACCAATAAAGAAGATGTCGAGAGGTGAAGAGACTTCTCAAATTAACCTGCAGCCATAGCTTCTTCTTCTTCTTCCTTGCGGGAGAAATAAAAATATCATGCATGCACCTAAAAGACGGGACATTTGGAGATTCACATAAGCTGAATTAGCTGACGCTAAGATGAATATGCACGGTACGTACAATGTGGAGTAGACTGTGGCCTACAGTATGTCCACGGTGCAACCAACGCAATCATAGTAGCCACACGAACATTGGCTTGACGTGTGTCATCTTCTATCGGCTCTCCATTGGAAACGCGACGAACTCCTCGTCGAAGAGACCGAGACAACAGGGCCCTTCCAATTATTATGTCTCGCATCTTTAGTCTGCCCGAGATGTAACCCACCATGTCTTGTCTTTCGATTCTCGGAGAGACTGTGTTAGCTACTTGCTAAGACCTAGACGGCTGGTGCATAGGTCGATCGATCGAGTCGGCCACCAAGCAAACCCGATCACTTCTGATCGCCAAAGATTGGAACCCACAGAGATATTGAACGGCCAATTAACTCCATTCAACATATCCTCGTCGAAGCATGGCTGTGCTTCTTTTTTTTGCTTTGCTGCTTTCGTCCTTAATTTCTTTGGATGTATCGCATTTCACACGTTTGGAATGATTAGAGCATCCGAGCAGAAGGCTAAAGAAGATGCTAAAGCGATAGCAACCCGTCCACCCATCTTGGGATGAACCAAAGAGCTGACACAAGTAGGTACAATCAGAGATCTTCCCATAAATGAAAAGAAAGAAAGAAGCAAAAGAAGAAGAAGAAGAAGAAGAAGAAAATATACTATTTTGCGTTATTCCGTGAACGGATGGATGTGGCATGGGCACGGATGCATGAATGCTTGCTTGTCCACGTCTTGACCATAGATTCCAGTGGCAAAATGGTCCCCATCTTTTACCTTAGATCGCCCGACACAGGCTGCACTTGCGGAAATCTCGGTGTCAATCACCCTCCTAAACACGTGCGAGCACCAGCTTACCTGCAACTTCTTAATACCGTAGTTGTCATCGTGCTTTACGTGACGATCATCGTTTACGTGCCTTGTTGCATGACATTTCGGTCTTTGGAGCTGTGAAGAAATCACATTGATTTATATTACTGTATCTTGGACATGTTATGATGTCATGCTTTCATTTTTAGGATGCCACTTGAAATCGCATATTTAAATTCTGAAACCATCATCTCATCACAGAGTTATCACCCGAGTGTCTATTACTTGGTCGGGTTTAATTGAGGCTCGCAGGAGTCTTTTCCTAGCTATAGCTAGCTAGCTCGAAAGGTGTCCTGCAAGACGCCTGCAACTGGTTGGCTCGGGTACTAAGAAAACGACATCTCGGCGTGCATGCATGCATGCGCTTGTTTCCAATTTAGAACTCGGGTTGGATGGATGCCCAGGAGAAGAAAGAACCCTTGAATCGGCCGACGAATGTATCCATTAAGAGGTGAAGGGACGACACCGAGTAATCAAAACATCATCATCTGCTTGCTGCGCCCGGTCGCACTTGCAGTCCCGAGCGATGACCATTGGCTGAGATCTTAATTCCGAGTCCAAAACCATGGCGTCAGGAGTGACGTCGTTTTGTATCTTTGGTGCGCCAGCTGCTCGATCGCAGTTTGTTGAGACGGCTTTGGGACCTCAGAGGTCACTTTTGGGTCACCCCATTAACAAGCCACCACTCTCTCTCTCTCTCTCTCTCTCTCTCTCTCTCTCTCTCTCTCTCATATTGACTTCGCCTTGAAGTATTTGGCCCTCGAAGCTTATTCTCCGGTTCAGGTGGAATCTTCCTTCTTTTCACTCTTCTCTTTTCTTTGCTTTTAGAGATGTTTTAAGTGCTCTCGTGGAAAGCTAATACATCACTGTCTTCTTTGCCTGCTTTGGTCCCAGTCGTACTGCTGCGGAAGAAGATGAAGAGGTTGCTTCGCCTTTAACTCCCTCTTCTTCTTTTTCCAAACTGGTGTCATTCAACTCCTCGATGCTGCCAACTCAGCTTTTCACTTAGTTACAAGTAAAATCGCCTCAGACGATCTCCTAATTCGATCGCATACCGAATGCAAGAGCTCTCGTTTCGTCGATTACAAGGTAAAAGCAATATAGATCGAACATCTGTCTGAAGAGGCAAAACAACGAAAGTTTATGTAGTCGAATCATTCACTCAGCTCTGACATGAATATGACCTCAGATTGCCATCTTCTTCTGCGGAGGCTTGATGCCGGCCAGGCATCGGAGTTGGACACGAATCCGAGATCTAATCTCTCGCACTCACACGGCAGCATCCCGTAATGATCTGCTGCCCGTTGAATTCCTGGCGTCTTGGAATTGACCAATAAATCTGGTCGCATAGATTGCAAGAGCATCAGCTTTAAGCGGCCGCCGTGGTCGCAGTACCTGTCGGGGGATGGATAGCGTACGCGAAATGGTCCCTAAGCAACAAAAACAGTATCAGCGTGTCACACAGTAGAAAGATTTGATAGCCACGCCTGCGTTATCGACTTAACCCACATCAGCGTGTCCACAGCATTGCATTAATAACATCGATAGCGTCATCGAATATTCTGTTTTAGTGGGTTCCAGGAATGTGGCAGCATTTTACCGCCCAACCCAAGAACACGCATGGCTTCTTCTCGAACGCCCAAAGTTCGTGTTTCTTGTGTATGTGCTGGTCGATTGAGTTCTTGACATGAAATCAAGCTCCGGTTGATACTGCTCCTTCCCAGCACAACTGGGCGGCTTCAGCACTGCTTCTGCCAATGGTGGAATCCCACAACTTTTTCTCTTATTTATGTTGGGGGGGTGGGGAGGGGGTAAATAAAGATAAATCATCCAAGCAAAGGCAGACGTTCTTCTGTCCACTCGGTGGAATTGAATTGTCGTACCATTTTTGACCCTCCAGACGTAGCTCTCTCTCTCTCTCTCTCTCTTCTCTAACTCTCCACCGTTTTGCTCTATAAATTCTGTTCTTCTCGTAAGCAGAAATTCCCTTTTCTCCTTCTCCCCTCTTCCCTCGCTTAGCTTTCTTGAGGTTCTGCTGCTCTGCTCTTGATTAGTCTTCTTCCCCTGTGTGCTCTTTTGATCATAATTTCTTTGGGTTCTCGATCCAAAATCGAAAAACTCTTCCTTCTAGCTTCTGTTTAACTTCCTTCTTGGAGAAAGATCTGTCTTCGGGAGTTCCTTTCGCAAGTTTCTTCCCTGTTCTGCGCAATCCATCTCCATACACACTCTATCTGACCAAATCCAAGAAACCAGCATCCGAAATTTGCCGCTAAAGCAAGGGAGGTTTACTCGTAACTACGTACCGATATCTGAGCTTCGCGCACTGAAACCTTCTGCTTCGTTCCATTCACATGCAGTGTCTGTATCTCTTGATGTTTCTCGTTGCTGCCGCTTATCCCAAGTGAAATTAATTCTCCTGCGCGAGTTTATGATACACTCCATTTTTCAGCGCATGACAAACCTCGCTCAGTCCTTCTCTGTGGCCTTTCTTTACTGGTTCTATGTGTTTCATGAGCTCGTCGCGAAGAACTGAGATCCCGTCCCTCTTCTCATAAATAAGTAATCTCCTCCTCTTTCTTGCTTCTCAGATACATAACCCAGCTGTCGCTCCACCAGAACGCAGTGTTTCCCGGAGCGCAACTTGTCGAGGCAACTAAATATTCAGTTATCTTCTTGTTTCACGATTTTTCTGATGGCTTCTCCTAGTGGCACTTCTTCCGGATCCAGCCAGCTCCTTAACTCCGGTTCCGAAGAAGACCTGCAAGCCGTGATGGACCAGAAGAAGCGGAAACGAATGATATCGAACCGGGAATCAGCGAGGCGGTCGAGGATGCGCAAGCAGAAGCAGTTAGCCGATCTCACGGCGGAGGTTATGCGGCTGAGGAGGGAGAACGACCAGGCCGTCGTGGTCTTGAACCTCACCACGCAGAGCTACTCCGCCGTGGAGGCCGAGAATTCCGTGCTGAGGGCTCAGGCGATGGAGCTCACCTACAGGCTGCAGTCTCTCGATGATATCGTCGGCAACCTGAATGGCAACAGCATCGGCCCATGGAACTTTTGGTGTATGAATCGGCCTATCATGGCGTCCGCAGAGAACATGCTCTACTACTGATTGATCCATGAGCGGCAGCCATAGATTCCGTAGCTAATAATGGTGCCTTGCCCCTCCTTGTTTGGCATGCATCTCCTATTTGCGTACTCTTCCGGCGTGTTACTCTCGTGTTTGGGGTGAATCGCACCCAAGATATTTTATCATTTGGGCTTATGGGGACCCACCCCATTATGTACGAATATTAGTCTTAAGACCACGATTGCTTGCTTGTTATTGGTTCTTAATTGGAAGGTTTTTCCCACCAGCTTCTCTTCTATTTATTTAGTACTGACCGTGTACAAACCTCTCTCTCTCTCTCTCTCTCTCTCTACCCTCCTGTGTGTGTCACGTAAGTTGGGTGTCACACGGAACCTTCCCAGTGCAGACAAGAAGTCAGATTAGCAACCTTCACGTTTTAGTCTCCGGGTCGGCATCTCGTCTTTTTCATCTCTGTACACATCGTCATCAACGAGAGGAAGAATTCTTCACGCTGCTGTCATCTTTTGACGAACTATTTGTCCATCGATGCAGACCAGTCTTCTGCGAATAAAGGGAGCACCGAGTGATGTCATGGTAACTATATCGATCGCCAGAGAAATGTTGTCGTAAATTATACGAGCGACGTATATACGACGATGATCATCGATGATCACCGAAAAGAAACACACCCAAAGTGGCAACAAAGCAGCGCAAACAAGCAATTTGACTTCCTTCATCCGAAGGCACCACCTACAATAGCGAAAAATGAGGAGGGAGTGACATGATGAAGAAAAGCTACTTCTCCGTCTCGTTTTCCTGAGTCGCTGATGGTTTGTCCGCTTCGCTATTCTGTTCTGCGCTTTGCGGTGCCTGCGCAGAAAATTGATTTCTTTAGCTGTCTGATATGTATGGTGTTTCTGTTCGTCTGCTACAAATCCATGCAAGATTTAGAATCATGATCACAGATTGCACCACATAGCTAAGATTGCAATATCTACGTCTAAAGTTTGTGTTCATTCTAGAAGATTTCTTTGTTCATTGTTGTTTCGGATGCTAGATTACAGCTTTGAACACAAAAAAAAGGAAATAATTCTAAACTTTGCCTCTTGTTTCTCGTGTCTGCACACTAAGAAATTAAGAAAATATTCGATCGATCGATCCTACAAAAATAATTGAAGGGAGTTATGATGATAATACAACATGCAGTCATGCAAATGCCAGTAATACTATGTTCTATGTATCCACGTGAGCTCATGTACAACAATCGAACGCATACACTGAGGCTTAAAGCTTATATGATTCCGACGGGGCTTCCGTACCTGCAACTGCGCTTCCATACTCTTCTGCCTTTCTTTCTCTCTCAGAGATCGAACCGGTGAAGTCATCTGCGACCAAAATAGTATCTAAAGCATGGTTAACGAGAGCCCAAAAATAACACTATGATCGTTGAGATCATTTAAATTCACGTTGTCAGCGTATCGACCGAGCAGATCGAATCTGCAATCGGGGAAGGCTTCCCTACCTGTGACTGCACTTCCGGACTCTGTTGATGTTCTTGATGTCTTAGAGATTGAACGGATGACGGAATCTGCAACCAAAAATTTTTGTGAAAGAGAAGACGTCAGAACTCATCGAGGGCGCCATGAATTGCTGAAGAGGTGAAGAAAACGGGGGTCTTCACCATGGAACAGGATATCAAGTCCTGAAGCTTGATCAGCAGGCGGAGCTCCAGCTCCAGGTTGCGCTGCTCCTCGGCCCGCTTTTCCAGCTCCACCGCCCACCTCTGCATCACCGCGTCCCTCTCCCGCAGCACCTCCTCCGTCTTCTCCCTATCCGCCCGGAGCCGCTCCCTCCTCTGCCGGACCGCCGCAAGCTCCTCGGCCAGAGAAGCCTCCCGCGGTCTCGCTTCGGGTTCCGGCTCCGGGGGCGAGATCGGGCAGTTCTCCTTGCCAGGGCTTCCTCTGATCGGCGGAGGAATCCGGAGTGCGATCGGTTTGGGCTTCGGCTGGAGCCCGGCGGTCGTGGAGAGATCGAAGTTCCTCGGCTGGAGGGGCTTCCGGCGGGGCGTCGACGTTGCGGCGGCCGGGGAGTCCATGTGACCGAAATGGGAGATTTGAATTCGAATGGGAAGACTGGCAACGGCTACTACTAAATCACTGGGAGCGTGAGTCGCTTTAAACCTTTTTTTACCCACGGTCCTCGAGATGTGGAGCCCACGACGAACCGTCGATGGGTTACCGCTGTGAGTACGCGGGTATTCGATAAAAAGGAGATGTGGAACTTACTTTTTTTTGAAGCTGTCGGCTTTCAGTCGAACCGAGAGTCATTGCGATTCTAACTTGGCATGCCCGGTCAAATGAGATGACCATGGTCGACGTGGCTCGTCGTCCATGCTGTGACCTCCCTTGACTACGACGTGCGCTTTATGGGCTCTCAAAGATGATCGCGCTGATGCGGTGGATTTTTGTTTGGATGTTGGATGCTTCCTTGTTTTATGATATACAAAAGATTTGAAATGTGTTATGATATATCAAAAGATTTGTTTCATGAGAGCGTACGTTCTCTGCTATCCCACACGTGTCTCGACACATTGCCACGTGACAGCTGAAGCCCCCACCATAGTGACTCCCGTCCATGCATACCCAGCTCCACCCAAAGCGTCGTCTTCCCTCGGCCATGGACTCCAGCGGCGTTTTTCGTTGTATCAACGTTCTTTTACCTTCCCTGTTTTCTTGCCCTAAACCGGCTCCCCCCTCGTCCCTCTGCAACTATTGTGCGTCTCACAAGAACGTCTCAACCCCTCCTTTGCCGGTGGCGACGTCGATTAGATCGCCATTATCGAGTCGGCTGAGGCGTAAGGCTCGCATGGCGCCACCGCTCAAAAGCCAGAGCATGCAGTGTCAGCTGAGACCGGATCCGGATTCGGGTTGGGACGCAGAAGACGATACGGTGTTCGAGGAGGAGGAGACAGAAGAAGAAGCATTAGAGGAGGACGAGGAGGGGGGTGGATGGAAGAGGTGGAGGAATTGGAAGAGGAGGTAATCACGAGGCAGGACGATGGACGGGAGCCGAAGGATTATGATCGAAGGGCGCAAATCTTTGACGAGAGCTCAAAGATCTTTCGAGCACGCAAGGATCGGAATGGCCATCGCGATGATATATAGAACGAGACATGACGTTGTTGGAACTGCCGTTAGACAGATAGATGTACGCTACAATGAGAGTAGGTTGTCTTATAATGTTCTCGGTAGTCACGAAGTAAATTAAAAGGTATGGTAGTATGCATCCATCTACTCGATGTTTTGGTCGATGCATGCATCTTTTGCGTATAAAGAGGATGACTTCTTGCTCATACGGATTCTTGTTCTGACTCACAACAAACTGCGTTAAACATATGACTCGTGGATGGCCTTGCATCTGTTGATGCGGTTCATCCACTTGGGATGTGTGCTCCTCGTAAACGACTTGCACGGCAGCACACCTCTTACGAGTGCTGTGTACAGGCCAGAATCAAGATCACCGAGGACATCAAAGGCTCCTCGTACTAGTTGCTTCGATCAATGTTCTTTTGATCTGTATTTTCATGAAGCTAATATTTGAGAAATGTCCGTATTTGGATGCAACTATCCTCAATTTTGTGACATAAATAAATCATCTGTTGCATGATTCTGCACATATTCTACAAATCATAATATCATTCGGTATATAGTATTTTGATTGGAGTCAGTAGCCATTGTATTTAATCAACCATCGAGGTAATTATAGATTGCCTTACGTGGTTATAGTATTCTAAATCCTAGATTTTTAAAATTAATATTGAAATCTATATAGTTACGAAAGTGAAATATTTAATCTTATTTATTCTAATATTATCGATTTTATCGATGAAAGATACGATACGTAATGAATGACATGAAAACGATGAGTAAAATGATAATTTTAACAATGAACAAAATTATATTATGGGTGGCTATTATGGTGGTGGTCGATAACAATGATGCGGTAGTCGACCTTATCGATATCAATCGAAACATTAATTATGAGAAGGAAAAATAGGGGGGGTGAGGCATATGCCTTAGTATCACATCGCTTTGTCTTCTTTTTTTCCTTTGGAGTCGCTCTGCATTTATCAATGTTGGAGGAGACAAGTGAAGCAGTAAGCTCAAAGCCTCGGATGGTCACTTCGTTTAATGGCATAGTGGATTCGAGGAAAGGGGGGTGGACGGCAAGGAGTCATAATTGTGAGCGAGCTCAGCGAAGAGGTGTTCTTACTTCAAGCTCTTAAGCTTTAGCTGGCTCATAAACAATGTGTATGCCCTGACCACGGTGACGTGGTTATCAATTTGCTTCCGGATAAACTTTGCTTACGACTGGAGGGGATTCGATCGGATGACGATGATTGATTGTTGTACAAAATGGAGGCTCGAAAACTATAGATCCAACGACGAGAGAGACAACAAACCCTTATCCTCTTTCACACTCACCTCTGACACTATGGTGGTGAGGGAGAGTATAAAATAGATGATGGTGAGCGAGATAATGAAGAAACGATGAATCATCACATTGCGACTAGCCTTCGGATTAGGAATTACCATTCTGGATAGGGTTTTGAGATTAATCGATCGTATTCGCCTATCTTAACTATCTCCACGTCCTCCTTTATAACCAACATAGATACAAAGTAACATTGGTGGAGGAAGAGGGGACAAAATAGTGCAACACCAATGCATATCTCCCACTTCCTTCCTCTTATTTCGACGTAAATGTCTGATCACTCTCTCTTTTTTTTCGTCATTATCAATGTTTGAATTGATATTGATAAGGCTGACCACCACCGTGTCATTGTCGTCAATCACCACCACATCTTCATATTACTATTGAAATTATATTTTCACCTATCATTTTCGTATCATTCATACATTTGTTGTATCTTCTGTCGATAAAGCTAATGTCGTTAAGATAAATAAGATTAAATATTTTATTTTATAATTATAAATATTTTAATATAAATATTTTTAATTTAAAAATTAAAAATATTAAAAAAAATTATAAAGAATAATATGTAATTAACCCCAACTAACTTAGTGCAAAAGAGTCATGAGATCTGTTTTCTAAGCCATATTACCATCATGAAAATGCCACTCTGTTTCTTTTGTCGACGAGAAGGATGAGCACGTCTTACCACGTTGGCGACAGATCAGCCTCATGGCCGACTACTTCAAACATGCCGTGTGCATGTTGGTCCACCAGCGGCAGCTTCATGAGTTCGTAACGTGACACATCGCTAGTGAGTGTCGTCAGCCCACGGCCCGCCTCGCTCCGTGGGTTCTGTTCTTGTTACTCTTGTTTCCCTTTCCGTATATAAGGAGCTGCCTGTGTGGCGCCCGTAGGGTTTGCGGCGTAGATCTCATTCTTTGCCGGCGGGTGCAATAATGGGAGGCGTAAGTTGTTCCATCTCTGCCTCGTCGTTTGCAGTGCGTTAATACTTTCGATCATCGTGTCTCTTGTGGTAGTTCGATGGATGAAATATATCACCGAAATTGGTCACTGATCGGAAGTAATATCTAGTTTTATTGACACGATAGGAAATTTATTATCTTCCAGTGTTTGGTCCCATTCCATGAATTTTGATGGTATGAATGATTCTGTTCCCGTCTCGATCGATTTGATAATATATCTGACATTGTTTAGAGATTAAATTTGAAGAAGTTTTTTCTTTCCTGAAACTTGATTTGATTTTCTATCAAATTTTAATTTAAAATCTTAATGCGATTTTTTCATTACCAAACCCTACTCGTGAAAAAAAAATAATCTTAATGCGATTTTTCATTACCAAACCCTACTCGTGAAAAAAAAAATAAACCTTTGCCTCAATGATGTAGTGAGATAAAGACTGTTGTATAATTATTTTATTGGCCATTAAAAAATTAATAGTTGAAATTATCTTTAAAATGTTACACATAGCAGATCATGAGAAGAAAATATGTAATTGTAATTAAGATCATTTGGCACATAAAAATGCATCTACGTAATTAACAAAACAGAAAAAAAGGGACAACTGTAAAGTAGATGGTGCAAAATAGGGGATCCTGGAATATGATAGTGTATGGTTTACTTTAGAACGTGTGGAAATTTGGAGGCCTAAGATAAAGTAAAAGTTCCTTCTGAGTTATGTTCAATGGCATAACTCATAGGAGTAGGTTTTTTTGGGGGTAAAGAGAAAGGGGGCTTGAAGGTTATTACAAAATTCTTTAACAAATGACCAGTAGGCTCCGCATTTAAGAAGTCACAAACATTAGCAGGTAAATTTCAAAAAGATGAATTGAAGGCTGTGTAACTTCTCATTGAGTTTTCCCAACAGCTATGGTGTTTGGTATATAAGAAAGCAATCTTTTGAATATTGCACTGCATATCGTAGGTGGAAAGAGCAATGTTATCAACCCTCATGTGAGATCGAGTACAATGTTCAAAAGCTGTTGAGGGCCAACAAATCTCTCTCCATGCACATTAGTAGCACTATAGGTTGCGATCATGCCTCAACTGCAGGTGACAAGACAGTTGAGGTGGCTAACCCACCAGCTACGAAGAATTACTAATGTCAGGTAATTATACCTGCAGCCTGAAAAGTGGTATTATGAGATATATTTTCATTTATATTTTGCATATTGTCGGTAACTCAATAAGGTGTTTGAAGGATAAATGCATTTGTCAGAAAAGCCTGCATTGAAATAATCTGTCTGCTATGCTTTTAATTCTATACTTATGAAAAGATGCTTATGATATGTATTCTGCTCCAAAATGGAATTTGTTGTTTCTTAGAGTCTGTATTATGAATTCTTGGACAATTGTGTACAACATAAATGCATTTTTTTTAAGTTACCGAAAAAAGTGTACAACACTTAGCAGGTTTATGCTTAGTTAAAAAGACTTAAGATCATAGAGATTAGGCATCTCACGATGTTTATGTTCCTTTTCTTATTTTCCTTGATTGCTGTTGGTCATTTATGCCTTGCTGAATTTTAGTTGTTAGAATTTGGATGACATTTGTGATGGCTATTCTTCATGTAGGACCTGCAAGATGTTATCGCCAGATTAAGAATAAACCATATCCAAAATCACGGTACTGCCGTGGTGTTCCAGATCCTAAAACTAGGATCTATGATGTTGGAATGAAGAAGAAAGGAGTTGATGAGTTTCCCTTCTGTGTTCACCTGGTGAGCTAGGAAAAAGGAGAATGTTTCCAGTGAAGCAAGCTCTTGAGGCTGCTCGTATTGCATGCAACAAGTATATGACAAAGTATGCTGGAAAGGATGCTTTCCACTTACGAGTGAGAGTTCACCCATTCCATGTTCTACGTATCAACAAAATGCTTTCTTGTGCTGGGGTGGATAGGCTCCAGACTGGGATGAGGGGGGCATTGGGAAGCCTCAGGGGACATGTGCTCGGGTAAGCATTGGTCAGGTCCTTCTGTCTGTTCGCTGCAAGGATAGCAATAGCAATCACACACAAGAAGCCCTTCGTCATGCCAAGTTCAAGTTTCCTGGCTGTCAGAAGATAATCATCAGCGGAAAGTGGTAAGCCTTAAAATGGGAGTCCAATTGATTATGCATACAAACCAGTCCGGATTTATTATTGGTGTGAAATTCATCCTTGCTCTAGGTGCTATTTTCCTTATATACAAAATTCCAGTTTCTGACATCTGGTCTAACCATGTTAAAAACAAAATATTTTAGGCTATTATATGACCGCCAGAAACATGTCTCCTTTTTGCTCGTGTGGTTTCTGACATGACAATATAATTGTCAGGGGCTTTACTAAGTTTAGCCGTGCTGAATATGCGAAATGAAAGAGTGAGAACAGAATCATTCCAGATGGCGTCAATGACAAGGTAAGTTTTATTTCAGACAAAAACTTGATCGTGCTGCCTTATACATTACCTGTGTCAGCCTGTTTGAGTTTCCTTAGGCTTACATGCTGACTTGTTGATTGGTGTTTACCATAATTTCACTGGTGTGGGATGTGTGCTTTGCACTTGCAGAGGATTGTGGAGTCCGGACTTTCAACTCTTAGTATCAGTTTCTTTTGAATGCCCTAGGGTTGATATATTGAGATTTCAAATGGGCAAAAAAGAAGGGTTGGCTGCATGGCATGTGCAATGCACTCGAGGTTGGGTGGGCTACTCTATCCTCTTATGTGCCATGAATGCTTTCCAACACTACAAAAAGGTTTTCTGGAGATCATCAAGTTTGTCATTACGTTTTTTGGCTCAGTTCCTTTTTCCTGCTATTCAGCTGTGTAAAATGTCAGTACATGAAGTAATTGTCCCCGAACACCATGTTACGGCCTAACCACCCATCTGGTCGTAATTATCTCCCCACAATATATTGCTTACCCCATTCAGATGTTCGCAATGGTAGTGGAAAACCACATTTGATGTTCATCTTAATAATTCCATTTTTGTCATCTATAATCCACCTAGAAAACGATGTGGTTTCTTATCGACATGTCTTGATCGTGCAGTTGTTACTTGGGTGCCATGGCCCACTTGCTAATCGTCAACCTGGAAAGGCTTTCTTGAGCGCTGTTGCGGCAGAGGCTTCCTATAATCTGTCAGCTGGAGGATGATGAAAGCTCTGGTGATGTAATCACTTTCAGCTTTCGAGATTTTCTCGCTATCAGCTTAGTTTTGTCGTTCATTATGTCCATTTTTTTTCTATCAGATTTTCTTTAAATTTATTTTGTGTCTTGTGGTGGCAACCTTTATTTCTTCGATTGATGTGTTTATGTAGGCGATTGGTGTGGTGCCTTATTGGTTTTTCTTTTCCTCGCTCGGGCCGGATATATCCAGTTTGGTGGGTATATTTTGTCATGAAGTCGAGCATTCAGTCACATATTATGGTTTGAGCCCGCACGTCGACAGAATACGTAGCTGGGTATGGATTCCCTTCGGTGGCTAGCTGGTCATCGGTTTGCCTAAGTTCGAGCTGGAGGTCATCGTGTGGTTGGTTGCTTGCCCGGCGGAAACATGGCGTTCTAATTGTAGGGTATGGAGAACAAAACCTGTGGAAATAATAATGTGGAAGGCGCCGAGCACGTTAGGGGGAAAATAATATTACTTATTTTGTTTTTCTTATTTGTTGGCATTCACCCACGAGCGGGTCGATAAGGCTTTCCTAAAATATAACGCACTTGGTTGATCCGTCCGCTTCCATCGATCTCACCCAAATCGGACAAAAAGAAGTAGAGAGAGAGAGAGAGAGAGAGAGAGAGAGAGAGAGGGAGAATCCCTGGCAGCAAGAAAACAAACACCTCATAACAATTCGTCGTCTCCCTCCCTCGAGGCATCCCCTCCACTCCTTCCCCCTTCCAGAATAGGGTTTTGGATTTCCCCCGAGGAATCCCGCTGCATTGATCCCAACTCGCGATTTCTCCTCTGCAAATCTTAACCGGGATCCGTTGATGCCCGTCTTCGCTTCATAGATCGCCGTTTCTTGAGCTTCCGCGGCTTTGGCCCCCGCACCATGGAAACCCCCGGCGGAGACTCCGATCCGTACGGGTCTCGGTTTCCCTCCTCCTCCGCCGGCGGGGGCATTAGTGGTGGCCCTTCGAGGAGGTACCGTGTCCCTTTCTCGGCGTCCAATCTCATCCAGGCGCCTTTGTCGGCGCTCTTGGAATACTCCGGGATCTTGCGGCCTGGTGCCAGCCAAACGGAGGCCGAGAGCTTGATTCCGTTGCCGGAGCTGAATTTTGCCCAGGTGGATGAGTCGTCCGTATCCGCCGTTGCTGACCGTGGCGAGGTGTCGATTAGGATCATTGGGAGTGGCGATCAGGAGAGTCTCCGGATGGCGTCGACCCAGCCGCAGCCTTCGACTGCCTGGTCTGGTGGACAGGGTAATTCTGGCGGCCGCGGTGTCTCTGGTGAATCGAACCCTGCTTTCTCAGAGAGGCAACGTGGAGGAGATGGAGGGAGCAATAGCGGGGTCGGAGTGGCAGCCTCCTCGTCCGCATCTTCTGTGTCAGCATCCATCGCAGCTGTTGATGGCCCCAGCACGGACGCGGAGGCGAGTATGACGGGTGGTCGCAACAGGGATTCATCATATCAGAGATATGACATTCAGCAGGTTGCACGGTGGATCGAGCAAATACTGCCGTTCTCGTTGCTTCTTTTGGTGGTCTTCGTCAGACAGCATTTGCAAGGTAATGTCAGTTGCATCTTATGTTCTTGGAAAACTTTGAGAATTATCTGTAATGGAAATAAAGTCTTGGTTTGCTTTCGTTTGTTTTTCTCTGACTATTCAAAGCTGATTTTGTTGAAAAACTGCAGGCTTTTTTGTCATGATTTGGATTTCAGCAGTGATGTTTAAATCCAATGATATCTTGAAAAAACAAACTGCTTTAAAGGTTTGTTAGTTTTACTACATAACGATTTCTTTTCATCCTATGTTCCACTTGTCATTCATTTTTCATCATCCTAACATATTGAGACAGTTTTTTGAATAAAGAACCAGCTTGTCATATGTTTTTCCATAGTTTTTACAACCATCTGCTACATCATAGTAACTTAACCAAATTTGTGAATGTAGTTGCATTCAAGAATGCTATTAAATAATAATTACATATCATGAATTTGTGTCTCTTGTCTCCTCTGTGGTCACTTGTGAATTGCAAAGCCTGTTTGTTGACAGATGTTTTGGGTGGGTGGTAGTTGTTGGTTTCAACATAGATGATAAAAATTTATTGGCTGACAATGCTAATTTGTCCACTGGATTGATGGTTATACAATTTAAACCTACTCTACATTGAAGATAAATAGACCACACCCATTTTCTAATTATTCAGACAGTTTAGTTCTATGTTCTTTTTCTATTTAATTATTGAATTCTGTAAGGGTTAAAGTCAAGATTTTTGTTGAACTTTTATGCTTATGAGTTTCAAAGTCTTGGAGGTGCTTTTGAGATCTCTATAATAACATATTTAAGAAATGTTCAGAGACTCTAGAAACTTAGTTGACACATATTTCACATTTGCCTTGACTAATGGTCTTTGGGATATTGAACGAGAGTTGCTCCTAGTTCGGTTGCTTCAAATGATTTTTAATGTGGAGTGTAACTATTTCATAGACTTCAGCCACCCATTATCCATATCGACAGTGGTAAGCTTTGATTAGCTGTTCTTGGTGAAATTGAAGGAATTGAGGTAGAAAACTTTAAAGGAACTGCCCATTTGATAACCCAATTATCAATGCATGCATTCTTGACCCCCCTATGACTTGATCTCTACAACCAATTTCTACATAGTTAGTACTTGCTAATGCAGATTGATTTCCTTGTCAGATGGCTGGATTGATAACAAGCAGTTCCTTGTTGGATGATTAAATTGATATCCACTGTTTGTTAATGGTTTGAGACCTGTGCTTCTAAGAAGCAGCAATTCATGAAGACAGGTCAACCATTCAACAATGTTAGTTTGCTATTATAGATTTATATTAGTTTTTAGGGGCACTTTTGGTATTGCAAAGTTCTCATTTTTTTCACTTATGTAGCACTGTGTAGACGTGTGTTTATTAATACTTGGTTCGTTCTCACATTTACTGGTTATTTATTGGTCTCTGCAGGGAGAGCGAAAATTGACTGTGCTTGTTGGAACCGCATTTTTCTCCATGTTACATGTATTTGGCATCTACTGGTGGTACCGAAATGATGATATCTTATACCCGCTTATCATGTTTTCTCCCAAAGAAATACCACAATTTTGGCATGCCATATTTATTATCTTGGTCAATGGTATCCACTGATCTTAGTTAACCCTTCCAAATATTATACTTTTGGTTGCACCTACTTGTTATATGTCGAGTGAAATTTCTTTCTTGTCTAAGATTTAATTCTCCACCTTTCATGATGTCATATATTTATTTTCTTTCTTGCATAAGGTAAATTAATTAAGCTTTCGTAACTTTAGAGTCAAGTGAAAAATATTCATGTATTCTTTGAAGAATGCCCTTTTGCATGTCCTATTCCTCTATGTAGGTTTATGTTGTGCATCAGTCATGTTGGATTTCACAATTACCTGTGGTCATATAGGTAAAAAATTGGCTTTCTTGGATTTGGAAGCCAAAAGTTGCAGGACCATCCAAGAAAAAAAATGGATTTATGTGCAGCTTATTGGCATATTTATGACAAATAAAAGGCATAGGTGCTGTGTTTTATCAGCCATTTTCTTAATTCTTGTTTATTGGAAAGTGGGAATAATTCCCATGCTAAGATGCACATATTCGTAACTTCTAGATATATGTGTATATTGTATAACATACCAAATGGTTTAGGTGGTGGAGCAGTTTTGTCCATGCTGTATGCTAGCTGTCATTTTCGTCATATCTGTTTACTGGAAGGTGGATATGGATCCCCATTGCAAAGCATGGGGTAGGACAATATGATGCTAAACATGATTGTGGTGTAATGATGCACTATTAATAATGACAAATCTAAAGTGGAATCATCTATTTTGAAATGGTAGATAAAGGGTCCTCCTGAAAGTACTCTTATCATTTTCATGGAGGTACTTTAGTTATAATAGTAATTATTAGATCATTGAAAATCCTTAAGGAGTAAATATAAACCATGAGTTCATTGACATTATTTTGCACTTATCAAAGTTATTCTATCAATTTTAGTTTGGTTAGTCTAGATTGAGATTAATTGTCATAGATTTAAGGATGGTTTATCATAGATTGGGAGATTACAATTATAGCATGAGGTTTATTTAGAGAGATATTCTATTTAGCTACACAACTAAGGTGTCATGACTCGATCTGATGGGATAACTAGCTTGTCAAATTTGTTGTGCCTAGTGGTAGCTCCACGCTATGACATGTCCTTTGACTCTATCCACGGATAGACTTTTCCTATTCGAGCCTCTTACCATGCCCCAATAATAGGTTGTTTTTTATACACCCATTAGATTCTTATAAGTTAATCTTAATCTTAGCCTACTTCAGATGTGGGACTAATTGGGGTATTACAATCTTCCCTACTTAAGGGCTTGATGTCCTTGTCAAGATCCAACATAGCCCAGATCAAATTTTCATGGTACATTTGAGGCATAGCTCAACGGTGGTTCTATGCTATGATGTGTCCTTTGACCCGGCCACGGATAGCCCTTTCCTATTCAAACTTTTCACCATGCCCCCATAGTAGGTTGACTCTGATATCAATTGTCATGACCCGACCTGATGGGATAATTGTCCTGTCAACTTCGTTGAGCTTAAATTACCGTCTAAAAATACTTAAGCTGAGGTTAATAGTAGTATAACCATCCTTATAAGTCAATCTTAATCTTAGCCTACTTCTAGAGTGGGATTAATCGGGATGTTACATAGGGCCATGTAAATATATTTATATAGTCTTTTAATGTCAAATATAGTTTCTTTTGTCGTTGGCCTTTGGCCTCTTTGTCCATCTTTTTCTGGTTGTTCTTGTAATTCTTTATTTCATTATATGCTATTTATTCTACAAAAACCAAGTGTTATTTAAACCAAGGTCTGCCGTACTGAACCGTACCGCCCGGTACGGGTGGTACGTACCGATCCGACAGATTACCGGTACACGGACCGTCCCGTACCGTTACAGTGCTACAGTACTATATTGTAGCACTGCTACAGTATGAAAAAAAAATATATAATTGTTCGGTACACCAGGGTGTACCACTCGGTATGCCCTGATGTACCGCTCGGTACATCGGTACCGTACCGTACCGAGCCCTGGTCGAAATGTCGGTACAGTACGATACGGCGAACCTTGATTTAAACTGCTAGTATGTTCAATCTGCCTTACTGAAACTTATGATATCAGTTCTATTGTATCTTTTATTTGTTTGACACCGAACAAGTTCTAGGTTTATTACTTGTTAAATTTATATTTATTTAGGATCATTTGTTGTAACCTTATAGTGACAATATCCTGGATCCATAGCTATACAACTGCTTATTGAGTACTTTTGTCTAGATATAATGGTGCGGCAAGCAGCTATGGTTGTGAAGTGTATTCTCTTGGTGTATTACAAAGATCGTAAAGGTCGTAACTATCGTCAGCAGGTTAGTCATTTTTAATGTTTTCATTAATTAATAACTATATGTGATTGTTTTTTTTTGTGTCACATCTTTATAGTATAGATGGCTGGCAACATAATTACTTGCAAGTATACATGGGTGGCAACATAATAATGTTATGTTGTGGAATTCTATATCAGTAAATCGAGTCCTTTGCTTGTTTATTCTTGTATCAATCTCATGATGTTCCATGCATTGCCATTTCTGGTTATGGGAACAGAAGTCATGCTATTTCAAAAGCCATTTCTTTTGTTTTAATTATTTATAATTTATAATTTCATTTTAGTTTCAAGTCCTTCAGAAAATCATTTGCTTTTCTTTACCAGTATTTGATTTTTGGATAGTTGTAACTCATACGTTTATTTCTTTACCAGTGTCAAATGCTTACTCTTGTGGAGTACCTTCTACTTTTGTACCGTTCTTTTTTGCCAGCTCCTGTTTGGTACCGATTTTTTCTGAACAAGGAATATGGGAGCTTCTTTTCATCTCTGACTACGGGGCTATACCTTACTTTGAAGTTGACATCAGCAGTAGAGAAGGTGTAGTATTTTACTGTTTTTCCATAATGAGTTTCCAGTAGTAGTTTTAATATTCTTATAAGTGCCCATCAAGTTGAAGTTTTCAGGTTGGCAAAAATCTTCATGAATTATAAAAAACGAATCCTCTTTGATATTTTTGAGGTTATAATTCCAGGTTCAATCATTTATTTCTGCGTTTAAGGCGCTATCATGCAAGGATGTAAGTTATGGGTCTTATGCAACAGCTGAACAGGTGAAGTCTTGATCTGTTCCAACATATATGAAATCTTAATTTTGTCCATCTCGCATATTGTATTTGTTTATCATTCTTTATCAAATGCTTTAAGATATATTTCTAGTCAACTCAGATTTATGTCAACGTCAAATGCTTTTAATTACATGTTGCATCTTTAAAGTCCTTTGCCATAATTTGGCACTGGTTCTGTGCTTTTTTTAGTTTATTTACAATATGGTTACAACACAGTACATTTTTTTCATTGATTGTACTTGCATTTATGCACCTGTAGCTTATATATTGAATTTGGTTATATATATTGCCATTAATTATTTTTTGTTGTCTTTCTGTGATAATTTCTCTCAAAAACAGTTATCTGTTTTTACAATCCTTTTTACATGATATAGGACTATCTTCTTTTTCCTCTTTACAACACTTAGCAACTAAGGATATACCTAAACATGACCTCCTTTTCTGGATGCTGGCAAGATGCATGAGAGTGGTAAAAAAACATCATCCAATATGTGGTTAGTGAAATATAAATCATCCTCATCATTGTCCAAGTTGTTTGTCATCATTCCATGGTTGGAATCAAACAACTCACAATCACACTATGGAATATCGAGAAAAGTTATGCCTGGGTTCCAAGGAAGATCTATGATGGAAAAGTGGCGAATATATTTCTCATGTAGATCCTGTGAAGTTGGCACCTATCTGCTTATGTAGGCAAAATTATGGCAAAAGGAACTTACCTAAATACCTTATTGCAGATTGACAGCAGAAAAAATCCATCTTAGTGTTGGTGTTCAAGTTCATTCATCAAATAGCAATTCTCAGAAATCCTTCATTTGAAAAATTAAGACTCTAGAAGGGTCACCAAGTCCTGTTGTGGATAGGAATGTGCATCTAACAAACATAAACTAACACCCTATGAACAGAATTTAGAAGATGGGACATAAATTGTGAAGGCACATCATCTTCTTGAACAATCTTTTACACTAATTAACAATCTCAGAATGCCTCAATTTATATAATGTGATAAATCATGGATGCATTAGCAATTAACGACAAACGACTATTGAAAATATTATACTTGATGAACACCTATTTCACTTGGAGTTGAGCAGACAATGAAGATAACTACTGCTGGATGAAGACTGTGGTTTTTGGAAAGCTAAAGTTGGAAATGTAATCTACATTGTCAAACATGGTACTTATAGTAGTTTAAGCCCTGCGGCCACCATTTTATTGTGCTGTCAAGCTCATTGTGTTCCCTTGTGCTGTAGGTCTAGTGACCCTTGGCTAGAATAAGTGGCTAAATTGACATTTGGTGTGTCATTATTTTCAGAAACTCAATTGTACCATTTTGTATTGTGCACAAGGATGTCTCTAACACTACATTTTCCAATGGTCATGTACTCAAGCGGTAAAGTTCTTGCCAATAAGATACTTGAAGAAGGCTACTTTATGAGCTTTGGTCTGTCCGATGATTTATGCATCCAATTAATTACATTGTATGAAGAGTATATGATCTTGTTGTTTGCTGATTGTTGCAAAAAATGAAGGGAAAAAAGCAGAAGTATCTACTCAATTGTTATCTTGATATGAGAAATAGGTTTGTTACTTGCATTTTATTTGATTTGAAATATCATATTAATCATTGATTCATGATTGTAAACAAAAAGAATAGTTTTCCTTATGGAAGAGAGTCTTAAAAATTCTTTCCATCATGTAGGGCCAAACATCAGGGTATCATATAACAACAACAACAATAACAACAACAACAAAATTATTAGTCCCAACCATTTGAGGTTGATTTCATAGATCTTTTGCTGCCATTGAGATCTGTACAAAACCATATGTTTAATTAAGTTTAGAGTACTTAGATATTTATTTATTATTTTTATTAAAATCTTTTTAGGTCTTCCTCTATCTCTTCTTGTACTACTAATATTAATCATTTAACCTCTTCTTACTATCGCATCCAAAGATCTCCTAAGCATATGTTCATATTACCTTAAATATTTTTTTCTCATCTTATCCTTTATCGAAATGATACTTAGTTGTTCACGAATAATAATATTTCTTTTCTTATCTTTCCTGGTAACTCTATACATCCATCTCAATATTCTCATCTCGGCAACATAAACATTTTGTATATGTTGTTTTTAACTATTCAATACTTAGATTCATGAAGTATTGTTGGTCTCACAACTGTCTTGTAAAATCTTTCTTTTAATGTCGATGATCACATAAGACTCCTAACGCCCATCGTCATTTTAATCATCATGTTTTTACTTGATGCATAATATCTTCATCGATCTCTCCATCTTGATGAATAATTGATTCAATATACCTAAAGTTTTTATTTAATTGATTCAATATATTCTCTTGTCTATTCCTATAATTACTAAATTTACATTTAGAATATTTAGTTTTAGTCCTACTTAATCTAAAATCTTTAGTTTCTAAGGTTTGCCTCCATAGCCCAAGTTTATAATTAATTCCACTTAGGGTCTTACCAACTAAGGCAATATTATTAGCAAATAGCATACACCAGAAAGATCTATCATGTAGATAATTAGTAAGTTCCTCTATTATCAAAGTAAAAATTTAGGGACTTAATGTAGATCTTTGATGTAATCCTATGTTAATAGGAAACTCACTAGATACACTCCCTATAGTTCTAACACTAATAGCTACATTATTATACATATTTTTAATAACATCAATATAATTAGTGAATACATATTTTTTTTCTAAAACTTATTGCAATAAATATTTAGGAACCCTATTAGGGTATTATATGCACATTGCAAATATTCCTTTTTTTTTCTTTTTTCTTTTGTGATGTTGACGATTCATATCACTTGTTACTTAACAAATGCAGGTAATTACAGCTGGTGATATGTGTGCCATTTGCCAAGAGAAGATGCATGCTCCTATTCTACTTCGTTGTAAACACATCTTTTGTGAAGACTGCGTCTCTGAATGGTAACATTACCATGCCTAAGCTTCTCAACATTCTTAGTTTTTCTTGCTTTTCCTTTCCTCTTTTGCTAGGATTTTTCTGTATACGCCTTATAGGCTTTTTGAAATTGGAAGTTTACCACTCTGGTCTAATCATCTATAAAAAATGTGAGCTAAATATGTGCATCTACTTGATCCAAGCAGAAGGCCATGTTGGAAAAACACATGGATAAGACTGTTCTCTTACCTCCCTTTTGCTTTAGATAAGTGGGAATTTTTTTGAAGTGTCACCAGTGTGCTTGCTTTCGATGAAAATAAGTTAAAAAGTTCTGTATCCCCTTCTTTTGTCTGTGATGTTATATATATATATATATATATATATATATATATATATTGTAGTTCCTAGCATTCCTCTTACTTTCATATGCATTATTATCTGAGTGTTCCTGTTCTTGACTATATATATATATATATATATATATATATTGTAGTTCCTAGCATTCCTCTTACTTTCATATGCATTATTATCTGAGTGTTCCTGTTCTTGACCCAGATGTGAAAATTTTCAGGTTTGAAAGAGAACGGACATGCCCATTGTTAAGCCAGCAGGGCTGAGGTCATTCGGCGATGGTTCGACGACCTTATTCTTCCAGTTGTTTTGATTCATGCATCTGTAACATAAATTGATTTCCTCGGATGCCAGATTGGTCAGAAGGATGCAGAATGACCTTGATGCGGTGCTGTTGCTGTTCTCTCATGATTTGATCTCCATGTCACCTCCCGGGAGGCTTTTGATCAAAGTTCGATGAGACACCTCCCCATCTATCCATATTCTTATATCCAATTTATATACCACATTTCCGGAAATATAAACAGAATAGTCAGAAGAGAAAGAATATATATATATATATATATATAAACATATTTTTGTCTCACGATGCTGTTCATGGATGGTTATGAACATTTTTGGTCCAAAGCCAAAGGGAACCCGAGCTGTTACTGTGACTGGATTGGTTGTATCTCGTTGAAAGATCATGTAAATATTACTTATGTAGCAGCATGGATAACCATATCGGCATCGCCATCGCCCTGCCTTCACTGCGTACTGCTACTCATACGAGGATCCAAATGTACTGCTACATCTTATTCCTCGTAACATAACCTAATAAGATGTCGCAACACTCAAAAGTAGCATGCGCTCACAAATATACATTAAAAATAGATCACACTGTCGCCATGCATGTATTTTTGACTCGATCATAAACAAACAGATTCCGCCAAAGTGTTGCGATGATACTTAATTTGCGATGATACAGATTCACTTCACGACCGAGACGATGAAAGTGTTGTGAAGCAGTCGATTACACATCCTACTCCGAGAAGTTGGGGAAGGGGTCCAGATGCCAATCGTTGCCCTGTAAGTCGAGCATGATCTTGGTTGCAAATATATAATCACAACAAACTTCAACATAATATGCGCATATGAACATCATCATCTTATCACAGAATTGCTGATGGAGTACGTACGCATCAACAATGCCGCACCAAAGTCTAACACACACACACACACACACAAGCATCAACACCATGTCTCCAACATGATAAAGCAGAGGCTGCTATTATTTGCAAGCTCAACGCTCAACGCACAAACGCAAAAGCCAAAAGCTATCATTTCGATAGCCTGTTTGCTAAATGACTGACCCACAACATCTTGGATAAGACTTCAAGTGGGACGATGCTACAACTAAGCAGTTAAAGAATTTTCCTTGAATGTTATTATTCTTCTCCAGTAAGTTTTTCTGAACCGACAGCTCTCCTACTTGGATTTTAATCACATTCTAATTCCTCATTCACAATTCCCACTAAATCCTCTTACTTTACGTCCTCTCACTGCTCGACCTCGATGATCTCCAAATGATTCCATCTCCCTTGTTCTGGATTGTCCTCTGCTTCATCCCAAGTTAATTTAGTGACTGTCACACCATATGCTGCCGAAGACTGTTTGTCTGATGCACTTAGTTTTCTAATTGCCCCTTCTGCTTTATTGCAAATCAATCTCGACATTATCATCGTGATGTTTGCTTATTATACTACCTGAACTGAAAAAAATAGCATGACTTATATGCCGCTAGTATCAATACAATTCTATGCAACAGCAATTTCACCTTTGACCAAGACACCTTTGCAGTTCACTTTATCCATCATAAATTGGCTACAGCAACTCAAGAGAAGATCCCTCAACTCTTGTTGCAGACCATTAGTGGTTCTGCGCTATAAACCTTCCTCAAGTTTCTGGTTATCAACAAAATACTTTGCAGCATATAATTTGAGATTTTCTATGTTATTAAGAATCCACAGTTATTCTGAAAGAAATCTAAACTTATCCTTGTCCCTTGGATGTAAACTTAGCCTTAGTTACATGCATGTATAAACTTGCCATTAGTCTAATTTTCAATCTTACTCACAGCCGGCGTACTAATAATGAACTTTTTTTATTTCATGGTCACGACACGAAGGAATATCTATCAATTGTCACGACAATACAATCCACCTCAACTTATTGACTGACCAAATAAACATAGAGGTTCTTAAAAAGTATTTTTTGACTTAGAAGCGATGAGAAAACACAGTTCGCATATGCGAATGCCGAAAACCTAGTCCTTATACGATATAATCTTTTTTTCTTACATGAAAATGATTATTTAATCACATCTTCTTTTTTTTTTTTTTTGAGGTCAACTAAAACACAAATGATTATTTAATCAAGAAAATGGCAAACAGATGCAAGCACAGGTTCTAAATACATGCCTTGAAAAAAGTTCAAAAACCAAATTGAAACAGAGATATCATAAGGAGCCAATGTTACTCACATGTTCATTGTGGGCTTCAGAATAATTTGGCCACTGGGACCATGTTGCCTTGTAAGGCTCAAGCCGAGTGCTCTGGGCCTGCTCATAATACTGGCTTTGGATGGAGTAGCCAGGAGCTTCAGAAATGGTTGTTTTGTCCCCTTCATCACCAAACAGCATTGAATTCTGAATGCAGAACAACAATAGGACTAACATAATGAATTATTGGCTTTGTGAACATAAATGAATGCTATCAAGCATACAAATATAGAAATTTGTGGCCTAAACATTAACTTATTGAGAATGGTAGAAAGCATTTTGGGATCAAAACATGAAAACAAATACAAAAGCAAGACATGGTATACATACACAAAATGCATATAACAGCCGGATTCAATGGTTAGGTACTCACCCAGTTCAACTTGGGAGACTCCTCGTTTTCATAGACTTCATAGTAACCCATATTCTGGGGCCATGTTGGCTTGAAAGGCTCGAGCTCGACATGATTATGGGAATACGTATCATAGGCAAAGCTTGAACTTGCAAAGAAACTGCTTTCATTATCTGGATCATCATAGTACGACATGGAATTCTGCAAACAAATAAACCAGGATGAGCATAATCAATTCGAACGGTGATGTCTATCAGAGTATGCCAACGAGTTATATGAACCACATGATACTCGAGAATGAGATCCTCTACTCACCCAATCCGACTTTGAGCATGTTGACTCCTGACAAACCTCCTCACTGCAGCAGATTTCAATTGGCTCAACTTGCAGATGCAGTGGCTGCTCATAGTGGTGCCTATCGTAGGCGACACCAGCGCCTCCGAAAAAGGCAGTCACATGATCTCTTTCATCAAATGCCTACACGAAGTAAAACAACGGGGACGAACATTGCTTTCAACAAGAATCACACGAGGTCCATGAGCTGACAAGAAGCCAACAAATTCAAAGTGAAAGTGAAAGTGCACTACTAACTGAGCTATGATGCACTTGATCTTGGTAAGCCTCATGGTGGCTCAGTTTCTGATGCCAAACGGACTCATTTGGATCGATCGCCACTGGAAGAGCCCCCTCGGAGTAGTGCTTGCTGTAAGCAAGAACAGGATTCTCATAACCATGCCTCTCCTCTGTTGTCTCACCGTAGCATGATGCCCTCTACAAGGAAGCAAGAACAATTCAGAATGCAACCACCACAAGAACAGTCGTCAGTTGGCTCACACTTGTCCGCGCAGCAAGAAACACGCATAAAAAGAAGACAGAATCGAATGAGAAAACTTGCGAAATTGCTTCAAGACAAGTCCAAGATTTCCAAATTATGCTCAAAGATGATTAGTTTCAAGATTTCCAGATTAAAGGTTCGTAGCAGATTAATTCCGCACAACAATGTCGGAATTAGGATGGGATCCAAAGATGCAAAGCGAACGAGACTGGTTCGGAGAAGGTTCATATTTCCAACTCACACTATCAGGATGGTAGCACTCCAGCCTCTGCACCGGAGCAGGCTCGACCTCTACCAGGACGGACTCAGCCCCGCCCAGCTTCTTGTTGGCATAGATGGGAATCCCGTAACTGTCGACGCCGACGCGCCTCTCGCCGTACCCTTGCGCGTGGCCGAAGAGGTAATCCAGCGCCCGCCTCCAGCCGTTCCAGCTACCGCCGGCTTCGGCATCACCGTGGTAGATCTGGCGGTCATCCCAGGTGGAATTGGGCCAGCTCCTGAACAGGTCTGGCGACGGGAAGGGCTCCGGTTGGTAGTTCTCCGGCAAACCATGGTCGAAGGTAGGAGTGGTAGCGTGAGGGGGAGGGGGGGTTGTCTGCTCTGAAGGAGGGGAGGCGGAGGAGGAGATGGGGTAGCAGGTGGCGGACGAGGGGGGGAGGGGATCGCCGTAGGTGAGCGCGATGTCATATCCGCCGAGGTAGGGGTGGGGGTTGTACTCCTCGAAGTCGTCCTCGTTGAAGTCGACGGGCCGGCCGGCGGAGGGCGGCATGGGTGGGTGGCAGCGTCAAGAACTCAAGAAGTGGAGGGTGGTTTTGGGTCCGTAGCAACAGCAACAATAAAGCAATAACGATAGAGGAGCTGGGTATGTAGGGAGGAGGGAGGGGGGAGGAGTTCATCGTGCTTGGTTTGCTTTGGTTCTGATAGGGATTGACGGAGACGGGATTTACCGCGAGGGGGAAGAGGGTGTCGGGGTCAACGTTTTCACGGTTGGGCCACCGGAGGAGGAGGAGGGGTATGCCCGATGATGGATGGTGGGAGCCGAGGCGAGGCGAGGCGTCTCCTTCAAGGGTGGCGTGATGCGCGACGAAGGAAAGAGCCTTGTGCCTTGGCTTCCGTGCCTTGCCCGATGATGTATGGGTGGTCAGCGCTACATCACCATGCTTTCTTTCACCCGATTCATGGTCACATCACATGCATGTGAGCTCCATCCATGGGAGATCGCAAAACGCCGCCTCGCCAAGAAACCAATGGAAAACATTTCATGGACACACTACCCAACAGTACCGATCAGAAAAGCGGGAACTGATGTTGATACCCATCCGCGGGTGTCGGTGACACGACTCTGTACCGGAATAAGGTTCCACATAACTTTCAGGTGAAGTACGCTTCTTACATTCCTGTAAATTCTTACCCTATGAACGTAAGGGAAATCCAACCGAAAACAAGTCTGTAGGAGATTTGGCTGCAGTTTAAAGTCCAATAGAACATACAAATAATTTGATTGCATAGTAGCTCAAATCTTGAGCTCTCAACTTGACAAAATAAAGACTCTGCATAGACTCTTCTGGTCATAGAATCTTCTCTCTCTGGAAAAAAGTCTTCAAATGAAGAAGCTGCAAACCGGCCACTCCCATGCAGACAATGAAGGACAAAATGCTCAAAGATCCCATCCTTGATGTTGTTGTTTCGTTTAGTCTCCGTGCCTCTTCCTCCCTTGATCCGAAAGAAGAGAATGGGTCGTGGTAGATTCACCCAAATTATAATAAGATGTTATCCAGTGTAGAAATTAAGCCTACCTATTTCTCAAGAATATCATTTCTTCGTGTATGGAATTGATTGAATCCTCCAGCTTCTTCAACTCCAGTTCCATCTCCTGAAAACAGATAAATTAGATAAGCATTTCCGAGGTCAAACTAGATTAATTAACAAAATGCTTGCTCAAATAAGCATTTACCTAGTAACACATAATATGTGAAACACATTCTCAATTCAGTAGCCACAGAAAAGCTGGCTTCGTTGCCATTTCTTTTGTCAACCAAATTATTCATATATAATGCGCTAAACCCCAATTTGTAGCAGATGAAATGTCTCTTTCAACTGTTGTTGAATCTGTACTCTTTTCAGTTACACATCTTGTAGTCACTTACAAAGTTTGGCAAGTAAACTATAACATTGAATAGTTATATTCCTTATTCACGATTTCACTGGTCATGTTATATGAAGAAAACAAATTGTGTAAATATCAACAGCAAAATTAGAGAACAAAAAAAAAATATCAACGTAGTTGTCACTACCTACTTACTCTCATATCAAAAGTGGAAGAATGTTATGATGATTTATAGAACTAGACAATCATATTCTCAATGACAGCAAAAGATCCATGTAGTCAAACTCAAATGGTTGGGACTTGGCTTTGTTGTTGTTATTGCTATAGATACAGGCTTTACAAAGCATTTGGTTAGTTCTTTCAATGGACTGAATGATGATAACTGGTATACGAGTTGTCCTAATACTATAGGTACGATGAGGGGGATCTCACAGTCGTCTAATAGTATAGGTACGATGAGGGGGATCTCACAGTCCTAATACTATAGGTACGATGAGGGGGATCTCACAGTCCTAATACTATAGGTACGATGAGGGGGATCTCACAGTCCATCTCCTGAAAACAGATAAATTAGATAAGCTGGCTTTGTTGTTGATAACTGGTATATGAGTTGTCCTAATACTATAGGTACGATGAGGGGGATCTCACAGTCGTCTAATAGTATGTGATTCTGGACTATGCATTGAGGCTTTAGGTTTTGACGATGTTGTCAATCTTAACAGTAGGAGCACCATGTGATGATTTATTATAGTTAAAAAGGTCCACACTCTCTCTAACTTGAGTTTAAATATTCTGTGTTGGAGACATATTACAATGTGTCACCACCTACATATTAGGGTATGATTCTTAGCTATATGTTGAGCTTACAACTCAACAAAGATATTAGGCCTTGAGGAGAGAGATCGGACAAGCAATTAGTCTCACATAGTAAGTCGGAGAATGTTACGATAATTCATAAGGCCTGGATGAGCCTACTACCATAATTTGAGCTCAAGATTATCTGTCAATCAAATCGAACAATTCTCCCATAAAATCAGGTCAGAACACTAACAAAGCACAAGATGAAATTCGCTTCTTCTAGATTCTGGCATTTCACGAAGGCACCATAATTCATATTCACTTAGTCCTCATACTATGTTATTTGCCTCGATTGAATTAGATACTAAGAGATCCGTCACCAGAAAATCAAGGGGTCAATGGTTATTATGTATTTAAGAAGACAAGAAATTAAACGATTATAACGAGACCAAATTGTTTGTGCAGAGTCAGACTAGCAAATATAGCTGCTCTGACTCGAGTCGCATATTATTTTCTAGTTTCCAGACCTTCATCTTGCAACAACAACAAGGCATGCTCTACCTCAATTTCCAGATTTTCATGTCATCCATCAAAATTTGTTATTAGAGCTTGAATTTTCTCTTCCGAGTTCTGGTCATAATAACTGTTGGTCGGTCCTCTTTGTGACAGGACCTCTTCTGAGGTATTAATAGTGTATAACCAATAACCAAGAACAGGACCCCTTCTGAGTTAAATCTGCACGATTTCAGAACCCTTTTAACCCATTACGAGAATAGGACCACTTAATTTCTTTAAATTTCTTCCCGAGCATTTTACCTAAAGGTTCAGATCACGGACACAATGATGCACGAGGATCAAGCTCTTTATTCAATCTTCACAAATGCGAAACTTTGTACGAGGAAAAAGAGAGTAACTCACATCAATCTTCCCTTTCTTGGCGACGGAGGTCCAATCCCTGGCGGCAATCCCCGTCTTCCACTCGAAATCCACCGTCACGGCAGCTTCGAGCTGGAAATGGGGCGACCAGAAGCAGGCCGTGTGCTTCCCCGTCTCCGTCGCCACGAAAGCGAACTCCCCCGACTCCACACCGTCCGCCCGTCGCAAGTCCTCCCCATTCGGATCCATCACCTGCGACCCCAAATAACAACAACCGGAGAATCAAATCAAATCAAATCAATTTCGCAACGAGATAAAATTAGATCGCCGTAAAGGGATTGCGGATCAGGGGGATTACGCTAGCGGAGATGTTGTGACCGTAGGCGGGGTCATCGGCGACGCGAAAGTGGGAGAGGGACATTGCCCCTGCACGGATGTCCTCGGTGAGGCATTTGACGCGGCCGGAGGGGATGTGGAAGACCAGCGCCTGCGAAGGTCGAGAGGAACACAAGAAGCCTAGTACCATCAGCAGTAGCAGCGGTAGTCGAAGAGGAGACGAGGAGTCCATTTTGGAGGGGAGAGACCGAGGACCGGATCTGATGCAGGCTGGCCATATGCTTTAACCCCATCAAATATAAATATATATAAATATATATGTATTTGGACCATAATTAACTATTTAATCCAATTAGTAAAGTAATTTAAATTATACTTTGCGTTAATATGAAGATTTCTTCAAATTTGAAATGAGTTACATTTTTGTATTTGGTCAGGACAAGCATTAATCCTCGAATAGGCTTTTTTAGCTAGACGACAAGACAATTATAAGCTAATTTAGTCACCTTTTTTTTTCCAAGGAAAATAAAGTACGTTATGGTTGTCCAACGAGTTGTAGCGTCCGCATCTCACCTACCAATTACGCTTTGATAACAGTCGACGGTCTAAGTTGGGCTTGGACTGGGTAACACAATGTCCAGGCAACCCGACCCAACTTTAGGGGGCCCATTTTTGCGGATCGAGGGTTCGATCCATCGAGTCGTCATCTATTGGAACAGAATATTCACATAGTAGTCGACGACTTTTAGTGAAATCGAAAGCCGGATAGCTGCTGGGGAGTAGAAGAGTCCCATTTTGATTTGCCTGCTACCCAATCTCACACATTTATAACGCTGGTCATGCAGGAGGTGTGTCCAATGACGGCAGACGAACACAACATCGACGCTGGTCTGCGGGGGAGTTGGGACAGTTGAGCTGCGGCTTTCAGAGAGAGAGAGAGAGAGAGAGAGAGAGAGAGAGAGAGAGAGAGAGAGAGAGAGCTCACTGGATGCGATTCCGTAGGGGGCTCTTCCTCGTCGTTTCTCCACACAAACAGACAGACATTTTCTCTGACATTGGTGCATATACGGCGATGGACAGATGATTGCTGACTTGACTTGTATGCCGAGCCGACGCATCAAGGCAGGCAGGCAGGCAGGCAGGCATGCATGCATGTGGAGAAATATATACGGACCAATTAATTAGTACGTCTCACATGGATCTATTGTCTTGTTCTTATCACGGTGTTATCTCATTAGCTATCTATCATTTTATCGCCACTGATTAGTGTGGTCAGTGCTAATGCATAAGTCGCCCACATGTACGAACTGACAGTAAATTTTAAAGCCTTCACATGTATATACCACCACCTATAAGTATAGGCACATGTCGTGCATTTAATTAGTTGAGATGTGGAACGCTGAAGGGCCACGCATGGCTGGCTGCACACACTGCTTCTGCTTACACAGCTTTCTTTACATGGCTTGGGAGAACATACTTCTGCAGCCTCTCTCCGACCCAATCTTAATGCCTTTAAAACTCCATCTTGCTGTCGAGTCCCACACAAATCAAACAGACGAACGAAGGATGCATGCCGCCATGTGATGCGACTAGCAGATACGATGCATGCATTTGGAACATGTCACCGTTCCAAAGATCTCACGCCATAAATAGTCGACGGTAATTAGCAAGCAATATCTTGGAGTGGTCCAATATGCTTTGCCAATTATGCTTTGCCTCAACTGATTATGACTCCCACATTGATTACGGTGGAGCGAAAATATATTCTTGCATGGAATCGACATATAACGCTATGAAGAACAAATCTTAGTAGCTGGTTTTGTCATCCACGTCGAATGGCATTGTTTTCCTCGATCATCCAGTCGATCGAAGCATCGCCAAATCCCACACTTGGCATCCAGTGATAGGCAGACGAGTATTAGCTGGGAAATCCGCAACTTAGGGCTCGCCACATCCCATTCTGGAATTGTAGTCATCCCTAAGCTTCTGATGCAGAGAAACTTTGCGGTTCACATAATAAACCAGAAAGGAAGAGAGAGAGAGAGAGAGAGAGGAAGAGGGTAGTGCATTCTTCGTAAACGCCGACTTCGATAGCGTCATGGTCAGACTCATCTAATCCTCCTCCTCCTCGGAGCTCAACTTGATCACAAATACATCATCACGCTGGCGCGTCGAGAACACGAATCGCCTGCCATGCGTCCATCGAGGGGAACAAAATCGTGAGCTTAATCGCTAATCCATTGACCGACCGGATGACTCGGGAAATCACCGTCACACGCGGTGTTTCTAATCCATGGCTGACCAGAGATGAACAGCCGGTTGATTTGGACCGGTACGGCCTACCCAATAGTTTTCGATGCTCAGACAATTCACACCACCGAACTGATCATCGTTGGATAACGTTGACTTGATGAATCCAATGATTTAGACGGCCGATCCGAGGGTGTCAGGACGATCCGGCTTGGGTTCCATTGACGTCATCGTGGGCATCAGCAGCAGCACCTCGATAGAGAGAGGATGGATGATTAATTGGCCGTGCCGCGAACCTTTTGCTCTGCCTTGAAGCTTGCAAGATTAGCTTCCACACGTTGCTTGTTGGTTGGGTCCCACACGGTTGATGGTGCGGCTTTCGACGCCATTAATTATTCCAGGACTTGGTTTTCATCTTACAATTGGTCGTCGATCAATGTAGCAAACAACAACAACAACATCAATTTTCTTGCATTTTTATGTTTCTCTCGGCCAACTCTTTCTTGTTTCCTCCTCGAGCATCTTTTGTTTTTTTTTCACATCAACCAGATCGCTGATGTGGATCGAGAAGGAAGTATCCCATGGGATCAACCCATCTCTTCCCGGTTTGATTGCTTATCCCGTGGAAAAGCAGAATCAGACACGAGGAGCTCCGATTTCCGCTTTTCCGGATGGATCGATCCATCCGTTTGTACAACCATGGTTAAGAATAAATGCTCTTTCTTTCTTCTTTCTCTCTCTTTCTCCTTTACGTGGACTAGGATAGGGAATAGGGGTGGGGAGGTGGGTGTAGTAGGCTAAACAGGTACACGTAGGAGTGAGGTGGCGGAGGAGCGTTGACACACGTAGGGGAGGAGCGGTGGCTTGAACCCGAAGCCGCGCCGCTGCCGGGTTTTCCGGCAGCCTGCGGGGCCTGCTGGGCGTGAAAGCGAGGCCTTTGGGAGTTGGCCGTTGTTAGCTTTTGGGAGTACATGGCCGCGAGGAATGTGTGAATTCCCGCTGGTTGTATATATATCCGGACATGCTTAACATGATGCTTCTCCCTCGGCGGCTCGACTCATCGACGCCTTTACTATTATTACTTAATGAAATAGCATACAACTCGATCCGAGTGGAAACACAATCGCCGAGCTATGTGCTTGGCCAGAGCCGAAACACGTAAGCCTTCCTGTTGGTGATGCGTCATCGGAAGGCACGTCGTCGCTGCGGATTACAACGTTGAACAAAAACTCGCCAGTAGGTATATCCTTCCGACTTCGAAAGGTCGGTTCAGCTGCACGTACGAATGCATCTGCCTACCTCATCTCCTCTTAAACTAATCCATAAAGTTGACATTCATATTTAGTTTCTGGCCTCACAAGATCAATGCCGCAACACACTGAAACCACCTTACTACAAGCTCTCTTGTCATGTTGCACTGAGATACCTACCAAAATGGACAGGAAGTGGCATAAAGAATAGAGAGAGAGAGAGAGAGAGAGAGAGAGAGAGAGACCAGGACAAACTTAGTATAATCTATTCCTCCACTAAAATATAGGGTGGGAACAGTTATATTCTATTCATGTAAAGAATTATGTGGGCTGAAAAACCAGTTACTGCAGCAATAAAATACTGGGGACCTTCACCCATGAGGCTTCTCCTTGAAATGACTTGAATGGCACGGATCTTTTGGCTTCGAGGAACCCACCCTGCGCCTATTTAAGTAGCTCCCTGCCCTATATTTTCTTCTTTCTTAAATCCACCTCGAAGTCGCAGCACAATTTGGTATGTTCTCCGTTCACATATATCCTCCCTTGTTTTGTTCCCACGCCTGGGTCTTCATTCTGCCTGCAGCGTCTTGCATTTTGGGGAAGTCGTGAGGTTGCATAGCTTTCCGTGTTCTTTCTCTTCATCTTTTTATTCTTGTGTTTCGAAGGTGCAATCATGGTCGATGTTTCGGTGCTCAACATGGATGATGACTGCATGGACTTGCCCCCCGGCTTCAGATTCCACCCCACGGATGAGGAGATTATAACTCACTACCTCTCGCAGAAGGTTATCGACCGCGGCTTCAGCGCAAGAGCCATGGGAGAGGTGGACCTCAACAAGTGCGAGCCATGGGATCTTCCGGGTAATCGACCTACTGCTTCTCATCTTTCATACATCTTCTCTTCCACCGTGATTCCTTTTGCTGCTTGGTTTTCTGATCGTGTTGACTCGGGCGTCAAACTTTGTTTCGATTCTGAAGGCAAAGCGAGGATGGGAGAGAAGGAATGGTACTTCTTCTGTCAGAGGGATAGGAAGTACCCGACTGGCATGAGGACCAACAGGGCCACAGAAGCTGGCTATTGGAAGGCCACAGGAAAAGATAAGGAGATCTACAGGGGGAGAAGAGTCCTTGTCGGGATGAAGAAGACGCTGGTGTTCTACAGAGGAAGAGCTCCCAGAGGACACAAGACTAATTGGGTGATGCATGAGTTCAGGCTCGAAGGCAAATTCCCATTCCCCGGTGTCCCAAAGTCCGCAAAGGTAAACTCATCTCTTCTCCATGGCGACCAAACCACGAGATTTCCTTTCATCGGATAACTTAATTGTTTTCCGTTCCTTAATTCCTTTAGGGCAAAACTTACGGGTTGTCGGAAATCTGAACTTTGTGATCGCAGGATGAATGGGTCGTGTGTAGGGTCTTTCATAAGAACATGGGAATAACGAGAAGCCCACCACCACCTGGATCAGAAAGGACTGATTCTCTTGGAAAAGATCTCGTTGACTCTACCGCATTGCCCCCTCTCATGGATCCTCCTTACCTCAGCTCCGACGCGAGACCTAGCTCATGCTTCATCGACAAAGAGGAAGCCTTTGATTTCAAAGATATTCCCAGCTTTTCCGCCATGATGGGCACGGAGGATCAAGTGAGCTCAAATCCGCCTCAGAGTTCGGTCTTCTACTCACAAGTCCTTGCTCAAAGCCCTTACTGCTCGTTTCCGGGCTACTTGCACCAGCAGCAAGCAATGATGAGTGCTTTGGCTGCCGACCATGATGCATCTTCTGCCATCAGGAGGCATTGCAAGATGGAGCAGTGCTGGAACAATTCGATGGGCTGCCCCTCCCAGGACACCGGCCTGAGCACTGATCGCAACACCGAGATCTCCTCCTCCATGGTGTCAAATCACTTTGGCGACTTCGACAATCCTTCATGTGGACCGATGATAAATTTGGACAATATATGGAAGTACTGAAGAGGCTAACTCCATGGGGTTACGATCGCTTAATGTCTTATCTCCAACTCCTCTCATGTCTTATTAATCATAGAGGAGACTGCGTAGACTCTTACTGTACATAAATTTCCTATCGTACGCGTAGTATATCTCTCTCGATACGCTAATGACGGGAGGTGTCAGTGAAAGTTTATTCTCTTGATCTATCTCCCGGATTCCTGTCCTGTATCATATACTTATTGTGTCTGATGGAACTGCTGCAAATTGTATACCTTCGTTGTAACGAGATCATTTGGGTTTTGTGTTCTGGATGTACATACTCGATGTCTTAATTGATGATATATCTTCACCCAGATACTATTTTCCATGGTGCAATTAGATCCTTTCTTGGTTTGTTCAGTACTTTCAGACTCGTTCTTAACTTGCACGGAGAGTGTGTCCAGCTGAGATCAATTAAATTCACTTCAAATTTCTGGTCCTTTCATCCGTCATCGGCTTATCTTCTCTTCAGTAATTTGACTTGCTCAAAAATCTAAAAACGACACGATGACGGGCTGAGAGGCTGTTTGAGGGGGGAGGAAGAGGAAGAGGAAGGGGTTTGAGAAGGGTTCTTCTATTCGTATGATTTGCTTGGCTTAATGACTGGCTTACTCTCTTTGCGATGGTACAGTAATTAGGCCCAGCTTTCATGCATTAAAAACCGGAGAAAGAAGGAAAAATTGCGACAATTACTCTCTGCCTCCTCATGTAGAACACGTGCAACTTGTGCCCTAATCTTGGCGTTATCTATATGCAGCTGCACCACAGCGTGTTCTAACTCGCCCAAGAAGCAACACTGTGTACTGCGAACAAATAACTTTGCACAGAGGAAAAAACAAATGCCATGGTGGCAGATACTTGCAGCACAGTCATCCTTGGGAAACATTCATATATTCCTTGCTTCATGCTACGGAAACCCGACGACTTTTCTTGGAAGCAATAGCACACCATATACCTGTGCTAACCAAGACTTCCGGATCTCGTAATTATCTCATGCAGTTCGTATCCTCAGCAGTGGTATGGCGTCAAGCACCGATAATCCCGTGTAGATTACAGCGACAAGCGAACTCTCCATCCATGTCGAGCAGCGGCACCAGATCTTGCTGAGCTTTGAGGATAGGCATCTCAGCTAATTATTTCATGCTTGTCTTCCCAAAAAAAAAGACCAGTATCTTCCACATGCACAAATATGCTGATCTTTTAACGTGTACGTACACACTTGTCGCTTGCTTTCATCATGTTTTCCCAGTTTAAATTGCTTTCTGTGATGCAGAATCCCGGGAGTGTGCTATTCTCATCATCCAGGATTTGGATAAGTCATGACATGGTTTGTTCAACCAGCTCCTTCTTAGTGTTTCCCTCTCCTCTCTCTCTCTCTCTCTCTCTCTCTCTCTCTCTCTCTCTATTTGTGTTTGATCAAAACTGACTTCCAATTATGTTGTATGTGATGCTTATCAAGAGATTTCATGAGTTCTGGAATGTTAAGCAACCGGATAACCAATGGATGTCTTAGGCAACACCAATCAATTGCTGCTGGTCATAGTGCTACCTAAACCAGTATTGTTTTTTATGCTATCCATGAAGAATATATGTCTATTCAAACGAGAACCAGCAGCAAGCATTTTGCCTTATTTAGTTTAATCGAACAACGAGGTAAGAGTATGCAAGCTTTTGAACACAAGAGACGATTATGATACTTATTTAGTTTGGAAAAGTGAGATGATTATGTAACATGAGCATGTCTTGCAAGTCATGCCTCGTCGCTTCTTCCATCGCAATTCGTACGTCATAAGAAAAATGGCACGCATCCATGCAGCCGACGACACCTCCGGTCGCCGATTCGAATTGGCTTGGCCACCCGAGGTACGGATGCATGGCTTGATGATTCCCAAAAGAGATCAGCAAAGAATGATTCTGGTTAGGTGCTGCGAGTTGATCTTCTGGGAAAACTGTGGCAGACAGGCGAAGACAAATGATCTATTGCTGTTCTGTTCATGACCGGTTCTGAAGTCATACTCTTCATCGTTGCACGCTTTTTTGGAGTGCGGATGGTTGGTTGGCCCCCTTACGTCTTCACGTGTTCGTCATATCGAAAGCAGCTCGAGAATGGCGAGCAGATCGACAGGCCAAAACACAAGGAACTGCTGCAATCGATCTCCATATTTGAACTTGCATGATTTCTAGTATCAACCGGCGCTGCAATCGATCAGACATGATGAGATATTGTTACCTGCTGTTTGCTGCAGGTACACGCGTGCAAAGCGAACAATCACAATAGAAGGGGAACTCGAGAATCGAACAGTGCATGTACTTTGGTTCCTTCTTTCGGCATGCTAAATCAGCAGATGAAACGATATATGTACAAGAAGCTACCCAAAAAAAACCCTCGAGGCAGCGGCATCTTCAATTCTCGTTTGGCTGAGAGTTACTCCCTGAGGTCGATGATGACGATGATGATGGGGGTGACGAAACAGAGCTGCTACTGCTGCTCTGAGACCCTGCCAAAGAGAACAAGCGATGGGAAGGCCAAGGAAGGCTTTCCCCACCACCGACGCCCTCTCTGCTGCCACTGCCGCCCGCGCTCGGGACCACCTTCGATTCATCGGCGGGCATCTGAAACCGGCAAACAGGGCACGAACTATGGAGGTCCAGCCACGGCAAGATGCAACCGCTGTGGAACGTGTGCTTGCAGGGCATCTCCCTGCCCTCATCACCCACCTCGAAGTCCTCCAAGCATATCGAACAACTCGTATTCTTCTCGATTTTCACCGTCGGCATTGCATCCACGGCCTCTTTCAGAGCCGGCGGCGTCCCGTACCGGCTCGTCTCGCTCTCTGCCAGACGCTGCAACAAAAGATCCAGACCCGGGCCAAGAAAGTAGTCTCCCGGAGAAACGCCGGTGGTGCTGCTGCTGTGGCTTTGCAGCTGGTTGGCATCCGTTGATCCTTGCAGAATTATGGGATCGGTGAAAGGATTGATGAGGATGAGGCTCTCCCGACGCCTTCCGCTCTCCCTCTCGGCGTCGGCCCCATCGGACTCCCGTCGGTTCCCCTCCCGGAGGACATGGAGCAAGTGAAGGATGGCGGAGGTCCTCCTCCGCCTTCGTCGAATGGTCTCCACTTCGCGGTCTCCGTCCGGGTCCGAGTTCTCCCTCTCCTCTTCCCTGTGACCTCTCCGGCGGCGCAAGGAGCCACCTCCGAGCATTCCGAGCCAGATCGGGGCCCACAGGGAGAGGGCCTGATCGTCCATGTCTCCTCTCGCATCCATCTCTTCCACGAATCCACTGTTACAATGTGGGCATTTGAGCTCCATCTCCACGATCGGACTCACCAATTGAGAGCACATGTGGCACCAATATCTAGCGGCTATGGCCTCACTCTCACCCATCTTTCCTGCCTCTCGCCCTCCACAGACAGCCCTCCTCCGGTCTAAACATATCACAACAAAACCAGATGTGATGAATGGAAAACGCAACGAAGGAAGCTTAGAAGAAACACGAAAGGTGAAAATAGTCGTAGCGAGATGGCAATCCAACAGGGAAAAATCCTAACGACAAAGGAAATTTGTGTCCTTGACATTACTGACAAGAATTAAAGGAGAACACAGTTTCTCCGATTTAGCCTACTTTCCGGACCATCCAACATGCGGAAGAACAGATCCGTATCAGATCATCAAAACTATCAACTTTCGTCTTCATTCATCCAATCAAGAAAGCAATTTGCACGCAGGGAACATCATATTCCGAGGACATCAAGATCAAGATTCTCCCGATAAAACTCGCAAAAGGAGTGCAGAGATCGAACATTACAGGTGACAACGGATCCGAAATCTGAGACGGCAGAAAATTCAGGTCATAGAATAATCGCACGCCTCATAGGATGCAGAGGAGGATCCGTCGCGCGACCGAAGAAAGGCAAGGGGAAGATTTCCCAGAATACATATTCGTGCGAGGAAAAAGAGAAAGAAAGATATACCTGCGGAGGCGAGGGCAGGGCTCGGATGGATTGAGTACGGTGGTGGAGAGAATGGTGGAGGTCAGAAAAGGAGCACAACCGATGGTTCTCCACCATCCCTATATATGAACAGAGGCTATCATTTGGTTGCCTATTTGTGCACTTACCACCATACGATTGATCTGTAAAAATTGTTTTCTCTCTCTCTCTCTCTCTCTCTCTCTCTCTCTCTCTTCCTTGTTTTCCTATTTTAAATCTTTGTTTTTCTGTTCTCTTCTTTTCCGGACGGTGGTTGATGTTACTGTCTGCTTTCTCCGTCGCCACCGCCCACCTGCTTCCATCTCCACGATGTTCCTTAAAATAAAAAGAAAAGAAAAAACAAAATCTGCGGACAGGATTCTCACCGGAGCTCCTCACACTTGTGCGTGTGGGTGGTGGGGGGGGTCGGACAGGGGATTGGATCCTTCCTTGGCACTCAACCACCGGAAATAAGAGGGACGGCACCGCGTGTGCTGTACAGCGAGAAGCCAGCTTTAGATTTTATTTGGAGTGCGGTTGCTGTGCAGGGCGGTCGGACCAACCGTCCCATGTTGTTCTACAGCTGTTTCCGCTTTATACAGAATTGGAATGGATCCCACCACGACGAATCATTGTCTCATAGATTTGGGCTCGGATTGGTTGTCCCTCTATCGATCTAATGCGGTGGGACATTATGGATGTTGGATTTAATCTCTCACTTGCAGTTTTGCTGCCGATTAAAAGGGATCTTCCGATCGACAGTTTGGGAAGACGGAGATTTGTGAATGGTCGAGGGAATAAAGAATAGAGATATGCAGCAGCACCATTGAGGTTATTCTTGGGTCGTTGATGCAGTGGGACCCAATGAGAGCCTACGATTCAACCCACCTCTCGGAGTACGCCATTTGTATGGCCCAATCGGAGACTCCTCGGTGATCGCGTGGTCTGAATCCAGAAACCAGCACGGCCGCAATGCCATAAGTTGAACGAATTTAGACTTGGATTGTGGTTGAACCCAATTTTGTAATATCATTCTTCAACTTATACCCTCTCTTGTTAACGTCGGCTAACTCTGTATTATTTTAAATTTAGTTTAAATTTAAAATATTATAATTTATAAAATAATTAAATTATTGGTAAAAAATTTTATAGGTATTAATCTTAGTTTAATTTTTAGATTTTTCATTTGATGTCCTTATTTTTCTCTAATACCCTAAATATCTCTCGTTGTTGTTTGATCGATCCTATTCACAATCGACTTTGCTTAACCCTTAGCTCTATTATAGCTCTCGTCTATCATCACACCTTATTCATTGTGCACCGTAATACTAAACCTATTAATCTCGACTTTAAAGATCAATCCCATCTTGTTATTTTACTCGTGGGCTATCTTGATTCCGACTTACATTCATCCAAATGATGTTAGTATGAGCATCTATCGTGTACAAGTTCGATATTGTTGATTGAACGATATCACTATGGAAAGAGGAATAGTACAAGAAGCAAAGTTGGTGGTGGTGCAACGAGTGGTTTCACGATGAATCTCTTCGGCGGAAAATATTTAAAATATAATAAATAAAAAAATTAAATAAAAAAACTTAAAATGAAATGCATCATATGAGACAAATAAAAAAGTGTTTTGTGGAAATTTCCCATAATTTTAAGGCAAGGTGTATAATCTTTCTTAAGTACTGGCGTAATTATGTGATTTTAATATCATTATTAATTAGGTAGAGGTATTCCGAGTCAAAGTCAACTCGACTACAGGACCTCCAACTCCTCTCTCCGCACAAAGATCCAGCGGCGGCCGCACCACCACGTCCTCCATCTTGTCATTCTCCTGCTCCTGTCCCCTCGATCCATCACCTACCATGGATTGGGGGAAACCTCTGAGCAGTCTTGTCTCTAAGCTCGGCGATCAAGTTTCTCTCGTTGACCTCTGGACCAAGGGCTTCGGATGGGTATGCTCCATGGCCGAGTCCGAGATCTCCCTCCTCCGCAGCGTGGAGGACGAGGTCCAGAAGCTCCAGAGGACCTCCTTTCGGATCCAATCCCTCCTTTCCGACGCCGAGGACCGCCGCCACATCGTGGACGAGTCTGTCAAGGGCTGGCTCCTCGAGCTCAAGGCCGTCGCCTTCGACGCCGACGATCTCCTCGACCGCTACCGGACCCTTCTTGACGTCGCCAAGCTCGCCAAGGGCGGTGATTCGCGGAAGCGGAAGCGCTTCTGGTTCGGCTCCGTCGGCTCGGACCTCGGTCTCCTCCAGCGCCGCAGCATCGGAATCGAGGTTGCCAAGATCCAGGACAGATGCAAGGAGATCGCTGATGGCCGAAATAATCTCCAACTGAACGCCTCCGATGGAAGCATGCGAGCCAAGAGTTCCCCGGACTCGGTTCCTCCATCGGCCGTGGCGTGTTTCGATCGATCAAACGTCGTGGGGAGAGCCGAGGACTGCAAGAGGATCGTGGGTGCCCTGACGACGGAGTGCGAGACGGTTCCTTCCGTGATCCCAATTTATGGCGTCGCGGGAGTCGGTAAGACCGCTCTTGCCCAATTAGTCTTCGACCATTTCTCTGAGAAGGATAGAGGGGAGAATCACCCCAATCCTAAACGGCCTTCTGGAGATGACAAGGGGAAAGGACCAGCGGTTGCGGTTGGCGACGCCGGGTACTTTGACTTGAAGATATGGGTGTCGCTGCCCAAAGTCTGCGATGTTATCACGGCTACGAAAGAGATCGTCGATGATATAACCAAGAAAACCTGCAACGATCGGAGTTTGAACATCCTGCACCATCGTCTCAAGGAACTCCTCGACGGCAAGAAGTTCCTGCTGGTGCTCGACAATGTCTGGGCGGAGGACAGCGGCTTCTGGGACACGCTGCGCGCTCCTCTGCGGTACGGAGCCAAAGGAAGCAAGGTTTTGATTACGACTCGGAGCAAAGTGGTGTGGAGTCGGATGACGACGCAGCCAGTGCCCCCTTTAGAAGGCCTGTGCGAGAGCGATTGCTGGGCGCTGCTTCGTGGTGTGGCATTACCGCATCGTGAAGAGACCGTCGTTTCCAACCTGGAGGAGATCGGTAGGAAGATAGTGAGCAGATGCCAGGGATCACCTTTGGCCGCAAAGTCGATCGGCGCCATCTTGTACGGCGAAACCGACGAAGAAGTCTGGGAGAGCATCCGCCAGGATATGTGGGCTCTCGAAGAGAACAACAATGAGATATTGTCCCGTCTCATGATAAGCTACCGCCATCTGACCTACTCGCTGAAGCAGTGCTTCGCTTACTGCTCCCTCTTCCCATACGGATACGAATTCGACAGAGACGAGGTGGTCCAGATGTGGATAGCAGAAGGCTTGGTTCAGCGCAACGGGATGACGAAGCCGGAGACCATCGGCGGCAGGTACTTCGATCGCCTGCTATGGGGGTCGTTCTTCGAGAGGTCACACAAGCAGAAATACCGAATGCCCAGCCTGATCCATGATCTAGCCCGCCTTGTATCCAAGAATGAGCTACTGATCGTAGAGGATGGCGTGCTGCATGATCCACCCGGACGGCCTCGTTATGCATCTCTGTTTCACCCAAAGCAGAGTACGGTGACATTGGAGAAGCTCTACGCTTACGAACGTCTGCGGACACTCAGATTGTATGGCGAATCTAAGTTGGGGCAAGTTCCGAAAGATCTTTTCTTCAAACTAAAATGGCTACGGCTATTGGATTTGAGCAATAGTGACATAGAGGAATTGCCAGATTCGGTTGGTGATCTACTTCTCCTTGGGTACCTCGGCCTCAGGGGCACTGGCATTCGACGGCTGCCCGAATCGGTGAGCAACCTGTACAATTTGAAGACTCTGGAGCTGAGCGAGTGCGACGAGCTTTCGGAGTTGCCCAGAGGAACGAGCAAATTAGTCAACCTCAGGCATCTTGGCTTGCATCTCGACTGGGAAAAGGATGCTGATCTGAATTCCATGCCACCCGGAATTGGGCGTCTAACTTCTCTGCAGACGCTGTCGAGATTCACCGTCGCCGCCGACAGCGAGTGCAACATCGGCGAGTTGAAGGATTTGAATCTTAAAGGAGAGCTTTGCATCTCTAAGCTAGAAAAGATGACGGATGCAGGCGATGCCGGAGCGGCTAATTTGATGGAGAAGACGTACATCAGGAAGCTGGCGCTGCGGTGGACCGCTCAGCCTCTTCAGACCTCAGCCGATGTAAACCTAAGGAATACGCACGAGCAAGTTGCTGACAGGCTTCGTCCTCGTACGAATCTCGAACATCTATGGATTGTGAACTATCCGGGAAGAAAATTTCCGAATTGGATGGATGATCGTTCTCTGTCGAAGCTAGAAACGATGAGACTCTCCGGCTGTGTCGAGTGCTAACGCTTGCCTTCGCTCGGGTGGCTACCTCGGCTCAAGGAGTTGCACGTAGAAAAGATGGACCGGCTGAGAAACTTGGGAAATGTATTGGGATTTCCAACCTTGGAGGTTCTTACGATTAGGAACATGCTTACATTGGAGAAATTGTTTGAAGTGGAGATTCCCACGCTCCGTGAACTGAACCTCTTCTCCTGCCCCAAATTACGTGAGCTGATTCCACTTCCATCGACGACAATACGGGAAATAATTGACTGCGAGCTTCTGAACTCTGCTTCTTGAATTCTATAGCCTCTGTAATTGTATCATGATTCAGCGGTTGCAAGCCTCACGTGTACGGCTGCTGCTTATGTAGGCTCATCCGATAGACGTTCTGCAATTTTTTTCGTCGGTATAAAATTTCATGTATAATTCATCACATCATCTTTGGTACTTGGTGTTATTTTTCTGCCGGCACTCGGTCTTCGCGGATTGGTATGAAGTGTTGCTGCATCTGTATACCATTCATTCGAGACTAGATTTGGACCGCATATGCAAGGATGGAGGAAAGAGGGATGAGAAAAGCCAGCCATGTTTGACGAAGCTTGTGTGATCAGAATAGAAGCCACGTGCGATGGGACTCGCAACGACGACAAGAAAAGAGGCAAGCCACAGATGTAGGGCCTTCCGCTTAGACGAAAGAGCATAATAAGGCTGCTGGAATTATTGGGAGTCCTTAGGTGCCTGCCAATTGGGACAAGAGAGTGGAATGAATCAATGAGCTAAGATCCTATTGGCCTCTAGTGTTTGTACTGCTGCAAGTGCAAAATAATGATTTCGGTTCCATCGTTTGTTCTTGGGAATCATTTTGGCCCCCCTTCTCTTGTTTCTATTTCTCAGCAGGTGTTTGACTCTCTGCTTTGTTTTCTCACTTTGTTAAGTACAAATACCAGTTCGATTATATCGACAACTGCCACCAGTTGCCAATATAAGATCCTTCCCGTGTGGAACTTCGAATTGCCAACTCAGGATGAAATGAAGTAGAAAGAGAAAAGGAAGTGAATTCAATCTTTTAATTCTTGAAGTTGAGCGGACTCAAAACGGTCCTATAAATGGCATCGGATTGACAGGTTTAATTGGACTTGCTCCACTTGAATACCACACCCTCATCTAGAAGATACTCCACTGTGGAGGTCTATAACCAGTGTATTTTAATTTAACTGAGGTGAAGATGTTTCAACTTAAAATGTGTTTTTTTTTTTTTTGGGTGAAAAAGAACTTATTCCTGAATCCTGTAATTAGCACAAAATGGAATGACAATTGTGGCCAGGGTGATTACAAAGATGCCTACTGGTTTTATTGTGATCATCTGCAAAATATTTATTTGGGGTCCGGGGTTGAATTAGAGGGGCTCTCTTTCAGGAGTTGACAAGTGTGAAAAATAGCTCTCTATTTTTAATTTTCCTGAAGAACTTCTTAGGAGGATGAGTCTGTCTGTCATAATATAATAACTAACGTATGCCACCGAATATTCCATGTTAATTTTTTTTTGTTTTTCAGATGGCAATATAGTTGTTGATCACATTCACCCTAAAAGGTAAAATTTCTACATTCATCTGAATTAATTGCTCCCATTATGCATCGTCCTACCAAGACAAGAGAATCCTATGTCAAAATAAAATATCAGATAAAATAATAGGGCCAACGTCATCCGCAAACCTATTCAACAAAGCGAGTAGCATACCAACAAAAAGAATTCATAAACATAGAACAGGTGTAAGGTAGCCAACACGGTTATTTTACTGCCAAAGTATTACTTAGGTTTTGAAAAGCATAAGACAAGGGAAAAAGATGACCCATTCAAATGAAACATTATAAGTTGCGTTGGTTCCGATGTCCCAAAAAGCGTGCAACAATGTGGGAAATTCCATAATAGCGATGCTGTCATGCGCCCCTCCAAGCAACTTTGGTTACTGTCAAAAGATAAGCATGTCAGCACCAAAATATTGGGTCACCACGACAGCGTATATACCAACTCTCTCCTCCATTAAACAGAAAAAGAAAAGAAATGATATGCCACGACTCTCAAGAATTTGACAAATAAAAAGGGAATTGGTGCATGCATGCGATGCACGCATACATGGACTTGGATTATAAAGTTCTAACCAACCACAAGGATGAACAAAAGAGTTAGTAGATACCTTGCTGGCAATGTTGCTAGAAAGCCAGTCGAGCCCCTCGTATAAGCCCTCACCAGATGTGGCACAAGTGCTCTGTATGTACCTAAAACAATATAAAGTGCAGAAAACAAGTCAGCAGTATGAACGACCTATATTTTTTAATCGATCATAAGAAACCTGAAAATTTCTGCAAGTGGTCCTTTCAAAAAAGAAAGTCACCAGATGTATGAAGAGATTTTCTAAAACATCCGGTTTGGTTGGGAAAAAAAAAATAATAAAGTCAATGGTCCTTTCTAGAAAGCCAATCTGGATTTCTAAAAAGCAGCTTTCCGACCAAAATTTTAAACCTTCAAATGAAAGTCAAGTGGTCCTTTACCAAAAGAAACGAACAAAAGGCTACCTAATATTAAGTTTATCTAATGTCACCATCAAACATATGCTCTGATCTATTTGCAGAAAATCAACTCCTTTACATTTCTGCACCTATATATATATATATATATATATATATATATATATATATATATATATATATATACACACACACATGTATTAGCTCATCAAGTGAAGAATATCTTACCAGTGTCGCTGACGCAGGGAATGCAGACCAAGCTTATCAGTGATTTCAGCAGCATTCATTGCATTTGGAAGGTCTTGTTTGTTAGCAAACACAAGCAAGACAGCATCCCGTAACTCATCCTATCAGTATCAAAACACATTAAAAACAGATGGAACAGTAATCCATAGTAATAAAAAGATGCTACGTTGCTAAAGAAGATATCTGACATGCTTTAAATTTCATATGAACTAAATGATTGGTAAAATGGGTTAAAAGGACATTCAAATACCAAAATGTTGATCCACCAAACTTCATTCACAAAGACATATATTGATGAAAATCATGATTAGATAAATCATTTGAAAGAATCATCCGGTGACTTATTTACCCAATTAGTTTCTTTCTCAATATAACTTTGTATCCAAAAATATAAAAAATGGATCTTAATAGCTTTTATTGGTATAATGATCATACATATCTTTTTTCTTTTGTCATCTAAAATCACAAGAAATTTACAACTGTTATCATATAAGTTGCTTCTATCACACCAATCAACAACTTTGTCATGTGTAGGAATCATTCACTTAATCCACTAGATAACCATGTAAGTGAAATTTTGTATGAGATTATGTATGAAGAAGTTAGTGCAGAACAAGAACATTTTATTCATTTCTAAGGTTAATTTGATGGCAGAAGTCAAAGCTTATTTAACATAATCCAATAAACACAACAATTCTACTTGAGTTAGGCTTTAACAAATCTGTTTTATGTAAACAGAATATTACATATTTAAAGGAGTACCATCACTAGAAGAAGTTACCTCATTTAGCATCCTGTGGAGTTCATCTCTTGCCTCAACAACACGATCACGGTCATTGCTGTCAACAACGAAAATAAGGCCCTGTGTGTTCTGGAAGTAATGCCTCCACAGAGGTCTGATCTGTTCTTCCAAACAGCAAGATCACCAGAACATAGGCGTTGAGTAAACAATCAAACAAGTTGCATTTTACCAGAATAATCATAGAGACAGAATCAGGCTAAAAACATGTAAAGTATCTGATATGTAGTATGCCGATTTAAGATAACCATACCTTAGAACACCTAAATGTTTTGTAAAATAATAATTTGTTGTAGGCAACTTAACCTCATAAGATGATCATCTTCAAACAACTCTTGTCACAGATGATTGGATAATGAAAAACAGGCTAACATAATCACAGCAATACCTTGTCCTGACCACCAACATCCCATACAGTGAAGCTAATGTTTTTGTACTCAACGGTCTCCACATTGAATCCTGCATTAAAATCAACCAAATTTACTTAAAAAACTTTTAAATCTATGATTGTGTAAGCATGTACATTTCAATTGCTAAACACCAAGCAGCCATTAAGTCATTCATAATTTATTAAAAGCCATGCTTCCGCTATAAGAAAGCAAAAAATTATGCTCATTGACAAAAAAAACCCTAATTGCCCATATGTTAAATAAGTAAACACGGTTTAAATGAAAATGCAATCATCACCACTGGAAGCCTCATCAACTCAACCAACGATTTCTAGAACTTTTTGATATAAAGCTATTTGAGGACAAAAAGTGAAGGTCATACTTAGAGTAGGAAAAAGGAAAACAAAGTACTAATCTAGTTAAATACTCCATATGCATTTACTACAGTCCAAACAAATCAGGATATGACCAAAAAGCTCAAAAAATTTGTAAAACTGTTGACACAATGATTGTTGGCAATATCTGTCAATTACACTAGCAATGCAACAAAAACAATTAGTAGATAAAAGATTAATAGAAAACTCAGGAATTTCTTTCATAGAAGTCAAGAGGTACACATGAAGGAGAGATAAATCATGGTTTGGAGACATGCCTCGACATTGTCAGTATCTTCGTGATAACATATTCCATGAGTCCGTTCGGTGAACAAAACACTCAATTCGACAGGTGAAATAAAGAGAATTATCATGAATTTAAATTTGTTTCAAGTTTCTTTCGTCCCATAATTTTACACCCATTCTCGTGAAGCAGAAAGCTAAAATTATGATTGTGAGCAAATAGCCAATAAGCAAATATGAATTTCTGAAACAAGACGATCAATGTTCACCACCACCTATTATATCTTTAGAAAAAAACATGTCAATTAGATCGGCGCAGTATCACCAACGCACCATCCAAACATGAACGTGAGCCTTATTATCTGAAGTATCAAGTAGCCATCACAGAAAGAAATAAAGAACACTTCATTCCAGAATATTAAATTTTAATTGAGAAAAGAACATTTAGGGACGCGAACAATACTCACCAATGGTTGGAATGGTGGTGACGATCTCTCCAAGCTTGAGCTTGTAAAGAATTGTGGTCTTACCAGCGGCATCAAGCCCGACCATCAGGATCCTCATCTCCTTCTTCGCAAACAGGCGGCTAAAGAGCTTTGCGAACGACAACCCCATATTTCCTTCAGCTATCAAGAGAAAACAAAACGAAAAATTAGCCCAAAAGGTAAAAACAACAAAAAATGCACGGATCAAAGATCCAACACAATAATAAATGAGACTAAGATATGGAAAGGCTAAAAAAATCCAAGATCCACATGAATAGGGTTCCGATCCGAGAGTCCCCACAAGAGATCGAAGTATGATTTAAGACGGAAGAAGAAGATTGAGGATTTCGGCGATCGATCATTGCGGCGATCTTCTGGATCAGGCATACAGAAGAAGGAGAGGAGGATCGGAATCACCTGGAGATCGCGAAAGAGGTGGAGAGATCGAGAGGGATGGGGCGAGAGAGGCCTCCGCTTCTTCCCTGCCTTCGAAACCGCACGGAGAGGGGAAGGGAAAAATGGAGATGCAACGGAATAAATAGAAAGAACGCAATTGATGTCACGTGACTGTCATAAGGTGTTCGGTATAGGTCAGGTTCGTAACTGTTCGAAATAACGGCACCGCCGTTACGATGATTTTTCACGACTGCGTTATAATAAAGATAACAACGGAAGAGATTCTTTAAAACGGCCTTTTTACTGCCTCCTCTCATTCCGATCCTCAAAACCCTGCCCAGTTTTCTCTGTCTCTCTCGATGTATCACAGGATCCGAGACCCTTCTCCTGCTCACTTCTTATCTTGACATTTCTCCAGACAACCTCTTTCCTTTTCCATTCTGATCGATTTGACGGAATTCTAGGCCGGGGTGTGCCGATCGTTGCTTCCTCCGGGTAAAAGAGCAGATCTTGGTTTGGTCATTTATTGTTTTTCCTCTGTTCATAAGCCCTAGACGGAAATTTTAAATTTCAAGTCCATTTTCTCTTCTTCCCTCGTGTATGTTGTCTGTTTATCTGCGCTATATTTGCTGAAAAACGCGATTTTTTTTTTTTTTGGCTTCTGTGAGGGAGCAGCGAGAGAGTGTTCCGTTATCGGACTCGAAGCTTCTGGGAATATCGCAAAATAGAAAACAAGTATGATCATTTTAGGGATTTTGTTGTTCTGCAAAGGTTGCGGTTTATTGGTCATACAATCATGTAGTGAAGAAGCTGCACTAGGTGGTGTTTATGACTTTATTATGAGTAATGTGGCTTACGCTTTTTTGGCTGCGACTCACCAAAATTTAGGTATAATAAACATACCTAAATGAGTTTGCAGATTTAGTAGTCGACACCACATATGTGGTTTCTCCGGCTTCTTTGCTGAGGCATTCCAACAATTGTGCATCTGATGTGTTTGCTTGGAACTTATAGCGTTCCTTCATTTACTTGTAATCAGTTGAGTTATCACGTCATGGACCTATGTGGGACCAAAGCGGGTGAGTTTGGGTTGCTTAATCAATTTATGGCGCAATTTTCTATCACTGACCATGCGATGCTGGAAAGAAGCTCAGATTGGATGCACAACCCATATCGGCGCTGAACCCAGAGAGGGAGGAAGCATGAGAACGTCGCTTCAGTGCCAACCACACTTTTTTGGATTCGCAGCTCGATTTCGCCATCAACTTTCAGGGACGCTCAGACACTGTTTCATGGAAGAAAATTGGAATGATGCTGTTGAAAGTTTTGGTACGGTGGAGTCTGCTGAAATAAGTATTGTTCATATGATGTCAATATCTGCAATTTTGTTTTTTTTGTATAAATAGCCTGCTTGCTTGCTTGTTCGTGAGACAGCGTAGGCTAAACACATGAATTATCTGTTGGAATGATGGCTTTCTCTACAGACTCCATAAGAGTTCCAATTTGGTAATGTTGGCAAAATGTGCGTATGCAGTCCATTTATTGGCATACATATCGTGTTATGTATTGCCTGCTTCATCATCGAGCACATTCCCCGGACTCCAATGGCGTCAGGCGAAGTCAGGTACACCTTTTCCTTCCATTTAAAGAACGGTTGATTCATTCGGTGATTCTTCAGCCTGCTTCTTTCGTATGCATGCATGTCAGCTGAGGCAGACGAACGAACGTCTTTACCGACCAATCCATTCCATGTTGCATGATTTGTGGACCCAAAAAGCAATGGATATGAATTGGGGCACCATGTCCTGAATCATCAAATGAACAGTTGTAATATTTGGAAAGTGAAAGTAGGTAGGCTTGCATGGATAATGGGGGCAAATATGATTCTCGTAAGAATCATGGCCACCAACACGCCGGAATACAGTGCCAGGCCAACTTTTCCTCTTCATAATAAAACTGGGCACCACCACAAAGAAAATAAAGAGAAAAAATAAAACCCAATTTTATCACCTACATCCTTGCAAAAACTCTGCAGGAGGCAAATGTACACTGCCCCTAACAACTACGGATACAAGAGTTCTTTCGTCCTTGTGGTTTCCCTCAAGGGATAAACATGGATGGTGAAATATCTGCAGAAAAAAAATGGCAGATAAAGTTTGATAATTTCTAGAACCAAGATTACATTTCATGATCTGTACAGAAGTCATTCTGTGCAAATATTATTAATCATACACATGCAATAGAAACAAAAAGGATGTATCCTAACTCGATAGATGTAAAAGATATCTTTTAACCTCTTGAAATTTAATGTTGAACAAAATTTGCACAGGGAGAAGACGCAAAAATCTTCAGTCTTCAAATCTAATTGACATGAAAATAACAAAGTTAAGAGCACTAACATCGTGCCTACTTGATCCACTTAAGCCAGAACACGATACTGTTGATTGAGTTTGGAACGAGCATGGCTACGAGCACGAAATCAGGTACCAGACACAGATGGTTTGGGAAGAGATTGGGTACTTGAGTTGTCAGTCGGGCTTGGAAACAAGTAGGGTGAAATTCACGGATACCAGTTGTCATTCCTACTTACATGGAATCAACTAAATTTGGTGACTCATAACTTATATGAGACCTATAGATTATATGATTAAATAAGGTAAATCAAAATGGTGGAAGAAGATGATAGGACCTAAAAGAACAAGAGACTCGATTACTCTTAGATTATGGATATTATCCTACATGAAGCATAATAGTGGGCAAAGGTTCAAGCAGTCAACCTCATATAGTCCAAATGCAAAGGATATTATCAAATGTCACTAGTACATGAAATATCACAAATGCAAATGATAGGCAAAGACAGAAGACTAAACTTAATAAATGAAAGGAGTGATTGCGAACCTCTTGAACTAGATCTGGACATTGCGCCTGTGGACTTTAGCCTTCTCAGCATCAATGATGGACTCCACAAGTTTAACTGTGTTGTCCAGTTTTCCTTCAGCATTTGTAACAACATAGTCAAATTCTTTGAGATGCCTAACCTCTTCCCTAGCTGTTGCAATCCTGACAAGAAGCATTTCTGCTGTTTCTGTCTTACGAGCTACAAGCCTTTTTACTAGTGTTTCTTCACTCTCCGCGACCAGAAAAATGAAGACTGCTGAGTTGCCAAGTATTGATCTCAGTGTAGCAGCACCTTGTATGTCCACTCTCAATACAATATCGAAACCCTTATCCATGTAGTCACGAATCTGGAGACAAGAAGGAAGATTGACAAATTGAACAATAGAAGCATAGAGCATGATAGGCAAAACTCGTCCAATTGCTAGCTACACATGCAGATGCATGCCTGATTGATTAAAGCTACGTCATAAGCAATTATAAGAATCAATGTCAATGTGAATAGCTTATGTTTCTACCAGCTCACATTTTGCAATTACTGCAAATGATAGAAAAAGTAACAGTACTGCAGTAAAGACTATTCTAAATATTTATGCCTCATGTGCAACATAGTCAGACACAATGGTTCCTTAACTCAGTACACAGTATAACCAGCATAGCCAAACATCAAATGAAGACAACTAAGGCAAAATCCTAACAGCAAGCTCAAGAGAAAACAGGAGAATATAGACATGAAGTTAAGTTCTAAGTTTAAAGCCAATGAATGAAGTATTAGCTTGAGGAATACAAACAAAAAGATCTGATGGCCCACAAATATATCATTTTAAAGTCTTCTGGATGAACGAGAATGTATTGCAAGAAATTATGTTTCTAGGAGTAGCTTATTGAGATGAGTATCAGTCATGTTTGGAATCACATTCTATTGAATTCCTTGGCTAAACGTAAGATACCTTACCTTTTATAAGACATAGCAACGAGCAGTAATTGGCCGGGGCCAGTCCAGGATAACAAAGGTTTGGGCTTATCCATCACAATAGATAGTTACACCCAACGACAGACAAACCAGTTTCATAAGCCGGAACTATGTTTGTTTGGCTAAGACCTAAAGCTTTAATGTTAAGGACTACTATCGAAAAGCAACATAGAAATATTTGAAAACAAACCTAGACCCCCAAAAGAAAAATCTATATGGCAAATAACTCAATCAAACACAATGCCAAATTTTTGTTAGCAAACAGCTTAAGACAGAATGATGATTGAACTTCAAAATAAATACCTGCTGTTTAGGGATTCCTTTATAGTCCCCATAAACAAGAGCATGTTCCAAAAGCTCATCCCTTTCAATCATTGAAAGAAACTCCTCTTTGGTTACAAAAAGATAGTCCTTCCCATCAACTTCACCTGGTCGTTGTGGTCGGCTGGTTGCTGTAACAACAAAATGAATTCCTTCCCGGACTTCTAGTAGCCTCTGCTAAGCTAAGACTGAATAAGCATTGATAATAGCCATCTACAAATTGTTCAAATTTCTGTACTTGAAACAAAATCCAGAATACCCAATTTAGAGGACAAGAAAAATGATGCCTCATTTCAGCAACTACATATCCAAAAATTCAAAACATATTACCTCCAAAATAGTTTGTGAAACATAAAAAAGATATAGAAGCAGAAAATTATGTTTCTAATCCAAAGGCCCTTTTTTTCTTACCTTTTAAAACAATATTAGTTAATTAAGTTACTCAGAATCAAATAGACAGAGATCAATATAGTTTTATAGTGATACATATTATATATATATATATATACATGTATATATATATACACATGTATATATACATATATATATATATACACATGTATATATATACATGTATACATATACACATGTATATATATATATATACACGCGCCTCAAATAAGACAACTAATCTTCCTGATACAAAGTGACATTTTACATATAAATTTTAGAATTCAATGGTCCAAGTTTCTCCTAATCAATCATCCTGCTAGGAGTAATTTCACATAAAAAATTTAAACACAAATGATTTAATTTCTTTTTCAGTTTTTATAATTACAAACCGTTGTTAGCACAAGGCTAGGTATCAACTGCTTGTTTCAATCTGACAGCACAAACCTAGCCATGAAAACGGATATCTCCAGCCATCATTTAGTCATCATTAGTCACAAAAAACTAATCTGAGAGTGAAAATCTAGTCAAGTGAACTGGATGTTTTCAGACACTCATCTAATTGTATTAGTCATGAAAAAGCCAGTCATGTTATAACTTGAACAAATATGAAGCATGAAGCATATTAATATTAAAATAAATGCATATTTCTTAAGTAAGAAAAGTGATGTAAAAAAAATCTAACCAATCAGGTGATGCAAACTACAAGAAATGAAGACTACTACTATGTTCAAGCAAAGCATAAGAGCAATGCAACAGAATGTACCATGTTAGATCATTAGAAAGTATGAAAATCTTGAGTTCTCTGTACGCTACCGCCTCAAATCTTTTCATATTGTGCACAAGTCCCCAACTCTAGTCATGCACATGAAAGTCCAAAAACTCTTAATCCATGCAGATTAGTCCCTAGGAATATGTCTAATGAAATATTTCAGGTTATTCAATAACAGTTAGGTTAAACTAAATTGACCATAGATACAGAGAAGTTAATGGAGGGATTAACATGCACAAACCGATGAAAACTATAGGGGCTTTCATGTGGATAACAATATTTGGAGAATTTATATGCAAAAATGAAAGATCCTGGGGGCTAATATAACCCAAAAGAAATTAGGATAAATACTGATTCATGACATCAATGTCTTATGGTGGAAGTCAACAAAACAAAGAAGTTCCTTCACCTTGATAACTGCATCTTTGCCAACACCACTTGGTCCACTGACAACAAGGATCAAGGGATTTGGTGGCGGGAAAGAAGGAGCTGAACTGAAGGTTGATCCTAATGTTGCTTCAAGTCCTTTGTACAACATAGCCTACCATAGTTATCATGTCAGTTTCAAAACATGGACAAAAAAATGCAAGAACATAGACAATAAAAAGGAGTATACAATTAAAACCAAGTGTCATTAAAATTTCAACATCGACATCCTTGTATAACTTAAAATTTTACAAGAATTCATATATACCTTAAGGTGTCAATCATATATTAAAAATGAACTTTCTTTATTAAAATGGACCTCAAAATGCACCTCAAAGTCATTGTAGTTTATGTAAAATGGATAGCTTCATGCATGAAGTTCACCACCATTATGGTTCCTGGTATGCTAACAAAAAAGATCATCTCTTCAAGCAAACTTGCAAGTCATAATAGAGCAACCTTATCATTGCAGGAAGTCCAGACTCAAAAGGAAACAAACAGCGTAAGACACCCATCAAGGTTTGCTTGCCTTGAGCAGTACTATTATATGTGCCCAACCTTCCCCTAGAATGCAGACACATAACTTCCACCATTTGAAATCGGATACTAAGTGTCACTGAGGTTCCAAGATTATCTTTAGCAGGGGTGAAACTGGAACATTTCACTGCTTGTCACCTTAATGCAACTGATTTCTTTTCCAGCCAGAATCACCGGATTCTTCTTTTTATTTTTGTCTCAATACTTCACTATTGTTATATCCTCCTCGTTTCTCAACTCCTTCAATTTCTATTCGTACAACCAACACAAGGAAATTTTAGATTATTAGGGATGGATAGCAAGCAGCAGAATTCCCACATCGAAAGAAGGAACAATACGTTGAAAATGGGCGGTCGAGCCTCCAATTAAAAGTTTTGTGTTTCAAATAAAAGGATATTTTCCATACTTATTACTTTGTTCTTATTTTTCACTAATAAAAGTTACAAAACCCACAGATTTGCAACAAAATAGAAGAAGCAGAAAAGAAAAGAAATATGACACCACAAAATCGCGTCATACGAGTGCCCGGTTTAATGGAATGCGATCCTACCGCGCAAGCAGGATAAGTTAAGAAGAAGAAACCCGCAATGAATCAAGAATGACGGTCGAGGGGACGGCAGAACCCTAACCTTATCTGCAGGGGAGGGTGGTAGGGGGACGAAGGAGGAGCGGCGGGCGTCCTCGGTGGGGGCGGACGACGCCATGGGCGGCAACTCGAAGCTCTGGCCCGGGGCAAACCCCAGCCGACTCCGACCGGCAGGCCTCGAGATCACAGTGGAGACCGATTTGGGGAGGGGGAAGGCAGAAGGGACTTGGCGTCGAGCGAGGGAGCTGAGAAGTCTTTGCAAGAGCATCGCGGAGAAGGGAGACGAGGAAGGCGGAGAGAAAGGGAGCAGCATCAGAGAGAGAGAGAGAGAGAGAGAGAGAGAGACTGGCGCCTCCGCGAGAAATCGGGCCTTCTCCATCCGCTCGCCATTTAAGCCCAACAAACTATAATACATACAACTGGCGATGCTTTTCTGTTTTCTGTTACAAGAAACAAAAAACATGGAAATCCCGACTGACTCCTCCCAGCGCTGAAGGATCCAACAGTTTCAGTTCACGTAAGCTTTAAATCCTCACACCCAAAAGAAGATTTATTGCAAAACAAATGCTTTGATGATTCGGGCCCACATTGAAAGGATAAGTTCTCTGACACGTCATTTATTACCCAAAAAATACTTCATTAATCATTCAACCTTTGAAAAGTATATAACAAACGAGTGTCGCTCATTAGAACACACGTTAAAATTGTTGGTCAGCATAATGAAATATCAAACAAGGGAAAGAGTTGGAAGTCAATGTCTTCGAAGATCAAAAGACTAAATATATTGCTAAGAGTTGAAGAAAGAGAAACAATATTATTTTTGGCAATAGTTACTGGGAAAAGGCCATTGGGAAAATGATGCTATTTTAGCATAAGGTGCCAAGCACTGGTCTAACTCGGAGACGATCTCCTTTCATATTATTATTGATGAGAGCAATAATGACGATGAGACCCGGGTTGACGTCAGCTACCTCGGAAGACACCTCACGCATCAGCTGACCTAACAACATACGACGAAAATAATTCGAAACATCGATCGAGACACATTAGTATCCTACGTAAGTTCGATCCATCACGTCACGTCCATATCGGTGTTAGATATTACCAGGAGTACGATCCTGCTCCTTGCAAGTAGGCACATCAGACAGTGGTAACCTTCCCTATAAGAACCCACGTACCAGAGGAGGAATGGAGGAAAAAAAAGACCCCAGAGAGACCCCATTTTAAATTGTAAACTAACTTGATCGTCGGAGGGGTCGGGTTGAATTTCCCGACCCGACCTGTATGCAGGGACGAAGACGACCTCCATCGAACGCCTAGGCACGGAACTCCGGAGGAAACAACGACCCAATCGTAATCGGACCACCGAAGTCGATCGACTCAGCCATCCCCAATTAGATCCCCACTCATTCGGATCATAACCAAACCGCACGGGCCCCGAGGTGGGGCATAAAGTTGTTGATACTAACGACTGTGATAAGCTTGATTTCTTTGAAGGAAGAGGAAAACTCACCTGTACCGGCGATGACCGATGGAGATGCCAAACCTTCTCGTCCATGTGAACTCCCGAAGAAGAGCAGCCCCAGCCCCGTTACGTTCCAGGTTTTGCGGCGCTTTTCCTATCCGGCCACCGTGAATTCAAATGAGAACCACATAATACGTTGGTGCATTGATTTGACCGACCTTTGCTTCCTTCCGACGAAAGCTTCAACAAATCTGTTGACTCGATGCTTGACTTTAATCGACAACGTGTCAGCATCCTCGATTTCTTGAAGTTTTTTATGAAGTTGACGTCTCCAAGTTTCCATCCTCATCACTGCATCGACTTGGAACGGGTCAAGAGCATAGAAATTTCCGCCATTTTGAGTCAGGGATTACCTATGACCGATCTCTGCTGACGGTGGAAGCATCTCCAACGCCTGTAATATGTGGTTGCCTTTGGCCGATGGGTGCTTGAGGTCTTCTTGGCTGTCCTCTAATGGGGAACTTCTGCGGGGGCTCTGCTAAGCTGGCAAACGCTTCCTCTCCTTATGCTTCAAGTGAGAAACCAACCACTCTTCCTTTCTCTACTATGTTCGTTCTCGTTTCTCTTTGTTTGGCTGCTATTTCTTATTTTGGGGAAGATGAACCGGGGAGATCACTCACATAACCTTTTCGAATCGACAAGTACAAAGTGGGGGGAAACTATATGTATTACGCATAATCTTACTGCAATGTTTCCGGGCACAGTAGTGCCTCAAGTGCCTGTTCGAAGCAGCCACCGCCTCGCCTGCTTCTTTTGGTGCAGAAATTGAATGGTAATAGTTGTCGAATTATTGTTAGGTCAAGAACAATTTGAGGTGATTAAACCCTAGATGTCATACATACCATGAGAGGCATTTCCCCCCCCCAAAAAAGAATCATGCCCGGAAGCAAAATTGTTTATCCTTTTCTTTACTCGATTGCGTTCTTCATCGGTCGGATATCGGTTTCATTTTCTGCGTTTTTCTTGCACTAGTTTTATTGCTCGGGAAGATGTTTGGATATATATGTTCTTTTTCTTCTTTTCAGTCTGTTTATTTTTTTTTGTGCAACAAGTTACTTAGAGAAAATAATGAACTTTTTGCTCTAAAGAAGATGTGCAACCTAATATAAATCAGATAGATAAACCTCAGAATTTGATCTTATCTTGACAAAACTGAATGTTTGGGAGATTTTGTGTGGGGAGTGCATGAAACCTGTAGGGCTTCTATAACCCAAAAATTAAAATAACCAAACGAGACTGTATTCTCAATTGTCTCTGATTCTCTCTCAAACACTTGAGAATTCCCATGGCACCATCTAATTATTTCTCCGCCACAAGTAATTTATATTAAACAAATTACCAACCAAATTATCGTTGTTCCACGCATAAACAGCACTGTGCTAGAAGTCAGCATGCATAGCATTTACCAGTGCCATGACTTGAATGGATCTAGGATTACGGCACCATGCTAATTGCGAGATTATTCAGACAGGAAGTGTGCTATTGCAGCAAAGGCGTCGACAAGTTAATAACATATAGTGTTGTTCTTTAAGATTGAGATGTCATGTTTTTGTCTTAACTGTGGATTCATCTCCCAAGGCTTCATATTTTCTGTTCTTTTAGACTTGAAGTATGGTTATATATCTGGTTTATATAACCTAGGGTTGATGTGTGCAAAAAGGTTTAACTAGAACAGAGATTTTTGCAATTTTAATTTCTGCATTAAGACAGTTGTGCAGCTTGTTTCTGATGCTCCAATCTCAAATATGCTTGCCAACAACTATGTAATAGGGAAACCTTGCTGTCTGTTTATTGTCTATATCTAATAAGGTGTAGATCAATCCACCTGGCCATTCCTGAAATCTGTCATTTGCCTCGATACCAAATATCAAGGCCCTAGTCTTATGGGATAATTGATCCATCAACTTCGTTTGTTCTATGGCCAATGTGCCCAAGTTAAAGTTTATAATAGTACACCCATTAGACCTTTATAAGCAAATCTTAATCTTACGCACTTCCAATTTGGGGCTAATCAAGGTATTACAAACAGACCGTCTAATTTGATATATTCTTGCATTGCAATAAGTGGAAAAGGGATGAACTTGGACGACAAGATTTTCTATGTTTAAGCAAGTATAGTCATGATTATCTGCTAAATATACCATGTTTGCAGTACTTAATAATGACTCTAGAAATTTTTTATAGTACTCCAGTTTTATATACAATCATGGATCTATTTGTGATCACATAGTTCCTTTTTTCATTTTAAATTTTACTTCAAATGCTCTGTACATCTTTAAAATTATTGCTGTAGGAAATATGACACATGTTATCTCCAGAGAATCCACTGTCCAGCATAAATAATTTTAGTTCAAACAAGTCAACGACAACTTATGATTCATCATTCAAAAGCAAGCCATCAACTACTGCCAGTCTTCAGTCCTTCAGCTTGAGCGATTTTGAGACTGCAGCTGAAAGTTTCAACAAGGGAGATGCATCGACCACTGTCAGTCTGAAGTCCTTCAGCTTGAATGATCTCAAGACCGCTACTAAAAATTTCAGCTCCAATTCATATCTAGGCGAAGGAGGTTTTGGGTGTGTCTTCAAAGGATGGATCGATGAGCATACCTATGCTCCCACCAGACCAGGAGTTGGCATTGTTGTTGCCATCAAGAAACTCAAACGAGAAAGCTTTCAGGGGCACAAGGAATGGCTTGTATGTAACCCCTTGCATCTGTTAGCAAGGAGGAGTTCTTTTATGGCTTCTCATGTTTAAGGTGAACTTCACCTTCACTGTTCTCCATGCAGGCAGAAATTACCTACTTGAGTCAGCTTCGCCATGAAAATCTAGTTAAATTGATAGGCTACTGCTCGGAGTCAAACAACAAGCTTCTTGTCTATGAGTATATGCAGAAAGGCAGCTTGGAGAACCATTTATTCAAAAGTATGTTCCTTCTTTGAAATTAGCCTCTATTAGTTTCTTTTGCTTTACTACAATGTTCACCGAGACTGTGTCAAAATTCATAGTCTGGATGTTTTCCTTGAAATTTAATGATGAAATGAATGTAATTGGTTTTACTTATTGTAGGAGGGGTGCAGCCTATTCCTTGGTCGGTAAGAGTGAAGGTTGCCATCGATGTAGCTCGAGGATTGTCGTTCTTGCATGGTTTAGAGACCCAAGTTATATTCCGTGATCTAAAGGCTTCAAATGTTCTCCTTGACTCGGTAGTTTGCACTTGAATCAGCATAACTGATTAAATGAGTTCATGAATATTCTATGACATGTTGAATCTCAGCTATCAAATCATGTGCAGGATTTCAATGCTAAATTGTCAGATTTTGGCTTAGCTAGGAATGGTCCTACTGGAGACAAGAGTCATGTTTCAACCCGGGTGGTTGGAACTCGTGGCTATGCTGCTCCGGAGTACATTGCTACAGGTAAGCCCTCCTCAAAGATCATAATGTGTACATTGTAGGTGATGTTTAGTGTACATTGTTGCTGAAGTAAAATATAAAGTCTTGTGATCACTGTGGCCTACTCAAAGATCAATAATATATATATATAAAACCAGGGTTTTGTCATATAATTTCTTTGGACAATGTATAAATTAGATGGTTGTACAGATTATGTAGCTACAGAGGTATTTTAAGACAAAAATATCCTATATTCGGTGTATATAAAAACAGTATAGTTTTATCTTTTTTCATACAGCGGTATGTATAAATCAGTCAATATGGTTATATGATGAAAATTAAATGAAAGTCAACCTAATGATGAAGATCAATGTGAAGTCAAGCTGGGGTGCAGGGACTAAATTTCCTTACTTTGGCTAATGGCCTAATTATGAGGTTAAAATTAGAGCCGAAATTATCACCTTCTGGAACTCAGTTTCACCATATCCTGTAATTAATTGCCCTATGTGCGGTTTGACTTGCATATCCAAAGAAGTAAGAAATAATATTCTTGTTTCACGTGATTCTTTCTATTATCATTTCAGCATATCGAAAGATTGGTGGCATATATTGTACTCAAACCTATGAGGTGTTTATATGGCAGGTCACTTGAGTTTGAAGAGTGACATCTACAGCCTTGGAGTCGTGTTGTTGGAACTCTTATCAGGGAAGCGAGCACTCGATGAAGATAACAGATCCACAGAGAAGACACTGGTGGACTGGGCGAAGCCATTCCTAAATGATAAAAGAAAGATGCTAAGGATCATGGACACAAGACTGGAAGGACAGTACTCGAAGAAGGAAGCCCAAACAATTGTTGCTCTTGTCTTGCAGTGCCTCCATGCGGATCCCAGGAACAGACCCAACATGAGAGACATTCTTCCAGCATTAGAACAACTCCGTGCACCTAAAGACACACCTCGCATGTATTCAAGAGCCTAATGCTACTCATATTGTGATGTGCAGACTGCGTGTTCTGGTGTTTCAGACAGTTTAATCTATAGCTGAGTAACTCGGACGATGGTGGTGCTTGAGAAATTATTTAAAGGTACGATATATCGGCAACAAGTGTAACTTCAAATTTAAGAGTCATGGTCAGATACAAGAATTGCATTGTTCGATAGCTTGGTTATCCGAGTCATTTGTGTTTTTCAGTTACCAGTTGTTGTTGTATATCAAAGCCGATAAATAGTATGTAAATTTGTCAGTTAATTTTTGTTCATTATGTTATCATGTGAAGTAAATGGTGATTAAATAATTAAGGAGAGATAATAGTCGTTTGTGCCAAAAGAGTTCCAGGTATGCTAACTCTTTTCTATTTAGATTCAGATTAAAGCCATAGATGAACGGTGCAACCAACCACTGAGCTAATAATGCTAGGTGATGGTTGCTCACTGGAGATCATGTTGACTTTGTCATATCACAAGAACCCAGTTTTTGGGGGGTAATTAAGCAGATCTTTATTGTGACAAGCCAACTGTCCAATCCGTCCTGGCAAAAATATTCACTGTACATGTTAACAACGTTAACTCCTCTGCGTCACTTAAACTAACACAAAAAGGAAAAACTTACACAGCTGAACAGCTAGCAACGTTCCACTGATCAAAACTGAAGCCAGCAGGAAACAGAGCATAAAACTAAGAGATCCGTCCATGAACACGAAAGACTCCCATAACTCCTACAGTTGGTTTTATGCCGTCCATATTGCATCAAATTGACTTGTGATCACTTCCTTTACTCTGCTATTCGAACCATACTGCATGTACTTCTGATCCAACTGCAGCTAACAGCCCTTGCAAGAACATCAAGAGCCGGTCTTCCTCATGGCGGACAACTTAGTCAACCACATACTCTACAAGCCACAGTCGTGAACGCCATAATCGAGTTGACAGAATTTAGCATTTCCATAGCTGCAAACGTGCGAGAATGTTTTCTCAGACTACTTATGCAAGTTACTCACGTCCCCACAGAGACTAGAGATGTGAACATGTCGAAGGATGGAACTCTGACCGAAGCAAAACCATGAACTCTCATGGCACTCTTTTCCTGCATCAAACGCATGCGTAATCTGTCATTTGTGCCAACTACACCATGGTCAGGGATAGCTGGCTTCACGTTATCCCTTCTTCTCTTGTGAATAGAATTCATAAATTGTTGTCAAACACTTGCATAATCCTTCCAAGTATAATATGATCGAATACTGAAAAGAACATGGAGACCACTTCCCGGTCACCGTGAACTCCGAAAGAGTGGTGTACAATGACTGTCCTTACGACTTAGACCTGCTTCTACCAAAAGAATCTCTGGTATCAGTAGTCCTAAGACACCTGGATCTGATGCCGCCTCCACCAGGAACTTCCAGAACAGTAAAATCCAACAACAGGATTCAGGTTCGCAAATGCAGGGGCAAACACGTGTGTCTCGCACGTGCACTTTGTGATGGGCGCTTGTCGTCTGGAGTGCACGTGTCATGGAGCTCTGTACCTATTTATCAGCCACGGATGTCGAATGCTGGTGCCGTTGGCTAATCTCCCGCGAAAAGCCCGCAGCCTAATTGGGAAGATCGTATATTGGCCAAGCGAAAACTCAGAGATCTTCTCCTAATTAGAGAAGGCCTGGATCCAATCCCAAGCATCCGGAGACCAGAGAGACGAGAGGAAAAAGGAGCGGCAGGTTATCGATTCTCTCTCTCTCTCTGATCTCAGTTTCTGACGAGCTTTCGATTTTATCAGTGATTGCAAAGGTCTACTAGCCTTTTGCCGGTTGCTGACATCGCAATGCCCCGACTCAGGAGGCTCTATCAAGTTTGGAAGGGAAACAATGTAAGGGCTCTCAGCCATTCCCCCTTAATCGTGCAATCTATGTTTGTTTGCTTTTTGTGATTTTTAGGGAGGAATTTGTTCACTTTACAACAAATCTATATTGTTTTTAGTTGAGTATTTGACATATAAAGGCTGACCGGAATTTGCGGATGAGTTTTGCCTCCCAATTCATTTAGGGCATGGGAGAAATGATGGACGGATCCTTTTTCTTTTCTTAGTCCTATGCAATTCCTACTTTATCCGTAACCTTTGATGAGTACATTGGATAGGTTACAAAGTTTTCTTTTTTATACTGTTATTTGTCATTAATTTGTGAATTTTGCATATATATAGTTGGTAGTGTTACTTTACAGTGACCTTGTTGCATTGAAGCTATCATATTGCTACTGGTTATGCTGCTGGTGTTTGCATTAACACTTAATTCGGCAATGAGTATGCATGTATCTTTGTCTGTTCTCAGAGGTTCTGGTGTGGTGGGAGGCTAATATTTGGTCCGGATGGTGCTTCACTATCTCTATCAATGCTTCTCATTGCTGGTCCATCGATTGCATTTTGTTCTCAAGTGCTTGCCAAAATTCTTAACCATAAGATGAGCCACGACGATAACCAAATTCGAATACTTGGATCTCCGGTACTGATCATGACGGCACTTCTCACTGTAGCAGTAAGTGATATATCACGAGAAATCAGCATGTACCATCAAAGCACACTGTTAATTTCCAAGTGACATCCTTATCATGATGATGATGATGATGCAGGATTTGGCTTTTCTGTTGTTGACTTCTAGTAGAGATCCAGGTATAGTGCCAAGAAATGCTCGACCCCCGGATTCTGATGAAGCATTTGATGTCACCACTCCTTCCATGGAGTGGGTGAGTGCAGCAACTCCACACTTACAGCTGCCCCGTACAAAGGATGTCAATGTTGATGGATTTACCGTAAGAGTCAAGTTCTGCGATACATGCTTGCTTTATCGCCCACCCCGGGCTTCCCATTGCTCGATCTGCAATAATTGTGTTCAGAAGTTCGATCACCACTGTCCATGGGTTGGTCAGTGCATCGGAGTAGTAAGCAACCTACAAAATTCATGCTTGATTCTCCCTTCTGAACAAAGTACAGAACTTTTTGTTATCACTATTTTTTGTTTGTAACTTGACCAACTCCTATTACTGTCTGCAGCGCAACTATCGGTTCTTCTTCTTGTTTATATCATCATCAACCTTTCTTTGCATATATGTCTTCACCTTCTCATGGTTAAACATTCTTATAGAAGGAAAACGATACCACAATTCTGTCTGGAAGTCCATGAGAAGCGAGGTCTTATCACTTGTTCTCATTGTGTACACTTTCATAGCCATTTGGTTTGTCGGGGGGCTGACAGCATTCCATGTCTACTTAATCAGCACAAATCAGGTAGCATTATGCAATATTTGGCAGTCATCATTACTTGTTGGATCCAACATGTTTTGTGTAAATAGATCTGCCTTCGTGAATGATTAATCCATCAGAAATCACTGGCATTTAATTGGCTTCTTAAGAATTTAAATTCTGGTCAAATATATGATTCTGTTTGTCTTGTTGTCTGATTAGCTATAACTTCAGCATCACTATATACGGATTGCATGTTTTCCAGTTCTTTAACTTTTAGCTTGATTTTACTTGTTTATGCCTCCACAGACGACATATGAGAACTTCCGGTACTGTTATGATAAGAAGGAGAATCCATATAACAAGGGCTTATTGAAAAATTTTAAAGATGTTTTCTTCTCAAAGATTCCTCCTTCATTGAATGATTTCCGGTCATGGGTGCTTGAAGAATCACTGGAAGCTAGTTCTATTTCTTGGAATAGCGGGATAAATATCGTTGGCTCAAAGGAGAAAATTGACTTGGAAATGGGCAATATGACCGAGTTAAGCAGCAATATGCAGATTACGAGTACAATGCAGGACTTGGATTGCACTGCCATTGATGATAATGTTCAGGACAAAGGAAGCAATGAAGATGTTGCCTCTTATCCATTTGCTTTTCCTGTTGTTCAAGAACCAAGAGAACAAGCATCCACATGCAACAACCAAACCTGCATAAGAGCAGATGGAATGATTATGGATGAAATGTCTGATGAGGAGAGCTGCTTAAACGACATTTCAATTCATGTCGATGATGATGGTCATCTCCTAGAGACGCAAGGTAAGACTTCTTTCCTATAGCAAAATAACGTCACGACCATCAACTCCTTTATGGTAATGGCATACCCATCTGCAATATCATCCTTTGACTATTGATATTTTTAATTTTGATTTGGTGTCTGCTATGAACCAGAACCTAAAATCAAATAGAGTGTAGGCACAGGCAACTTCTTTCCATAAGTACAAGTTCAATTGTGGATTGAAAACATAGCGATGAGCTTCATGTCCTCTCTTCTTTACCATTTGGAAGCTGGTGTTATAATCATAAAGAATACCAGTTTGAAACTGGACATGAAGCTCTTGCAAGGCTTTTAAAACTTATATTGGTTGTCACCAGTGTATATATTGTTAGTCTTCTGTATGATTAAGAAATAGCTGGTTAAAGAAGACTATTAATCTACTCAATGCCCGTGTATTACTGGCAATCAGGAGCTTTATCAGATTTGAATAGTCATCTTCTAAGTTGCATGCCATTTAACTGATTTATTCAGACGGTGCTTTATTGTACGTTACTGCTATACAAGCTCTTTATAAATCACTGAACTGAAATTTTAGCTTCTTTCCCCTTCTTCTGTTCAATGGTATACAAGAGATGTTCTATCAATGTTCTATGATTGAAATGGCTGGAATGCATATATATATATATATATAGGAAAAAAAATGACAACAGTCAAATTCATGAAAGTATCATATGGTGAAAGATTTTATCAGAGAAGATTTATGACTAAAATAGCTTCTTCCTGATGAAAAATAAGATACAAGGATAAGAGAAAAAAAACAAGTATTCATGTTTAGGAGGAGAGAGAACTCCGTAGCTGGTGCAACATTAGCCATGGATAAATGTTTAGTCTTCTCTGTTTGTCATGCCTTCACCTCTTGCAAACTTGTATAAAAATAGCAGACTGGCACTCCTGTGCTTCATTCTCTCCGATTCATCAGTTTATGTTGACGAGGCTACTTTCTGCAAAATGATATTTGGACCATTGCACATGATTTTTGCAGGTTTTACTTGACAAAATCTTTCAATACACTAGGAATGAGCATCGTACATAAAACAGAGTTGCTTCCCGCACCTTTCTCCAGGGAGAGATGTTCATCAGCCTGCCACATTTTTGCCATGGTTGATCACCTTGCAGCCGTTGTTGCATGGTGCAATAAAGAAAGCAGGAACAATCAATCAGGTTGCACCATACTAGTGATCCATGGAACTATAAGGGTAGTTCCGGAGGAATTTTGTTTGTAATTTTCTTCTAAATACTTCTTTTTCCTTTTTTGGTTCATTTTCATGTACAGCTTGTGCATAAGTTGGGACTTTTATTCTTTGTGCAAGAGCATTACTTACTAGATTTGCATAACCTTGTTGTTATATTTTGCTGGAAGAGAGGCTGAACAATGATAAGAGATTGGTGCAGATTCAAGAACTACTTATCAGATTTGCATAACCTTTTCGTTATATTTTGCTGGAAGAGAGGAGGCTGAACAATGATAAGAGATTGATGCTGCTTCAAGAACTTCCTCAGGAAGTCTCAGCTGCAACAAGGAGAGTCAAAGAGGCTGAACAGTGATAAGAGATTCATGAATCTTCAGGAATTTCCTCAAAAAGTTGAGCTGCAACAAGGACAAGAAAACATTCTCTTTTCTCTATGTTGGTGGTTGGATGTTGAGTTCGTAGGTGCTTCAGGAAAAACACATACAGACCTCTCAATCAAGTTACAGAAGGTCTCAACTCCTGCATCAGAGTCAAACTTGACCTACATCCATATACGAGCAAAACAAAGCTTCCAGCAGTGACACCATTCAGCATCAGTGCTCAATATAGATCCAGTCATGTTCTTCCCACTCAAGACACTTGAAGGCTTTTTTTTTTTTTTTGTTAACAAGATATCAATTAAAATCTTATATGCATCTCACTCTATTTTTAGCCTAATTAATATTTATGGAGTGTTTCTTTTCTCTAGTTATGTTACACCATACACTTGTATTCGGTTCTCTGTGTCGAGTCTAACATGGCTTGCTGGTGATAGAAGATGGTATATAGTAAATAGATTGGTAAATCCATTCGAAACCCTTCTGATTCGATTAGGAGATCAGTATGTGTCAAAAGAATCGGCCGACACCGATTTGTTTGGTCGATTTTTAAATGAAATTGAAGGATAATAAATAAGAGATGTTTTTTCTCACTCAGCACGTGTTTGTGCTTGAAATGGCACGTGTTCCTCAACTCACAGATAAAAGATAATTATTTATTATTTATCTTTTTGTAAAATACGTCCGGCCCAATGGCCATAAGTTTGGGCGTGGTTGCGCCCCCGTTAAGGGTTTAGGGCCCGACCTCCCGTCACGGGGGCGATCAATTTGGTCGAACTCGATGGCTCGTCTCTCTCTCTCTCTCTCTCTCTCCTCCCGCTCTCCCGGTTCTTCTCTGTAACTCTTCCGTAGAAAGCCCCAGATACTTTTACCAGACCAAGTCCTAGTTGCAAACCATGGGTTCCGGTAAGCGATCTTGCGGTTTCTTTCTATTTCCTTTTGATGTTTTCGGGATTTGTCATCGTCTTCTGTTTTTTTGGTGCTTTCGTTGTAGATCTTTATTGGCAGCTATGTCTCAGGGTTGTTTGGTCGAGTGAGTCTTTTATATCTTCGTTTCCGGATTGGATTTAGACCTCCTATTTCGCGAATGGTTGTCAAAGAATGAGTGTGTTAATACTGACTTTGTTGTTGTTTTTGTTTTTGTTTTTTTTTGGCATATTGTCCTGAAAATGTTGTCTTTTTTGGTCTGTTAGATGCTGATATGGAGGACTACGGGTTCGAGTACTCCGACGACGAGCCTGAGGAGCAGGATGTTGACATCGAGAACCAATACTACAACTCTAAAGGTGATCACCCTATGGCGTCTCTTTGTCCTTCCTTTGTTTTCCTTTTCTCTCCCCACCAAAGAGTGTAATTTACGAAGGCTAACTCAATCCTTTCATAATTTATCCATTAAGATCGTGGCTGAAGGACGTACTGCCAAAGGTATCTGTATCTCCATCATTGTTGGTAGCCAAATTTTGTTGGCCTCACTTCGCAATCATCTTATGCAAGTCCGTAACTGCTCGGCTAATCACCCTTATATAGCTAACTAAACCTCCTCCTTGATGCTTAAAGGATTCATTTAAAAGCTAGGCAGGTGGGTAAATCTTATATATTCCTATTCTGTTGGCAGCCCAATTATAAATGAGCTTGAATTAATGTGAAACTCTGCAAAAAAATGATCCCCACGGCATTAGAAGCCAGATCTGACTTGTGAGGCCAGAAAAAGCAGGGCAATCTCTCCAACTAACACTTTTACTACTTGAACTAAATATTATAAGTTAGCCCAAATGTCAAACCCAAATGTGGATCGCGCTTGATTCCATACAGTGTGCAATTGTAGTAACAAATCTGGCCTAAATGACCCATAATTTGCATTTACACTCTGCAGTCCACTAAGATTGAATGTAGCTCTCCATAATTTTCATAAGCTTACACAAAGTGCACTGCAGACTGTTTCATATATCAAGCACAGAAAGACGCTCTACAAGGAACATGGCTCTCTGTTGTATGACCATCCTAGGTTTTTCCCTGTTGAGTTTTAGTATGCGATAAAGGCAACATGTATTAGCTTATATGACTCTTTTGTCAGCTTATTCTATATGAGGGTTGGTGCAATAAGTTCTTTTATGCGATAAAACATTTAATTGTCATTTCTGCCATTAACTGTTGGAGATCCTGGATTATATTTCTTTATGGTAACTGATTGTGCATGTTAAAGTAATATCATTTTCAATGTCAAATTGTGTTTGTATTAATTTTGATATTGTCTTGAGATGATGTGCATTTCTGTAATATGCTGAAATGGTGGACATCTCAGATAATCATCTTGCTAACTATGATATGCATCTTTCTTGGACTGAACTTTTCAATCTATGGTTTGTCTTACAGGTTTAGTGGAAACTGATCCTGAGGAAGCACTTGCTGGTTTTGCTGAAGTAGTGTGCATGGAACCTGAGAAAGCTGAGTGGTAACCATCTGATATTGTTACATAACTTCCCTATTACACACACACACATAGTATATATATGCATGTATGTATGTATGTATGTATGTCATTGGTGTGTGTGTGTGTACACACACACACATAGTATATATATGCATGCATGTATGTATGTATGTATGTCATTGGTTTGTGTGTGTGTGTGTGTGTGTGTGTGTGTGTGACAGCAACCACTTACCAGGAGATTGTTGTGCTTTGTTTAATAAGATGCATGATATATGTAGAATACATGAGGTACATGAGGCTATACATTAACTTGTAGCTCGGTGTCACATTTCTTTTTAATGTGGTAGATGGTTGGATACGCAGATGTTTTGGTTGGCAAATGGCTCAGGGTCACATTTTGTTTTAATGTACAAACAAAAGTCTAATCATTAGTGGCTACAAGAAACATGTTTATCTTGAACATAAGGCAGTGTTTTCAAAAGGCGCTTGGGCAAGACTAGGCAAGACCCGAGCGCCTCGCAAAACCTTGGGGCGAGGTGTTTCAATGAATCGCCGCTTGGGCACTCGCTTGAGCCCAGGTGTCAAGTGCCTCGGGAGGGCACCCAAGCCAAATCTGATCAATCGGCCACGAGCTTGGGTTTGATTAGACAAGTTGGTTCAACTGAACCAACTAATGTACCCTAACACACCCTGTCCTCCACGGAAAGAAACCAGAAGCGAAAGTGAAACCCTACGTCCATCGCCTTTATACGCTCCGTCCATTGCTAGAAAAAGAGCTCTATTCATTGTCATTGGCAACCTCGTTCGCCTCCTTCATATGCTCCGTATGTCGTTGCAGTTTTGTCCGTTGTTCTCTCCTTCCCCCACCTTCCTCCACAGTCGCCAGTTCTCTTCTCAATCTACTCTTTCTCATTTCGATTAACTTGCATCATATTGAAAACACTGTTTAGCATAGGTCTCCATCAGTAGCAACTTGTTTAGCATATTTCTGTTTAGCCACAAATATCACATTGATATGAAATCACTGCATAAAACACTACTTAAAACATAACAGTGGTTAAAAAACATTGCTTAGCAGTTAGCACCCACCTCAAATTTCATCCCTTTTTAAAACACTGCTTAGATATATAGTTATCAATTGTAATATATATTTTTAAATTTTTAATATTTGGGGGCTTAGGCGCTCATCTAGCACCTCGGGTGTTTTGGGACTTGGATAAAATGTCTTTAGTGGGTTACAAAGACATTTATCTCATGTCTTTCTGCCAATTATTTATAGATACGTGACTCAGGAAAAAAGTTTTGTGTTTATGTGGATTAGAAAATCATTCACGCAAATTAATCTTGTCAATTAATGGTTGTATAGCATGCACATGCAGGATGGTTGTGTTTTATTTATAGATACGTGACTCAGGAAAAAAGTTGTGTTTATGTGGATTAGAAAATCATTCGCGCAAATTAATCTTGTCAATTAATGGTTGTATGGCATGCACATGCAGGATGGAGATACTTGTGGAACTTGGTCATCTTCCCACTTTTGCATATACCTAATGCTTAAGAGTAATTGACATGAACTCCCAGATGTTATTTCAGCTGCATGTGTGATGTGTTTTAAGTTAATGGCCAAATCACGTAGACTGGTTTCTCAACTGAAATTTCAGTTTTTTTATCAGTTGTTGGGTTTAAAAGCTTTTATTTAGGTAGAATGCTTCTTTTTTATAATCCGTGTTTTGGCAAAATAGTTTGTGTTGAGAAGGTGAGGTGCCACCCTAAAAGATTCTGAAAATGTTGGTATACCAGATACGCTAGCTCAAATGTTGGATGAGTTCCAGGTGCAGCAATGATGTGATTTTCTGCTACTATAAGCTGTTATTTCTTGGTCTTCCATCCTAAACTATGTATTGCATCTAAATTGTGATCACTATACTTTTGAACAGGGGATTCAAAGCTCTCAAACAAACAGTTAAGCTATACTATCGGTTGGGCAAGTACAAAGAGATGATGACAGCCTACAGGGAGATGTTGACATATATCAAATCTGCTGTTACACATAACTACAGTGAAAAATGTATAAACAGCATAATGGATTTTGTTTCGGGTTCCGCAAATCAGAATTTTGGTCTTCTGCAGGAGTTCTATGAGACGACACTAAAGGCACTTGAGGAGGCAAAGAATGAGGTATGTTCTTATTCTTATGCATCCGTGTATACTATTTGTTACTTACTGTTGGGTTTTGATGAATTGCAAACTAGTTTTGGTGTGTCTGCAGAGACTTTGGTTTAAGACAAATCTTAAACTTTGCACAATTTGGTTTGACATGGTTGAATATGGACGAATGGGTAAGGTAATTTTATATCTTCAAATAAAACTTCTAAAATCTTCCTTCGAATTGCTTGCTTTTAGATTCATTAACTGATATTTTGATTCATCCAGGTATTAAAAGAACTTCACAAATCCTGCCGGCGAGAAGATGGCACCGATGATCGAAAAAAAGGCACGCAACTTCTAGAGGTCTATGCTATTGAGATTCAAATGTATACTCAGACCAAAAATAACAAAAAACTTAAGGTTGGACATTCTTTATGCTCTCACTCTTTATTGCCTCACTCATTTCTCAGTTGTTGCTGTTGAATTTGTCAATAAGTTATTCTAAAAAATACGTTAATAATTATCATAAAATGAATTGATGTGCTCCAGAAAAAACATGTTTTGCAGTCTTGAAATAAAACCTTGTTGACTTGGATACAATTGTTCCCTTTGATAATGATGTTCATGTGGAATGGTAAACATGGTAACGGAATGAATGGTGATCTAGCTAGCTGCTAAGTTTTCTTTCTTTCTAATTTATGTAGTGTGTTAAGCACTGCAAAGCATCATTTTATCTTGCAATCAAACTTTTAACATGTATATGTATGCTGAATTATGAAATCTACAGCTCAACTTGTGTTCTGAAGATTTTTTGATGAGTCCTCAATAATGATCCAATTAAAGTTATTGTTCTTATTTTCTAATCTCAGCACATTATAACATGTTACTGCCAATTCCTGTTACTGTATCTGAATCCTTTTATTATTAGCTAGCCTTCAGAAGTGAAATTGCTTTTTATGTCAGATTTTTATTGTGCTTATACATATTAAACAATTTTTTTTGGGGAATTTCATCGGTTTACACTCCATCACCCGGGTACCCCTTTAAATATTAGAATTTTCCCTATACTCCTGCAAACCTTCAAATACCAGTAAGCTACTCCTCTTGTCAAGGACCCCCTTCTGTCCAAACCTTATATGGGCACACAAGTGATACATATGAAAATATTTGGAAAATATAATCGAGTATAAAATAAATAAATATAGAATATTGTATGATCAAATAAAAAACTTATGGAATGATATTATACTTTTAAAGAAGTTATTAAGTGATATGATATGTGAAGGTGTATATATGTATGTGATTAAAATATTATCATTGACCATATTTGATTCTGTTAAACAATATCATAGCAAAAATAATTGCAATTATCCAATTCCATATTGATGCTTATCTGGGGTGCTTATGTGGCCTGCATAACTATATATAGTTGATACATATGTAGTATGCAGGACTATATAAGCGGAAGCATACATTTAACAAAAATAATGGATAATCTTCCATCAATTTTATTAACGTAGGATACAGCTTATCTGGAAAGACAAGTTATGCAGAGGTAAATTCTATGTTGAGGATTACTTTCTATTCTTCAATGATCCGATTATCATTCATTAATTTCAAGAAGATCCAGTAAAGATTGCCATATTGGTTAATGGATTAGTTCCGGTCTTCACACTTGTGCTAAGATTTCTGTGTTAGTGCTTCTACTTAAGGATTTGGTTGAGGTTGCTATCATTATTTCTGTTATTTATTTGATTTTGGTTTTTTAACTTCAACTCAAGTTCTTCAATTGTGTTTACTTTGTTAAATATATGGTGCATGACAGCAACTGTATCAGAAGGCTCTTACCATAAAGTCTGCAATACCCCATCCAAGAATCATGGGAATAATTCATGAATGTGGTGGGAAAATGCACATGGCTGAGAGACAATGGGCAGAAGCTGCCACTGATTTCTTTGAAGCCTTCAAGAATTACGATGAAGCTGGAAATCAGCGTCGCATCCAATGTCTTAAGTATATAAATATCTAACGTATTATTTTCGTGAATTGTGTATCTGGAGGCATAATTATTACAGTCCAGCTCTCATTTCTCTATAATATGTTGGATCACACATCAGATATTTGGTTCTGGCCAACATGTTGATGGAATCTGAAGTGAATCCATTTGATGGGCAAGAGGCAAAGCCGTAAGTTTCTTGAGGTTCACACTCATCAATGTTATTCTCTGAGACTTGGTCCCTGTAAAGATTTTCTTGAAACCTTATGCAGATACAAGAATGATCCTGAGGTCTTGGCAATGACAAATCTGATAGCAGCATATCAGCGAAATGAGATTTTGGAGTTTGAGAAAATCTTGAAGGTAACAAGTCTGTGCTATGATGTTAACTATTTGACTTGGAAACATGATAATTTACATCCATTCTGAGCTAGGCCGAAGATGCTTTTTGCAGAGTAACAGACGAACAATCATGGATGATCCCTTCATCCGAAACTATATTGAGGATCTTTTGAAGAATATCAGAACCCAAGTTCTCCTCAAGCTCATAAAACCCTACACTCGAATCAGGATTCCATTCGTCTCAAAGGTGATTGTTTTTCTTTCTTATCATGTTCACACAAGTGGCTTACTAACTTCTTACTAGCAGTTTCAAACAAATGTGAAATGTGCATGGGATATTGAACATACATAAATTCATTCATCATAGACTTGTGAAAGACATTTTTGTTAAGACAATTGAATTTCTGTTTACTGCACTTAAAAAAAGGCTTCGTCTCAGAAGATTACCGCATCTGCAGAATTTGCTTAATCCTAAGATCAGACAAGGTCCTTATTTTTCTGATGTTAATACTTAAACATTAGATTATAAAGTACTGCACAAGTCATCCGTTTTGGGTTTCAAAGAACAATTTTTGTGTTCTTTTGCCTCTGATTACTGCCAAGTTTGTTTTTCTGGCAGTTGTGGTTGCTTCTTTACTAAGTTTTAATTGGGTATGGGACCTTTGTAAAGTACTTTCCTGTCTCCGCTGGGGTTAAATTTGGCTCCATCTTTTTAGGAACTCAATGTGCCAGAGAAAGATGTAGAGCAGCTCTTGGTCTCCTTGATTCTGGACAACCGTATTCAAGGTCACATTGATCAAGTCAACAGACTATTAGAGCGGAATGACAGGTCAATCAATTTCCTCTGTAATCTAGCTTCCATTTATATGTTTTTCGTTTATGATATGAAATTAGTAAATTTCTCTTGTACAGGTCAAAGGGACCGAAGAAATATACTGCCATAGACAAGTGGAATAATCAGCTTAGATTACTGTACCAAACAATTTCCAATAGAGTAAGTTAGAGGCTGTAGAGGGTATATTCTTCGAGGGAGACATTTGCTGTTGCTGGATATCCTTTTACATGTGAAAGACTATGCTTCTACTTATGTACGTATGGAGTTGGTGAAGATTATCATTTTCTTTAGAAGAGCTTTTAGGCTATATGTTCATTCGTAGTGTTGATAACTGGTGCAAAGAATGTGGTTTTTTTGGCCACACTAGGAGAGGAATCTATATATTCTGGTGGGTTTGTTCTTTCTCATGGGCATGCTATTTAAAATTATCAGCTGCTTGTCTTTTGAATGTCACAAAATGTTCTGCAAGACTTCTATCTTTGCTAGGTGGCAGCTGAGCTGTCCAGGTGATCTGTGTTCAAACTGTTCTTAGATGGATTAGGAGGTTCTTAAAATATCTTTTACTTATTTTATTTTGTGGAGATCCCATTTTTATTGGATTTATTTATTTTTTCCTCTCAGATATCAATGTGAAAGAATAGACTATGGTAATGAATGTTTTCAGCGAGGTTAAAGGGTTGGAACTTCTTCTTTGTGTTATATTCGTGTCGAAGATTGGTTGAAACTGACTGGTTTACTGTTTCCTTGTAGCGCAGCAATTGAATTTTCCGAGGGAATCATTCACGAACGTCTCGATGTGGGAGCCTTTTAGTTTGTGCAGTAAAACAATGGCTTGACTATTGTTACAGATATTGTTCTTTCTCCGTCCATTGCAAGCATAGGTATCTTCTAACCAGTATTTTCTCCACCTCATCGGAAAGAAACTTCTAACTTCGGAGTACTTAGGAGGATATTCCCTAAGACTGCTTTCGCGATCCAGAAGTAAGCATTGCGAGCAATTCGACTTCTCCAGTCACGGAGAGAGGATTGATTTCTGAGCTATAGAAGAAGATGAGGACCAATACGTACCGCCAAGTAGTAGCAGTAGTGGTGATGTTGGTTGGGTAGCCAAAGCAGCAACTCCGGTGGCAAAATGATGAGAGATGCCATGAGAACTACGAGAGGGAACAAACAGATACGATGCGATCGCACAGATTGTCATGAACAAAAATTGGATAAAAACAAGCACCACCTGACAGACACGCACTTCCAGTACATAGCGCGTGAAAAAAGGAAAAGCGCACGACTAATGGAACCAAAGGGCCACGTTCTTTTAACTCACATGCCTACCGTCGTATGGAAAATTACCCACCACCAGCAGTTCACGTTCTTCTTTTACGGATCTTCCATGAAATTTCCCGTGACTGTATTCGGTAACACACAATCGATCGCTTAACTATCCACACTAATCATTGCAATGTCTCCTAACCGACTCTCACCTGCGCGCTTCAATCATTCTTTAACCAACTCCTCACGGTTGATCTGCCCATCACTATCGACGTCCGTCAGCTTCTCGCTTGATATGAACTCAGAGGCGATGGAACACCGATAGCTTCTTCTCCAACAACAGCCTGATGAACCAACCAGAGAGTACAACGTTTTCTTGTAACGTCTCTCCCAGTATCTTATTCATTTGCAGGCAGTACTGGCACAAGAGCTTCTGTAGAGGTGAGCAAAGCTACCATGCAACTAGAAGCACAACCTCTTCCGACAGGTCCCCGGCGGAGGCGACAACTTGAGACACCACCCAAACAGCTCCGCGACAAGCTCCTCCACCAAGTCCCACGTGATGTCAGCCTCCACCCACACCCCTACTCTCCCCGCCTCCCACCTCTCCTCCCACACCCCGTCCTCCCACACCTCCTCCACGCTCTCCCCCATCGCCCGGCTCGCGCTCCTCCGCCTCCTCCGGCCTCGCCATTGCTGTCGGACGCTCTCTGTCAGCTTCGCCGGTCCCAAGTCCTCCACGATCGCCCGTCCCTTCGGCTCCACCACCCGCGGCATCGCTTCCATCGAGATCCGACCGTAGAAGGAACAGATTTGGGCAGCATTACATCTCTCCTCGCCTGCACAACGGCATTAGTACGCACGCATGAAGCGTATGTATGTAATATGCCTACCAACAAAGAGAGCACCTAAGCGCGGCGGCGGCGGCCTCGCCATCCTCGATCCAGCGGTCGTGATTTCTTGTTTCTCTGCATCACGATTCGTGTCAAACGTGATGACCTAAATTATTTGACGGGTACGAAGCGCGACGCTACATACCGTTCGGGGATCCGTTAGACCGATTCCGAGGAGACGATACGGCGTCGAGAACCGAAACGGGACTCGGCTGCTCGCCATTGCATTGGTTCTTGGGATCTCCGCCGTCCCACTCGAGCCGCCCCGCTGGTCCGCCTGCCGACGGGACCACCTTGGCCTTGATCTCCGCCGAGCGCACCGCCTCGATGATCCGCCTCAGGGCCTGGAGGTCCTCGTCACACTTCTCCAGCGCCCGCAGCAGCTCCCGCCGCTTGTCCGCCGCCGCTGCAACCGGCGGAGCCGGCGAGTCCTCCAGCCCCATCAGCCTCGCCACCAGTGCTGAAGGTCGACGGGGACTATCGGGGGATGCGGCGGCGACGGCCGCGGCCGGCCGCCGCCGTATCTCCTGAGGGATTGTCGGGCTCCGCGGCGTCTCGCAGGAGCACCTCTGGGGCTCCGTCTTCTTCCCTTCCTCGTCGTCGATCGGCCGCGGAGGTGGCAGCTTTGGTCTCGACGGAGGTGCGACGGCGGGCTTCTCCTTCCTGTTCGCTGAAGTTTTAACGAGGAGTAAACGGCGAGTCAGGAACGCCTTCAGAGAGAGAGAGAGAGAGAGAGAGAGAGAGAGAGAGAGAGAGAGAGAGAGAGATGTGTGTCGTTACCGGAGGTGAGGCGTTTCCGGGAGTGGTTGTGGTGACGGGAAAGGAGGTGGAAGATGCCGGACATGCAACCGATTGTGTTGGGGCGGTTTTCCGACCCCATCTCCCGGCGCGATGACGAGGTTCGCATCGTCTCCACGTTTCCCATCCGACTCCTCTCCCCTCTTCTCTTCTCTTCTCTTCTCTTCTCTTTAGCTTCTTCGCGAGGAGGAGGGAGGAGTTGAGACGGAGAGAGTGGAAGGAAGGAGCGAAGCCAGGCTTTTTGTTGCTGGGACCATCTCAAAATTACCAGGATGCCATTTTCACGCTAACAGACGGGCTGCAGATTCTCGCGCGTCGATCACTCGTCTTGGTGGTTTGCGGACACCAATCGCCTCAAAATTCAAATTCACATCGGACGGCTGTGATTCGACCTATTTGGTAGGTCCCTCGTCTTGTTTTGCTTGATCGCTCGCCCGACCCGAGCTGGATATACACCCTATCAACTTATCCCACAATCATAGCCATTTGCCTCTCTTGATTTCTCTCGTATGACGTCGATCATTAACCAAATGAATCGCGATTATTTGGATTCAGTTCATCCGCTTAGAACATCACCAACGCACGATCCGATCGGACGATGGTAAATGGGGACGGACGGTGGCGATGTAAAGTCCAGCGGTGGCCCACAGTGAGTAGCTTTTTGTCGTCTTCAATAAAGATTGTTTGTGGTCTTTAATAAAGAGGAGAAAAGGGTGAAGTGGTGGGGCCCGGGGGTAGGGGACAATGATGCTGTAACTGGCCGAGGAGACATGACCCACGTAGTCCTGCCGAGCTTTAAAGTGGCATCCCAGGAGAACAGTTCGCCGGAGTGAGAGCAGTACCACCATCGATGAACATGTTCTTCTCTTCTTCCACTGTTGGAGTGAGAGCAGATGTGTGGAACATGGCATGGAGACATCCAGAAAGCCACACCAACTTCTCGACTTAGTAGTTCTTTGATGGAACCCTATGAACAATCTACTAAATAACAAAAGGCAACGGAGAGATCAATGTGAAGTTTCCTTGTGTTGCTCATTAACTACGCTGAAAGCGCATTGTAGAAGGCATCTCCTTGGGTTTATGATAATAGAGGAGAAGTAAGATGACGATAGGCCTTAACATTCCACTCTATCGGCTTCTGAGCCGTGCACCGGTCGAGGGAGAGCCGAGGAGCGTAGAGTGACATCATTGATCTCAGGCACCCACTAAGTTTTGCCGAGCACCAAAGACGAAGGTGAGCGGAGGAGGAGACTTGGCATGTCAGATGAGACTCACGTTCCCTGGTCTGTGACGCTTGTGACTTCGGAAGATAAAAGAGAAGATATGATGATGGTAGAGGGAGGAGAGAGAAGGGCGAAGCATGCCAGCAGCTGAATGATGGAATACATACATGCCTGCTTTGTGAAGATACTGATGGCTACATCTCCTCCATTCTTTGCCATATCGACCAACATGCATCAGCTTACAACGCTGGAGACACTCAAAAATAAAAATTAATTTAACAGAAACTCCAAGAATGTGTATGGATATGCTCAGCAATAAATCTCGGCAAAGTGGCAAAACTGTAGCTATGGTAACAGAAAAAGAAAAAGTGGCAGAACCAGTTGAAGTCATCTTCGGAGATTTCCGATCATCACCTGGTTTTGTATTCTTTGAAACCAAGTACATTGTGATAGGCAAGCTTTGACAAACTCTGAAAGCTTCTTTCTTGATAACATCAAAAAAGATGAACACTTAATGGCTTTCTTTTTTTTCCTTTCTTTCTTTCTCTTCATTTTTTGTTTTCCTTTTTATTTTGACAGCATGATTAAAGCCTTCTTGCTGCTTGTTTTCCCTGTACAAATGCCCACCCTCCTTTACAATACAATTGTGATGAAAACTTACAACATATTAGACAACACAACATCATAATTCATTCTGAAAAGACCATATAACAAAATAAATAATAATAATAATAATAATAAAAGGCACTCCATATCATGTCTTGATCTAGTCCCAGCAACTCTGCAACTCATGCAGCACTCCTCCCATAGAAACACTCATGCGTTTACTGTGGTTTTCTTCTTACCAGGTTGAGTCAGAAAGGGTTTGAAGGTCAATAAGAGACCAACGACCCCAACCATGTCTAAGACGAAGAAAACAATATAGTCACCTGTATCCCAACAAACAAGTTAGTTCTGCTGAAATTTACCTTCGATTAACAAAAGAATCAACGTAGATAGTTTCTGAACGAAACCATTTATTTGACTGCAAATCTACGATGATAATTCACAAGTCAGTCCTCTAGAAGCTCACTGGCCAATCAATTAAAACACTAAGTGTGCAGCAGGACCAAGATTGTGCAGGATAAACCTACTTGATATAGCTTGCAAAGAGGTTCTTGGTCTGATATATAGATCATCCATTAAATTAGCATCTTTGCTCAACTTCTACTTTTTCTGTTAGATATTTGTTCCCGATCCTCTTCTGTTTTCGGTTAATATTTAGTATGTATGGCTCTTATTCCACTTGGATGACCGTATGGCTTCGGCCTACATAAAGGGACCGAGACTTTGTTTGCAGTAGAGTTGTTTTAATCAACAAATTTCTTAATCAAGACTTTATTCCATTTACAAATTAACAGCCTTTCCCAGGCACTTCCAAGTACAATATCATTATATCTTCCAGGAATTAAGTCATACCTGGTAAAATGGAAACAACTTGCTGGTTTTGTGCCCATGAAAACCTGAGAAATAACCAATAAAAAAAAAGGAAAACAACATAAATATTTGTAGCCATGACATATACCTGGAAAATGAACATATTATCAGTAGCAAAATTTTCTATGCTTTGCTAAGAAGACTCAGCTTTTGGAGAAGGCATGACGGTAACTAAGTTTATCTAAGATCTTGATCCATTAAATTTCTAGATATTAGGAAAACTCATCCAAAATCCTTTCAATTTGTGTACACGCAAAACATAGATAATTATGCAACACAATCTGTTGATTAATGTGTAGCTCATGTTTCATCTGTACTTTCCAACTCTTAATCATTGGTGTTGAATATTTCTAAATTTTGAGCTATAATTATTACAGAAGTGTATCAGTTCTTTCTCTATAAAATGTGTTCCTCACTTCTTGTCACAAGAACTTGTACATGCAGATTTGTTGTCCCATCTTACTAGCACAGCAACATTGCAAAAGCTGTACTACTTCTATCATCTTATGGATAGTCATCCAGAAATAATCACCAGATTCTAGTATGAACTTTTAGTTGCTGATTCATGTAATTGAAAGAAAGCCCAGTCAAAAAAATATGCAATTCGAATAACATGCCCTTGTATAAAAATGTGCTTGGATTGAGATGGTCAACGCATGCATCACATCTTCCAATTTCATCTGAATGAGAATGAGCATGCATTTCTGACCTGCCGATCAATGAATGTCGACTATTTTCATCAAACGGTAATAAAAGTACCTAATTGACTATGCCATGCACCAAAGATTTTCTTTATAATTTTATTTCTTTTAAGCACCTTCAGGCCTACATTCTTATAATTATTTAACATTAAGAGAATCAATTATTTGAAGCTGACAGTAAGAAATCACATTACAAGTACACTCAACAATCCCTTTTTTTTATCAATTAAGAGAAGTGGAATGCTGCAACCATGTTTGTCGAGATCAAATCATCTGAATATTGAGCAACAGTTAGTTATCACTTGCTGGCCCTGTAAACCCATTATCCTATGCTGCCTATGCCAATTTTATTAATTCCAGTAACCTTATTCTTGTTTGTGCTTTCAAAACAAAACTTATGACATTCTGCCTCTGACTAGCCAGACTATCCAAATTTATTATCCAACACTGCAGCTTCAGGTAGAAAATACAATATTTATTCAGTTACTTGGAATCTGAGAATTCTTACACTTGTACCAACAGCAAGAACTTGTAAGATCCCAATGTTCTCCTTTTGCCCTCCTTTTCCAGCATTACCTTCTTACTATACTTGAACCTTAATGATTTAAACCCCTAAGCCTATTTACCCTCGATGATAAGAGAATTCAAGTCTGCTCTCCATTTCCAAGTTTGGTCATGGTTAGTTTACTGAAGCTTCTCGATCTCGTAACTCATTGGTACCTAGATGTCGACAAACTGTATGCTAGCTCTGTTGGGACACTTGCCAAATGTTTCAAACTACATGATTGTAAGTCATATTGGAAATTATATCACTATCTGCAGTATCAGATCTGCATCACTAGCCTCTCCAGCAGAAAAGACAGGTCGAAAGACCATCTTTTATAAGCCAAAGAATGATAGCGGTGGTAATTTAGTTAATTGTTGGTCCTTTTGGCAAGTAAAGAAATAGAAAATAATTTGAAAGCACTATTGGATTAAAACATTTTTTAACTGGATTCATAAGAATTTGCATAAATCATTATACAGTGTCTACCTGGACAGAAGCCCAAATTTCATGTAATACAGATTTCATCTTTTATGACCTTAGAATCAAACACCAACTTACGGAGTTATGACTTTAATGCAAGAACCATCTGAGAATAAGCAACAGGACTACTTCAGAAAAAATGTGTTCGGTGACAATCATTTACATCACCAACCAATTATCTCCTATAACCCATCTCAGAAGGCTTCCTAACAGTTGAACTGCTTGGCAATTTAAAAGTCACGCTTATTGATAGCCTAGGTCCTAATTCTGAAAATAATTGCCTGCATTCTTATATCTGATAAGGTTCATCTGAAGTTTATCCATCGATGGTAACCTAAAGTAACCTAATAAGGAACCTTAAGGAACACATGGAACCACAGGACAATGCCAGAATCTTTTGGGAGCTATTTCAACTGTTTAAAGGGGTAAAAAAACAAAGAAACTAAACTGTTTAATGTAATAGAAAACAACACTTTATTTATTGAGAATCAGCTACAAGGAAAAGTTATCTTTTTTTAGGGCACTGAACCACAAGCAACATAAGATACTTACAAAATTCCTGCACCTGCTGGAGCAAAAGCTTTAAACAGGGACAGAGCAGTTACAGCCATACCATTTGCAGCACCTCTTTGATGTTGAGACTGCCAACATGGACTTAAGTCAAAAAACAGAAGGTCTGACAGTGCACATTTGTCTAAAACAACGAAAAGAATACATGTTAAATAGAGAAGGACAAAATTACCACGGCATTGTTCTGCAGAATGTTCAATCCAACAGTGATGGTTGACTGTATTCATTAGATAGATGCAAATTAGAACACTCTCCAATAAGGAAAAACAGCAACTATTTTACTTCCTAATAAAAGCAATTTCAACTATCAATTCAAATCAATGATATGAAGTTACGCACATATTTAATTTGCATGAGAAAAGGGAGTGCAAATTGCATATAAATCTGCATTAACTTACAGAGGTTATGGTAAAGAATACAATGTGTTGTTGACAAATTGACACATATAATTGAGTTTAAACGGTACATGACAGTTGTCAATTAATATAATGTTCAAAGTGTTAGACAGCTGCAGACAACATATAAAAAGTCAGTTGGGGAGATTACAACTAAAAATCTGAGAAGCTTTTTATATGCTAGAAAACATCGGTTGCAAGTAATGTTACTGAAGAAAAGGTCACCACCTTATTCAAAATAAACAAGTTCGAGTTCAATTGATACTCACAGAGAAAATACTCCTCAATGAAGATGCACAATTTACTGACAGTTTTAGAATAAATCCAGATAACTTTGTCATGAATGGGTAACTTGCAAGCAATGGTATCAACAAAGCCTAAAAATAATAAAGAGCACGGCATCACACAAAGAAAAACAAATCAATCATAATATCAAAGTATTACAAAAAGGGAGAAAAAGATTGCATACCGCCACCGCACGGGTTAAATTGATTGGTCCTAGATGTTTCTCAATATGTGGGAAAAAAACTAATTGATAAACCAGAAGACTGATACCTAATACCAAATGTTAAGCAAGCATCAGATTCCATAAAAACAAATTCAAGAATGAACAGAACATACTTAATAATGCATGTATCTACATTCACTTTGAAAAGTTCATGGCATGCCCACTCAATTCAATCAACATAAAATAGGCAGTCAGCTTCACCAAGGTCATCCTACTGGTATCACTGAAGTGCTGATGAACTCTCTGATATTTGACAGGCAAAGGAGCCAAGAAATGCAATAAGCACAATCTTACGAGGCTACACTCAATAGTCAAGTGCTTGTGGCAATTCAATGATCCATTACTGGTAAGCAATCTGATATCTGGGAAACATGCTAATCAGCTCCTTAGTCACTTGAATATTGTTAGTCGGTGGAATAAAACTCTACAGAAACTGTCCAGTTGACCATACACTGTTTTATCATTAATAAGAAAAGTACATCTATGTCTTCTATATGCAAATTTCACCAAGTTTTCCCAAAACAGACGACACTGCTTTGACTTCACAACACCAGATAGGTAACATAATAGAACTTGGCTAAAGAAAATACACGCTAACTACTGTACATGCAAATAAATCAAATAGTCAGAATTGAGATGCACAGTTTCACTATGAAAAACCTTTTGCCTTCAAACCAAGTGACTGCAGAACAGTTTAACTTTAAACTACTTATGAATCAATTGTCTCAGAAATTTCAAGAACTTATGTACCTGAGATTGCAAGTACCATTCCCACCTCCTGAGACGAAAAGCTCAATCCTCCATATTTTTTATTGCTCACAGACCATAGAGAGAAAATCTGGAAATAGAAAACTGGCAACTGAGAATAAAATAAAGAAAAGAAGATAGTAACATCTCGATAGAGGAATTATCATTTTCTTCTTAACAGAACAAAAATGTCAAATATTAGAATAAAAATTATTTCCATAAATGGAACTATTTATCTCTTAAAAGAACAATCCCAGTCAAAGTTTCATAAGAATCGCACACTGATCATAGGATATTAATCGTTTAAGTATGACAGTTGAGCTTTTGGAAAAAAGAAAATCAACACCACAAGGTGCTGAAAATGTGACATCAATCAATGGTACTTCAACATAGACTTGTGTGATCAAATAAACAATCTTACCTCAGAATATGCTGTACTTTGAAGTCCAAAAATACAATAAACAATGATTGATGACATCAACAACCAATTATTTAATAAACTTTGATCAGAAAACAATCGTCTTTGTTTAGTTTCTCCTCTGTATCCTTTCAAGTTAGAACCATTTGATAATGCCTCCAGGACATTAATATGTTCATCCTCCACTTTACTTTCACCATGCATGTGCAGAGTTTCCTGCAAAACCAATAGATTTTAAAAGATAGATTTAATGATATGGTCTCTGATTTAATTAAATAAAATATGAAGTACAAGAATTATTACACTTTTTTAGTTTAATTTTTTAGGTCTAGTATAAGGCTTACAAGGACTTGATTGAGTTATGTTAGTTCATGAGGGATCCATAATGTTTAAGACTCTTTTAACTTCTAGCTCTGCTACTGCTCCTATAAGAGGCTAAATTTGATTTCATAAGATCCTGTATATATGAGATCCCAATATATATAAGAGAACAGATAGAGCATAAAAATTAATGTTATGTGAAGGATCTAAAAGAAATTTGTAAAAAGAATCATCAAGTTGAAAGTCTCAAAATATTTACTGTTTATGGTAAAAAAATTTCAGAAGATCAACAAACTACTAGTCAAATTAAGGCAAACAAAATTGTTGTTAGCTTGAAATGCCACTCTGAAGTGGATGTACACTGTAAATAAACTCGCCCTTGCCATTTGTCTTGCATGTTAGTTAGAAGCATTCAATAATACCTTATTGCCCTATGAATTAAATGGCATGATTGGAAAAGGAGTAGCCAGTCTCAAATAAACAGAACTAGAACATCCTTTTCAAGTTGTGTGATTAAGAAAAGACAAAAATGAAGTATGATACACAATTGAGATGGCCTGCGACAAAAAATGAAAATCATAAACCACTTCTGATTACTGTTGGATGAAAGCACTTACAGGAAGCCAAAAGCAGGCTATCAATGCACCAACTGAAAACAGTGAAATGCAGAGGCAGGGTAAGAAGTAAGGAAACCTACAGTTATGACATGAAAACAAATCTTAGGATAAGGTATGGTTGGTAAAGCAATGAGACAGACAATTATGAGTTTACCTCCCAAACAAACACTCCGTGGAAAATATATTTGGATATTTCTCTGCAGGCTGAAAAAAAAAGCAAGCATCATTTATCAACACAATAAAATGTTAATATCATGCCAAAACATAACCGATTGTTGTTAATCACTAGTGACTTCAACATATTCTGTAGGTCCCTACCGGAAGAATGTCTACATGCTGGACAGAGATTTAGTCCCACATTCAGGAGTTCACAACACTTTCTGTGTTGCTCTTTCAAATTTTGTTGATAGATGATGCTTCTCCTGTGGTTTACTCTCTGAGGCCACAGTCTGGTGAGCATGCAACCAGATTCTACAATGGACAAGGTATCTAGACAGGTGCACGGTCAACACTGATGCCACACCAACTGTGATGCAGGCAACATGGCCGTGATGGATACCTTGTTTATATTCAATATTTTGGAAATATTACCTGTGATGCAGGCAACATGGCCGTGATGGATACCTTGTTTATATTCAATATTTTGGAAATATTACCTGTGCGAGAAAACCACCAATAGCTGGACCAAAAATCAAACCCATGGCCCAAGATGTGTCAACCTAGAATGCATGTCAAATTAAAATTGCATTCAAGATTTAAGCAAGCTAGCCTGGTCAATCAAAAAAGAAGGGAAGCAAAGGAATAGATATATGAAGTTACTTACAACTGATAATCCTAGAGCTTGATACTCTTTTCGGCAGACTTCTGAGGCATAAGCCTGGAATGCGCTCAAACCAAAAGCTTACAGTGAGGCAAGAGCTAAAATCGAGAGAATTCGTAAGAATTACTTGATGATCAATATATAGTAGAATGATCACCTGTATCGGACCAAGCAATCCACTTAAGAAACCAAGAAAAGATCTTGTCATGATTGCCATCCAGTATCTTGTGCTAAGCCCAAATAACGTATTAAACACAATTCTGAGATGGATCAGAAGACAGGTCGAGTTCAGGACACCACAGAACACACCAAGCAAAGATGGAGCCTGATATATCCATGTGGATTATTTCCCAACAATTATTGATAAACAAACCGTAAAAAAAGATATTTACACTGCAAGAAGACTGATCACAATAACTGGTCTCCTTCCATAGCGATCAGCCACCATTCCCCAGAGTATCGAAGTCAAAGCTCTTCCTAACATAAATGCCGATCCTTCAAAAGAAGAGAAAAACAAGATGTTGTCAGCATGCAAAAGCTGATTTCCTCCCTTCACCATACGGTAATACCATGATGTTTCAGTCTAATAATGTGGCAAACAAAGCAACAGAGATCTTACCAACAAAACCTGCATAAAAACCAATATCTTCCTCTCTTTTGGCTATATCCAAGTCACGTATCTGAATGAATCACAATAAACAGCCAGCAGTATAAAACCACAGGAATTGGAAAAAGATACTTCGGGTAGGTACGTATTTTCTGACATATGCATCAAGTACAAAAAATAGTTGAGATTTCGATCTGTGCCGAACGTACCATAAAATACAAGAACGGATATAATGATGATATCGGTAAGGCTGAAAAATCAATAAGAAGAAACAAATTAGAGATTATGTAGAAGGAAGTTATGTAAGGCAATAAACTACTGGCAAAGCAACACTTGGAACAACAAATATTTTGATTTTCCTTTTTCAAAAGTACCAACAGAGCCTTCTTAAGATTTCAATTTCTACTGGTGAAACTTCGGTAAAACTGTGTCTGTGGCATCAGCAAACATTCCTACCGCTTGAAGAACAAGATTCAAAGACAAACTGCGACCAAACCAAAAATAAAGGAGAAAAAAACGACATACATTCATACAAATAAAATATTATATGCATTATAGAAGTTTTTTTTTTTAAAAAAAGGCAATCTCAAGATTCTCGCTGAGACAAGAACCGAAAAGGAAAAGGGTTCCAAGAGGCAGTGGACTCATGACGGGTCGTACCGGAGCAGAGGGCGACGATCCACACGTAGAAGAACTCGCGGTAAGGAATCCCCAGATGGAGCTGGTTCCGCCGGTCTTGCCTGCAGCCGGGGCAGTTCTCGTGGTGCGTCGCCTCCTCCGATGGCGCCAACAAGGGCGCGGCTCGTTCCGCCATTGCTATAACAGACCGACCCCCAGCACGATGCCAGTCGATTGCAAGGGCGAGAGACACGTCTTATCTGGCTCCCAGAGAATCGAACAAAAGTCCAAGGGCCTTTGATGGCTGAAGTGGCAGCGACGAGATGTATGGCTCCCACGACTCGACGCCGTACAAATTCGTGACCACAGCATATAATTATTGGTGGAGTAACGAGGACGATGGCCGTCTTCAATCTTCTCCTCGTGCTATTGCGTGCGCGTGGAATGAGGATTGCAATGTCCTTGCTGATGACCACGTCGTGCGTGGAGTCGACGCGCACCGGTTTGTTCTCACGAGGGAAGTCGGCGTGGAGAGACGGCCGGTGCTCGCATCATCCCCAAATTGCATCCTTATCCCTAAAACTTCAGTTTCTAATTCTCTCAAGTGTGGATGGTTATTCGTCTGATCGATCGATGCAGCTGAGGGACAACAAGTCGCATCAAAATGCCACGTAAGCATAAGTTACTCGAGATAGGATAAACTAAGTGTGATTATTTTGAGCCCCAATTATCTTATTACGTAAACATTTAATAAACAAATACATTTTAATGAAATAAATCAACACACGATTATTTGGTTTGGTCAAACATGTCTGCGAATTTTGACTGTCTATGGCTCACGCAAAAAATTATTTTGATTTTTCTTCCTTATAGATTATTACAATCTATCTCTTTTTTTATAGTACTTTCCAACAACATTCCAAGAAAGCTTGTGTTAAGTCATATCCGGATTTTGACATGTAAAGTGGGATAAGTCTACTTTTTCACTTGTCACAAGTTATGGTGTTGAGAGAATAGGACTGCAGAACTATTTCGAACACGTGTCAGATAAAAATTTCCTTTGATATTTATGCTAATAATAAGTTCAAAAATAATAATAAAATTTTCACTTAGAGACTTTGTATTATTAGTGTGCTGAGACAATCGTTCAGTTCGAACCATAATTAATGTCAGGAATAATTAATTATACTGATTGCCTAATAATTATTGAGTTTTAAGATTATACAATAAATTATTGGAGTTATAGTCATGGATAACGATTTACCATCAACACCATCAACTATCGTTTTGATCAATTAGATTTTTCTTTATTGATGTATTGTCAACATCCTTATTGGTATTGGATCATCAACTTTATAAGATAAAGACTATCGAATAAATGAGGGCGATGTATTGACCAAGTGACTGTAATGCATCACTCAACCTTATTTTTATTCAAAAGGAAGAGCAATAATAACAAAAATAAAATTTGTGAACCAAAATAAACTTTTATATTTTTTTTCTTCTTAAAGATATTTTCAAAAGCTAAGAAGAGTTACTCTGTTTTTCCAAAATAATAATAATAATAATAATAATAATATGTTTAGGGTTAAAGCGCTCTATTAAAAAAATTCAAATAGTGGTTCAAAGTAATTATTCCTCATTCACTTTGTTAATTTGGTCTTTGGCGACCGAATAAAGGCGAAGAACTAAAGTTTATTAGTCGCCATTTTGATTTTGATCAAAATACAATGTTTAATTTCGATACCATACAAATAACAACAAGAAAAACCAAATCAAATAATTGGTTCCTAAATCATCCACGTGGCTCTCTCACGGTTGAAGGCCCCGTGTGTCCGCAACGATGCCGTGGCATGGCCATACCCCGACAATTGGGTGCAATCCCGTGGACCCGATTGTGATTTCGCATGCCGAATTCGAATAGGGTTCGACGTGCACATGTTTAGGAGTCACATGAACCCACCCAATTGTCGTTTCCCGTTGTTTAGATCCCATTCGAAGTTACCGGGAGATGACCTCTCCGTTTAGGAATATGCGGTTGCACTTATACGACCCACGTGGTGCTCGTGCAATATGGTGACGTCCGACTGCGGTCTTCCATCGACCGTCGATGCCGCAAACTTCGATGGTGGTCAAATCAGTTCCTCGAATCAAAGCTGAGATATTTATATTCCTTTTAGTGTGGATCGAATCTTCTTATTGTTGCGTCGATGCCCTGATCTTGTTAGTAATGCAAGTCGGAATAAGTGACATTTCCCTTTCAACATCACCATGACATATGGGTTTTTATTTTGTTTTATGAGATTTGGTCCTAAAAGGCCTACTCACTCGATCCAATCGTATGCGGGACCCTTTCGCGATAATGTATGATCGCAGCCATAAATAATTATTATTATCGTTAATTACATATCGGCCGCATTATACGCGTGCTACTGCCACGTTGTGCTGTCCGTGTCATCGCATCGGTCAAATGGAGCGATCCGGAAATATATCTTTGGCACGTCACCTTCGTTGATTACTTCTCTCCCTCTCTCTCTCTCGCTAATGTACAGTCATCTATCTTAGGTGTTTTTTTTATTATTTAAAAAAATTAATTCTCTGAATTACTTGACATCGATCTGATTATGGCAGCTTCAAAATTCATATAAAGTATATTTAATTTAGTTTGTAGTGATCTTAATAAAATCGTTGTCTTACAATTAATTCGTCTTTATCTCTGTTATAAATTCGTTTTGTAAGGATTCGAGCAAAATGATTGGATCAGAAATGTGGAACGCATGGATTGATGATACGACATCGACTAATGCTCCACACACACGTCAGCTTACCTTTGTATGAGTCATGACTGTCTTCTTCTTATAGAAAAAGGAGAACACAAAACAAAACTCATGAATGCATGATTCAACTTAAAGGCCCACAAAATCGAAAGGTTTTGCTACAATTTTCCTTCTTCTTTTTTTTTCTGATGCACAAAGGCCTATATAGTGATGAAGGTAAAATATTGTATCAAAATGGAGTCCGGAGAGGAATAATGTACATAATTTTATTCTCGATGATCATAATTTTTTTCTGTCTAGAGTTAATTTAAACTTTATATATATAATTATTTCGAATAATTGTCATCACGGGGGTGTAGCTCATATGGTAGAGCGCTCGCTTCGCATGCGAGAGGCACGGGGTTCGATTCCCCGCACCTCCATTTGATATTTGACGTTCCTTTTATGGGCCGAACCATCAACGTTTTACTCTATTTCTAGTCTATGGTCCAATCTGTTGTCATCACGGGGGTGTAGCTCATATGGTAGAGCGCTCGCTTCGCATGCGAGAGGCACGGGGTTCGATTCCCCGCACCTCCATTTGATATTTGACGTTCCTTTTATGGGCCGACCGATCAACTGTTGGCTCTGTTTCCATTCCATGGGCCAATTTGTTGCCACTCTTTCTTTGGGATCGGCCTGCTCAATCTGTTGTCATCACGGGGGTGTAGCTCATATGGTAGAGCGCTCGCTTCGCATGCGAGAGGCACGGGGTTCGATTCCCCGCACCTCCATTTGATATTTGACGTTCCTTTTATGGGCCGAACGATCAACTGTTGGCTCTGTTTCCATTCCATGGGCCAATTTGTTGCCACTCTTTCTTTGGGATCGGCCTGCTCAATGGTTCTCCATGCACTTTTAGTTTTGCTGAGCAACGTAAAAGTCATGGGACCCATCACCAGATGACAGAGGAAACATGGGTGATGGAGTAATGAGACACATGAATATGATGCAAAATTTTCCTAATCAACATCTCTCCAACTCCAATTTTTATGTATGTATCCACAGATGCATGCATGAATACTATTTATCACATAAATCAGTTTAGATGTGTGAATCCTCCCCCAACCAAGAGGCTGTATTTGATTGAGTACATATTTGAGATGTACAGTAAGTTTTAATCTAGATATTATATTGAAAATGCTCATCTCAGTACTTACGGAATGTTAATATTAGTTTTGATTTTTGTTAAATATTATATGATTTTATATGAAATTATAAAATTATCAAAATAATTGAGCGATTTATTATTTAATTTTATCAAATAAGACTTTATATCAATACACATTTAAAATATAATTTTTATCTATTATTTACCAAACACATTCAACAACTATACATACATTCACTCGACTTCGCATTAAAAAATATAAATTATGTTTTCTAACATAACACAGCCATAGGTTTTATTTCTTTCCCTACTTTTTTTCTCGAGAGTGTCATCCTGTTCAGTCCATCTGCAGCAGGATCTTCCATGATACCAATTCCGATGAGCAATTTAGACTGAGAGACACTTCCATCCTTAGCTCATCTGCATTCTTTGTTCATGTGTACCGAAGCGGTCTCTCTGCCATCTTACACATGAGAGCCAGTAAGTAGTCTGCCAAAATATCAAGTCAATTAGTACCTCACACACCAACTACCGATGTAGCAATCTCCTGCTACTGTGGCAGATAAGAAGGAAGTGGACGGAGATACTAATGAATACCTTAAACAATGATGACTTTTCTGAGGTGTTGCTCTTCCCACGTAAGCAGGACAAAACATCAGAAATCAGTCTGAATTCATTCAATGTCACTATGGCTTCCCATCATCTTCTACTTGGCACACAAGCTTTCTTTCGAACGTTAATCCAAATCTCATGTCTCACTGTGGCTGATCAACTTTATAAGCATTCCTTGTCAGCTCCTTGCTGTCTTCTTATTTTTCCGATGTCTAAATTCATTAATTATGAGATAGAGTGAATAAGATAATAAAAAATAACTCTCTTGATCGTAATGTTAGAAATAAACTTTAATAGTCGGTGAGAAAGAAACAAAATATTCTAAGAAATATTTTACGATGAGATAACCTCTAATAATCTATAACTGTCTCCTCCTCTTGAACTTTTTAAACGACAACGAAAGATAACATGCATTTGTTTGTTTTAGAGTTACGTCCATAAAAATAGACCAGGAGGATAGGTCTTATCTCCCTTATGCTAGCTTGACACCATTAAGTTCACTTTATTAATAAAATAATAAATTGATGGGAAAGTTTGATCCTCCCTAACCCTACTTGCTTAAGTCACAAGTAACAATATATTATGGCACATTAGACTTTGAAATGATACAAACATAAATGATTTCTTCCTTAGTTCGTAGTTCTTAATTAAGTTTGTTTTTTCTTGGAGTGCATCATATCAGTACTAGTCGGATTTGATGACACTATTATATGTCTACTTCCAATTAAATATGTGTTGTTAGCATCTACTCAATGATACAACCTAACCCCTCTGGTTTCCAAATGCACTATGCTACTTGTTTGCTTGGCATGTTTCCTCACTAAATCACACATGCCATCATTCTCATCCTTCTTGTAGCACCAAAGACTCCTTGATTGGGGATTAGATAAGATACTGATGAGATCATCCCAGACCACATTTGCAATCATTCTCATGCCTCAAATCCATATGCCAAATCTCGCTGCCACTACTAAACTAATAGTGCTTTTGAGAAGTAGTATTACTTTGGAGCAGACAGTCACTTGCACTTTGTCTTAGAACCATATGGATTACAAGGCAATTCATAGTCATTTTAACTAGAATGAATTCTTTATATGGAGCATAGCCACATTGGCTTTCTCCATCAACTCTAGCTAGCTTACAAGGAACTCCAACTTCCAGCTTTATAAATAGTATATTGCAATGTCGTATGTGGAATTTTTCCTACCAATCATCCATTGATTTCGAGAAAGCCCAATGGAATGTGACAGCCTCCACCCTCTCAATCGAGCTTATCCATTACAAACTATAGTCAAGGAGATATCTATTCCGGTCGTAACAATGATTACTTGACCATTTCACACGAGCTTCTGTCTCAAAGTCAATCTGACACCATCATATTTGCCATGGTGTGTGAGACAGAATAGAAGACAAAAACCAGGCAATCTAACCATTGTCACGCCTGACTTGATGGTGATGAATGCAAGGTGGAATCTTACAAGAATGATGACACCGTCCGCACTCGATTGGGGTCATGTCAGTGACCAGTTGTGACGGTGTGAGGTATTTTTCTACCAACCACAAAAAGCTGTTGGTGGCTGCAAGAGAAGAAGAGGAGAGAATGGTGGGTTGCGAGGATGATGATGGGTGTGATGGTTGGTGGCTCGTCAAGGCTGTGATGTAACCTCCCTCGCCCAAGAAAAGTAAATGATTACTAAACTCCCTCTCAGCCAATTATAGTTTATCCCTCACGTATCAGATGGAGTCCTTTTAATCCCTCCTCCTCACCTCCCTCTCTTCCCTCAACATTGTTTCCTGGGTTCTCCGAGGGAAGGGAAGAGAGAGAGAGAGAGAGAGAGGCAGAGATTTGGGGGCGGGAGGTCTTTGATGAACTGAGGAGGGCTTTCCCCTGCCACTTCGTGTTCATCTCAATCTTCCTCTCCTCCAACCCTCTCTTCCGGATCTCCATTCTGCAGCTTGCTTTTTGAGCCCTTGTTGTGTCCGTGTCAGGTCTGCAGTTCTGGTGTTAGTTGCACCTAATCTCGCCCATTGCCCGACTACCCACCCGCTGTCTTCTTCAATCTCTCGTCTCCTCATCTCATCAGTTCTTTTGTTCTCAGGCGCTGGCTCTGAGCTCTCTCTCTCTTGGATTGCCATTTTTGTTTCGTTAGAGGCTTGATTCGAGGAAAGGTGCTGCGAAAGTAGGAGGCTGGTGTCACCCTCCGAAAGCCTATCTTGTTGCTTGGGGTTGCCGATTGGAAGAACCCAAACTCGAGTGGGTTTCGTCGCGTCAGCACTACACACAGCATCAGGATCATTCCCGGTGCAGCAATTGCTATCGAACCATTGCTTTCGAAACAACTTGGAATTTCATGTTATTCTTCGATTTTCCTGTGGAGAACCCAATCAACCGCCTGAAAAATCTCTGCTTTGCTTTTTTCTTTTTCTCTTGATACAATTTTCTTCCTCGTATAATTCTTCCCCTCCATCCATCCCCTCTGCGAGTCTCTTCCTCTGCGGTCCCTGCTGACGTCTTTCCTGGTTCATTCGTCTTGAGATTTAGTGTCGGATCGTCCACGATGTCTCCAAGGAACCGATTCGTCCACAGAGTGGAGAATGTAGAGGAGTCAGAGGAGATGTCGGTCTTGGATTTGCCGGAGTTGACCTTGGAGTGCATCCTCGGGAAGTTGTCGCCGACGGGATTGTCTAACATGGCAGCTGTTTGTAGCTCTCTGAGGGAGAGATGCAGGAGCGATCATCTCTGGGAGAAGCATATGAAAGAGAAATGGGGGAGATTGATAGGCCATGCGGCACGCAGAGAGTGGAAGCAGTACTTGTCTTCGACGAAGGATTCTTCGGCTGCTGCTATCACCAGCAGCAACAGAAGCAAGAAGTGGATTGGGGTGCTCTCTTGTGTCTGGCCTATTTCTTGGCTCAAGTCTAGGATCGACGGCAGTTACAAGCCGAAGAGCCCTTCGCCCGATGACTCCGTTATGTCTTGGTATCAGTCACTCGAGAGTGGCAAATTCTGGTTCCCATCTCAGATTTACAACCGTGAGGTATTGGTCAGAACAAATTCTTTGATACAAATGATCTTGATTTGCAAATTTCATACCTTTGATCATGGCTTGCTTCCTCATATAGTGTTTGTGAATGTCTGTCATTTATCATAACCAAAGCTTATGATGTTTTTTGTGACATAATGATGGTTAAGTTGCTAGTACTTGGAAACAAGATTACTTACTTATCATGCATCCTGCCGTGCAACTCATTACTTCGGTGTCTTATGCGAACATTTTGGTGCTCGAGTATTTGTAGTTTTTTTTTCTTGAAGCTTAGTTTACTAAGAGTTATAATGCTTCTTTGCAGCATGGGCATGTGGGGTTTATGTTATCGTGCTATGATGCTGAAGTTAGGTATGATAGCCACACGGATACTTTTCATGCAAGGTATGAATAAACGAGCCTCAATTGTATGCTTAGACTGTTCTCTTTTGTATAAATTGTACTGTGTGTTGAAATTGGAAGTATTAGCAGGAGCAGAACATCGACATTTTTGTTCTTTTAGGTTTCTCAAAAAGGAAATTATGCAGTCTAGATTATGTGCATGACTGGAGTGTGTATTAGTTTACTGTCCCGGCTTGATATGCCGCGATGCTTATGTATGCATACTTAGCTTGCTATCTATTGTCCTGACTTGTAGGTACCCGCCACATGGACGACGAGCTATAGTCATAGAGGAGGGCGTGCAATGGGATAGACTAAGAGCACCCCCTGTCGGTACTCCTGCTCATGAACTTCATATCTCAGACTGCTTGAGTGATTTACGCCCTGGTGATCATATTGAGATTCAGTGGAGAAGAAACAAGGAGTTTCCGTATGGTGGGTGCTTTAACCATTGCTTTTCCCCTCCGGTGACTGCTAAACATTTATTATCCTTTTCTGTTGATGACAATGAACTATTGTGGTGAACTAAATTTCTCATACCGTCTGCAATTAAATACAGAAGATCAAATCTTTTGTTGTTATCAAGTGCAGTAGAAAATTTGAGGTAAGAAAAGCAGAAAATAAACAATTCTTATGTTTTACAGGCTGGTGGTACGGAGTAATAGGTCACTTGGAATCTTGCGATGGAAGTGAGCATTTCTGCCATTGTCATCTTAGTGGTAAGTTCATTTTGTTGTTGAGTCAAGAGAGATCTTAAGCTTCTTAGAATTAAGTGATAACAGCTATGGCTGCCAATGAATTATTTCAGCATCACAGAACAGTAGATCCATCATTGTTTCTCCCAGAATATACAATCAACGGTTGGTTAATCAACTAATCTTGAAAGTTGCATACGTTGGTTTGCGAGTTTCTATTCTAATGAAAATTTTGATTTTTTTTATTTGCTTTTCGAACAATGGTGGAATACATTCTTTTCTTTCAAAAGAGAGCACACAAACAAATATAGATTTACACATTCATATCCAATCTCAGAATTCACTAACACACTTCACACTCATGCTGTGTAGAATTTTCAGGCAACAACTATGGGACAACTGACGGCGATTCTTATCAGTTTTGCACAAATCTTAACATCTCATTTTAGAAGTTTTCACTCCTTAGCATGATTAACAAATTATGGATCTTAATGTTGCAGTTCTTTCTCCCTTCGATTAGGCTGGTTTGAGATTCTTTTAGCTGAACATCCATATTCAATTTCTTATAACATTCTCTTCCAATAAATACAATGTCAAAATGTGTATATCAGGTGTTGCATCTTTTGATTTGATGGATCTTGCGACTGCCTGATATCTCTGAGTCTTAATCTACGTTAATATGTTAGACTGTCTTTTTTGTTTCATTAATATAATGTGAATGTGTTAAAAACTCTGATAACCAAAATGCTTTATCCATAGCCATGCTCTAAAACTATTGGTGTTTGGTCTCAACAATATCAAAAGAAAACTCTGTAACTGAGAAATAAAAATTGTAACACTTTTATGGGTTAATTTCAGTATTGTCTACCTCATCGAACCGTTGAGTTCATAAATACCCACACTCGTCAAACTATAACACAAAGAAATTTATGAATTGAACAAAAAGCTAAGCCACCATTTCATGGGTGGACTCAGTGCCATGAACAAAATTCTTGCATCTCTATTAGTTAGTTCCTCTGAGTTTCTAATGGTTGTGATTTTGCTTAAAATCTTCTAACAGCAAAGTTTAATAATTTGTTATGACTTTCAGATACTGTTGTCTTGGAATTCAACCAGTACACAACCGGCTCAAGGTGGAGACGCGCATTGATTAATCGGAAGGATCACAGGGAAGAAGGTAGTGAAACAGATGGATTTTATGGGGGAATCAGAAAACTCCAGAGCAAGGATGAAATCTCTAAATGGAGACAGCTTTGGCCAACAGATATTTTGGAATAGAGTTTATTCCTAGTCCATCTGTGCCCCACTCCTTGATCCCTAAAACATAATCAAGGACATTAACCCTTTCTGCTCCAGGCGTCTCAGCTGCTCGGAACTCGTCGTGTCAAAAATTATTACCTGCACTATCTATGGGCGGTGCATGTGGCTCGGAATCAGAAGACATGAACTAGGAGGCATGTAGCTGAAAAATGATGCGATGCAGTACACATCTGATCCTTTTTATTTGACTGTTGGCAAAGCAGAGCTAATTCATGGCTCAGCAGATTACATAATGTAATGTCGAACACATGCAGTTCAATGTAAATTACATTTTGAACTTGTCACTTTTGGTGTTACATAGCAGCATTTCTGTAGCTGTCGCAACCAAATTTCTTTCTTTTGGACGACCGATCAATGCCAATTTTTGCTCAACTGTTTGGTGTTGGGGTCTCAGATTTCATGCAACGATTGGATACCAGCAAGTTTTTCTGGTTCCATGGAGTCCTAAATAACACCACCACTTGCCTTATGCTGATGCTGGTTGCCATTCAGAAGTATGCTCTTTCATATATACTTTGTAAGCTATCAAATATTCTCTTGGCTGAGATCTTCTTGGATGTAAATACTTACAGGTTCTGGTTTAAGCATAAAAATATGAATTTGGGTATATGTTTGTTGATTCATCATGTAACATGACCACCTTCAGGAAGAGGAGGACCCAAGTGAGAATGTCCAGTTATCGAAGGATTTCTAGATCACCCTTGATTCTTTTATATTTTTCTCCGGTTTTTTTTTATATTTTTTATCTTATAATATTAATCGTCAGTTGAGGCTAAAGCGTCTCTCTCTCTCTCTCTCTCTCTCTCTCTCTCTCTCTCTTTTTCAAAGGAAAAAAAAAATCAACCTTACAATTAAGTAACTGAAATATCCTCTGAGGTTGGAGAAGAGCAAAAAGGCATATTATCCTATCTTTTTACATGTTCATATAAATAAATAAATAGATAAAACACTAGGGGGCCGTTTTGACTCGGCCGACGCCTGGGCCTGCGCGGCCCATGCACGCCGCCAGATGTGATCACACCTGAGTCGAACCCTGGCTGGATTTAACCATGAAGTGGTTTAATACCAAACCGAAAACCCTCCGTAGCACCTCTTCTGTCCCTCGTGCTGGAAACCCTATAGGCATCCCCGACTCCCCAACGCTGTTGCGGTGCAAGTCGCCCGGCGACCTGAACGATTCTCCCAGCGGCGAGTGCAGCGCGGCGCGTTCCCCCGGTACCTCCTCTCTCCCTCTCCCCCTCTCTCCGGTGGTGCAACACCCCTCCCTCCTCCCTCTCCTCGCTCTCAACGCCCTTTCCCTCTTGCTACTCGCTGGCTTTCTCTATCCCTCTCCCCCGTGATGGGAGTCCGCACCTCCTCCCCCGGTGACAGGGAGGCTGATAGCAGTCTCTCTCTCTCTCTCTCTCTCTCTCTCTCTCTCTCTCTCTTCCGTCAGTCCCCTTTCCTCCGTCTCCTCCCACTGTTAGCCGCCTCTCTAGCCCCTCAGCCCGCATCCTTGCCTTCGCTTGCTATTGGCCTCCCTCCCCTGCCTTCCCCTATTCTCAGCCGACCTACTCCTATCCTCAGTCCCCTCCCTTGCAAAATTGTGTTAATTTTTTGTTTATAATTGGTAATTGCTTGCGAATAATAGTTTTTGAACTGTGTTAATTACTGTATTTATGACTGCTAGAATTTTGCATTGTTAATCTTGATGTTAATCTTCTTTTGTTTTGCTATTTTGTTGTTAAATTTGGACAATTTACTACTTTAATGTTTTTATTTTTTTTGTAGATGGTTACATGAAAGTAATTCGTTGTTTTAGTGGTGATAATTTGAATTTGAAATGATATGGAATTCATATTATGTCTAATTTTATTTTAACGATTGACTTTTTATTTTTATTTTTTATAATTTTTATATTGGTGAACACCTTGCTTGGCTCATGCGAGTGCCGGGCGCTTTTGGTGTTTTGGAACCATGATGCCTTTTACCGCCTAGCGCCTTTGACAACACTACCAAGCAGCACTCCTGCTCCTCCTCATCTTCTTCCTTGATCTCCTCCTCTTCTCTCGCCGTCTCCTCTTCTCCATCTCCTTCTCTTTTTCTTCTTCTCCACCCTTTTGTTACTGTAGCATGTACAGATTTACTCTGTTGGTAAGCCGGTATAGATCTAACCTGTACTGGCCTTGCCATAGACCGCATGGGTCTGGTACCCATGCTTTAGAATCATCTTTGCATATCGCTTTATTACATCTTTGAAACCACATTTTATCTTGAAGTTTATTGTTGAGTATTGAAGTGAGGATGAATAAGAAGTCATTGAACACTCAAGTTTGTTTGATTCATTTAAATTCTGAATCATGGTTTTTTTACTCAGGCGTTTTGAATGATGGGAAAAGGAACCAAGAGGCAAAGGAAAGCTGTGAGAACCTCAGCCAAGAACCATTCTACAAACGATGCTTTTAGAGAGGATGACATTGATGATGAAATTGACGCTTGTACAAAACAGATACTTGGCCCTACACTCTTGCTCTTTTTACCCATCTCCTATGATGTATTTAATAATCTCGATAATTCAAACATGCAGTTCATAAGCAGCGGGATGTTGTGCCTCTTGATGTTAATGGTGAGATTGGAGATGATTGCGGTGACTTGTTTCCAACAAAAAATATTTTCGGATTCTATAGTTTCTAGTGTTGTAAATTTCATTTCGCATATGTATATGACAGGTGAATCTGAGGATGAAGATTTGATTGAGCCTGTTTTTGACTTTGAGGTGAGAAATACATTTTGGAAGTCATAATGCTGAATTTCTTGCAAGTCATAATTGTCGTTTAACATTGAGGGCCCAGTTTTTAGAACTTCAGATTTACATACAGTAACATTTCTTCTTAACAAGTGTGTCAACTTTTGTTAGTATTAATAATTATGTTAATCTGGTTTTATTTTATCTATTTCTTATGGTTGATTTAAGACCATACTTTCTTCTGGTACTAATTCTTTCAGTGGTGTATAGGGTATTGATGAGGATGATAGTGATAATTCCAGAAGTGATGATGATGGTGAGGAATCTGATGGAGTTAATGATAACATCAAAGACAAGGGATTTGCTGCAAAAAGTAAGTGTGATTTTCTTCTTCAAAAAAGAAGCCTTATTCTATATACAAAACTTACATATTCTTTTAGGCATAGATTTAAAACTCTAATTTGGACTTAGTTATATGCTTAGTATAGGGATTGTATACATGGACTGGTTTTGTTTTGAGACGAAACATCTATTCTTTGCTGTAGATCACTGTAATTTTTTATAATCTTATTTTTTCTTGCTTTACTGCTGAAGAAAGATAATTTGTGCTTTAGTGATGCAGGGCATAATGTTGAGATTATTACTAGTGATGGGAAATATTCTATAGAGCTAAGACGGCATTGCAAATGTGTTTAAAGACATAATTTAATATTCATGGTTTCCATTTTAAAAGAATTTTGGATCTCATACCATGATACCAGTACAACATATATCCATTCTGTGGTGTGCAGACATGCCCTTACAGAAAATGCTGCCTGGTGCTAGTTGGCTTGGAACCAGATGACAGCTTTGACTGTACTATTCTCAAAGTTATTGACATGGGTCATGAGGACAAAAATTTAAATTAAGCACTTGTTGGCAACAGTGTTAGCTGTTTCATGATCACTAAAGTTAGTCTGAGGAACATGAAAAAAAAGGTAAAATACTGATTAAACTAAGTGACTGGTGGAGGAACTGCCAAATGAAGCCAAACTCATGTGCATGTTCATTGGGGCAAGGGGACACACAAAGAGCATTTTGATTTATAGGAAAAAGATAGTTGTAATACATTTAGTACACATGTTCTAAAAATCAGAGAATGTGCAATGTTATAAGAGGGGCTGATCAGAAGGCTTAGAAACCAAAAGATAAAGTCAACTTCTCACTTTGTGTCATATGTACAGAAATTATTTTTGAAGTGATCAAGCTTTGGATGGGAGACATGTTGGATTTGTATCTAACATGATTCATAGCGGTGAGTGTGAAAAAATTTTGACCTGTATCAAACATGATGTGGCACATTTTGGGTGGGGGCTATTGTGCCATTAATGAAATATTGACACATCCTTTCCTCTAGACAATTTTGCCAAGGATAGCACTGTGCACAACATGTACCATGCTGTTGGTATGCTAACATGACAATCAAAGCTATTTATCTATAGGAAGGCAATTGATTTAGGTAAATATTTTGGATGTATTTAAAAACTTGTATTACATGTGGACCACTGAACCTGCATTATGTGTTCAATATGTATTAAGAAATTCAGTGAGGCTTAAAAAACTGTCTTGACACTAGTAACTAACGATAGTAATGGGCATAAGAGTTTTCCAGTGTATAGTCTTTGGGGACTGGATGATGTATCATTATCCAGTAATGGGCATAAGATTTATTTGATGAAGATGAGGATCATGAAATTTTGGAGGAGCAGATAAGTTCATGTATGATTTGGTGAATGGTGTTATTTAAGACTATGATGCTTGGCCTCTTGTGTTATTGCTGCTGAATTAAAAAGAAATATAAATGATAAGTCAATTTATTCATACCTGTATATCTCAGCAGCATATAGTTCCACACCACATAGACTAGATCATATAAGTTGAGTGATAACTTTTCCTCTGTAAGAGCTTTCTGCATCTTCTATTCTAGCTGGTGTCTGGTGCAGCTTGTAATGTTGGCGAGTGATGCGCTGACGTTATATGATACATATGTTGCCAATAGCAAATAAGGGGAGAAGCTTAAATCTTGACATAATTGCATGCCTCACAGGTACCAGTGACAATACCTTGTGAGGGAAAATGTCCAAGACCTAATCAGTAACTCCCTTCAAAAAGGTGCACATGTTGCCTTTGAGGTGGTTTCATCCAGGATTTGTTCTTTGGGTGACTTCTCATCCTTGAGCAGTCAATTGATGCTGTCAGATGCTAATCATGTGTCTGATTCTCTCTTGTGGTGCAACATTGACAGCCAACAAGAGAAAAGGGGGTTAAAAGATAGGAAAGTTGGGGAATTTACTTTCAAACAACTAAAAGGGTTTAATTTCAGTCTGATATGTTCATGTGGATTGACACGGCGGAGCTGGCCTGAATTTGATAAAAACAAGCAGGCATGAGAAGAAAATTTGTTCCATATTGATACAGGTGGTTTCATCACCACCCGTTTCATTAGGAAACAAGTGCTGTCCAATTGCCTGAAACAAGATTTATAATTTGTATGCAGGGTTAGTGTCGTTGTAAACCTAAGAAGGCCTCAGTTAAGCTTCTTGAAAGGTGACTGAAAACTCTTATTGAATATATTGTTGTCTTGGAGGTACTTTTATGCTACACTCCTGAATTTGATAAAAACAAGCAGGCATGAGAAGAAAATTTGTTCCATATTGATGCAGGTGGTTTCATCACCACCCGTTTCATTAGGAAACAAGTGCTGTCCAATTGCCTGAAACAAGATTTATAATTTGTATGCAGGGTTAGTGTCGTTGTAAACCTAAGAAGGCCTCAGTTAAGCTTCTTGAAAGGTGACTGAAAACTCTTATTGAATATATTGTTGTCTTGGAGGTATTTTATGCTACACTCAACTCAGTTGCAACAGTCTGATATGTTCATGTGGATTGACACGGCGGAGCTGGCCTGAATTTGATAAAAACAAGCAGGCATGAGAAGAAAATTTGTTCCATATTGATGCAGGTGGTTTCATCACCACCCGTTTCATTAGGAAACAAGTGCTGTCCAATTGCCTGAAACAAGATTTATAATTTGTATGCAGGGTTAGTGTCGTTGTAAACCTAAGAAGGCCTCAGTTAAGCTTCTTGAAAGGTGACTGAAAACTCTTATTGAATATATTGTTGTCTTGGAGGTATTTTATGCTACACTCAACTCACCATTTGATAATTAATAGATGTTATAATTTGTAAGGGAAGTTCATAGTTAATGTTCATTTAGTTGTGTTATTTTGGCCTTGTTTTGACACATTTTGATAACAAATGAAAGTGGCTTGACTCAATTCGAACACTAACTTCACTGCCCAATTGGAGATTCTAGAGAATAATTTTGGGATTAACATTTGGGGTGTTGCAACTGAAGAGGAGCTATGGATGAGTGTGCAGCAAAGCACCAATAGTAGTTGAAAGACCAAGCAGGTTGATTTAGAGCTTCAAGTTGCCATGGATGGTTAATAGTTGTGTTACTCAGCACCCATGATAATTAGACTACTTTCTTTATATTATTTCTATTGCAGTCAATAAATCATAACCATTATTCTTTTTTAGTAGTATTGTGATGCTTAATATGAAGATATTTGTTTCCATTGAAAGAACTATTTGCTTGAGGATATAGTTTTTGAGGCCTACTACCCTTTTGTATATGTTATTTAGTGTTTACATTGACGACTAAGTTATGTTCATTTCATTTTATCTTATTCAGTTGCAAGACAGGCAAAGTATCTTCGACAGAAATTCGGAGGAGATGATGATGAGATGGATGATCATGAAGAAGAGGAAGAAGAAGAAGAAAGAAAGGCTATATGGGGTAGAAGGAAGAGTTTGTATTACAATGCTGACAATGTTGACTATGAGGTAGTGAATCTTGTCCGTTGTTTCATATTTCTTCCAAGTAAGAAGCTTGCAGGATTTCTGATGGCTTAATCCATTTATATGATATGACAAGCTCCAATCAAGTGATGAAGACCTTCCCATGGAGGAGGAGGCTGAGGTACTGAAGATCCAGAGAGAGAAGGCAAAAACCCTTTCAATGGAAGACTTTGGCCTCGAAAATAATGAACAAGATGAAAGTGATTCTGATAGGCAGAATGACATGCATCAGGTACTGATTCTACATCTTTTGCTTTGTAAGTCATTTCTTTCTACATATAGAAACTTAAATGCCTAGTATTTGAAAGTATTGACTAGATTGATGATTGCTAACATCAAGTAGTTAATCTGTTTAATCAGACAAATTTCTATTATACAGTAATTGCCCACAGAGTACAACAATTTAGAGTGAATATTTCAAAATGCTAAATTTGGGTAGGTTTCTTTTTTCCTAATTTTTATATTCAAATGTATCTTACAAAAGCAATGCTTCACTTAGCAGGATGCTTTAGTTGGGAAGACAGCAATGGGAAGAAGATCTGCTGTAGATGATGACAATTCGTATCAAAATTATGAGGAAATTAAGAAAGATTTTACTGATTTGTCAAAGGAGGAGCAGATGGATGTTGTATATAGGTACTCGTCCTTACTTTGCATCTAAACTTGTGAAACTTCCCTAATTGGCTCTTGGAAAATTTGAAAATCATTGCCGTTTGCATGAAACAATGATCAATCTCATATACAACTCTTCAATATGGTTTATGTACGTCTAGAGCACATATGATGATGCATGTTACTGATTCATATCTAATATTTTATCAGAAAAATAGAGTATGGCTCTTCAGTTTCATTATAGTTTAGTGGCAGTGCTGCCATCATGCTAATTTACATTTCAAGACAATGTCCTTAAAATGATTTTCGTTTGACCAAAAGAAGCAACATTTATTGCAGCTAGGGCTGCACTAAAGAGAAGGAAGAGGTGATATAAGAGGACAAAAAATGAGATTGTATTTCTTCGAAATAGAATAGAAAAACTATATTTATAATTGTGAATCCATGTAGATGATAGAGGTTTAATTCCGGATATTGGGCTTCAACGTATCAAGATTGAGTTCATATCACAAGGATTAAAATTTTGGTTCAATATTCATAATTGTTGGTGGCCAGATCAGTGTGACATTGGTACCATACAGTGTACCTAGTGTTGGTATGTGTTGCTGATCGGTAAATATCTGACCAGCAGAGAGAGAGAGAGAGAGAGAGAGAGAGAGAGAGAAGAGGTGGTCGTAGAGGAGAAGAAGAAGAGTCGGCAAGGAGAGAGAGAGAGAAAAAAAACAACACAAGTATTTATCATTGTCAACAACTTTTAAAAATGTAAGAATATAAAAATGGGACCATCAATGGTGCAACTTGGTACCGGTCAGATTACCATCCTGTGTGCCTGATATGGTTAACCTATTAGGTGATAAGTTTAGTTTCAGATTTGACTTTATTAAATTGCTCAGTTCGAGTACCAGTCAGCATCAGACCTTTGAATACCAGTCCGCATTGATAACTATTATCAAAATTTTAAACCAAGTCATGTTCTAAAATTAAAAAGGTGAAAAGACTTCTGATTCTACTTTTTGGATCAAAAGCATGCACCCTTTAGCTAAATTGTCTGTTAAATTGAAAATGTGATTGTAAGTTTTGATGAGGGTCATGTTAGGTCGGATTAGAATTGATTTAGGTTCATTATTATCAAATCAAAATTTTTTAATTTCTTAATATAACTTTAGTGTAATTAAATGAAAATTTATGGTTATTGGATAATTGATATGTGCATAAGTTCCCGTCTTGTAGCTAGATGCACTTGACTTGTTCTTAGGGCCAAGTTTGGTTGCAATAAGACAAGTTCGGTGGTAACCTGGTATTGGAAGCATGTTTGACATTGTATTCCTTTTTTATGTGTGTGCATGCAAATAATTCAAGACGAAACAGCTCTCAATTGGATGCACATGTTTCAAGTGAATGTAGTGTCCACTAGACTACTATGGTGATATTGTGATAATATCTTTTTGTGTTGGATTGTTCCCTCTCATTATTATGTGTAGTTTAGTAAATATATGTCGACCTGCATTGGTAAGAGCTTTATACCGTAGGCCTATCCTTTCAGACTAAAAGTACATTGTTGGGTGTACAGTAGTGCTGCTTAAACAGATATTTGGGACCATGTGCAAGCTGCATTTTCTTTATTTTCTGGCAAGTAGCAGAATAACATTTTGTTTGCCACCTTATTCAACTGTAGCTTTTGAGGAGAGAAAAGAGGGGATCTATGGAACCAGATTATCTACAGCTATAAGAAATATAAAATTTTAATTTGCACTTCAGCCACAGAATTTGTTACAGTTAAAGTGTTGCAGGCTTATTGGTAGATACATGCTATTGCTTATACTGCTGTTTATGAGCATAATATTGTGATATTATATATATTTTTCTATATGTTTTAAGTTCCATAATTTCTTTTTGCAGTTCTGCTCCTGAATTAGTCGGCTTGCTTGCAGAATTAAATGATGCTCTAGACCAAGTTCGAGAAGTAAAACCAATTGTACACAAGGTGAGCACTTAATCAGCATGATCAGAGAGACCATTCTTTTGCGGACAACTTTCAAGTGTATCGTTGATGCTGACCGCTAATAAGAACAGCTATGTTAACAGTGACCATTGTTTGATGCCTTGACCAGATCAAGTGGTCAAATCCACTATGTTACTGGAACCTTGCTAATTTCAAAACTGAACCATGCTACCGCTCCTCCTAGTAGCTTCCTCTCCTTTCTCTGATGGCTAGATTTATTTATCTATTTTGTGTCTATTTGAGTGCAGATGATAATATTCATACTAGGGTTTTTTAACATCTTACTAAACTGACATGAGCTGATCCCACTGAAAGTTGCTACAGTTCAGCAATGCATTTTGTACCATTCAACTCTTGCCATTGTTCATGATCAGGTTTCTGACTTAGTTATCCTACAATCATTGTTATGGTGGTGCTGGGATTTCTTTAAAGAATTGGTGGTTATTCTTGCACAATCAGTGATTATTCTTCAAGACATTAGCAGGGAGCACGATATAAGCATAGTGGGATGCAGTACAATGATCTTTGTGTCATATAATGGATTGATCAAGCTTCTTCTTACTTTCTTCTGGATGAAATTTAATCTTATATATCTTGTGGCTCCTTTTTAAAATCTTTAAATGATTTAAGGTTTCAGTTTTATTTGTCTTGTTTTTGTTACTAAGGACTTTGACTTATATTTCCTTCGACAAAACTAGACCTGTTCTATGATTGTTCGACTATGGTGAACGTCTCTTTTACAGGTTGGAGAAACAACTGAGAGAGATAGGGTAGGAATGCACTTTTTGGAGGTGAAACAAGTTTTGTTGTTGACTTATTGCCAGTCAATAAGTTTTTATCTTCTTCTCAAGTCGGAGGGACATCCTGTTCGAGATCATCCAGTAATAGCTCGACTAGTGGAGATCAAGAACTTGTTGGAAAAGGTCTGTTTCTACCTTGGTAAAATATGGACAAATGAACCACTTCTCTTTTTTTAGCTTTTACCCCTCTTCTTCTCGCTATTTATTTTTTCTTCCTTCTCTGATTTTTTTCTTGTTCTAGGTTGCCTCTTTAAATAATTTATGTATTTACTTGTGATACCTGTCTTTTTAGCAGATGAAGCAGATTGATGTGAATCTTCATCCACAGCTTGAGGATTTGGCAATAAATAGCTTGAAAAATGTGCTGACAAGAGGAAATTTTCCACTTGAAGTCAAACCTGTCACAACAGGCCAACAATCAAAACCTATTAAAGTACCATTATATTTGTCAAAACAATACATCTATCTTTTGTTATGCAATATTCAATTAATCACTCATTATAAATAATTATACAGGACTTTGAAGAAAGCAAATCATCACAGGATGCTCATAATGCAAGTGCCAGTCAGAAAAAAGAGGTTCTTCTGAACGACTTTTACATGCTTAAATTCTGATAGTTGTCATCTAGGTATTGCATTTTGATAGTGTACTAATAGTGTTAAATGATGAACCAGGATGTTCAAATGGGCCTACAAAGCTTGGAAATGCTGAAAGTGAGAGAAAACCTAGAAGCAAAGTTGAAGAAGAAAGGCATTTACAATTTAACAAAACCAAAGACTGAAAGAGTTGTAAACGATGTTCGGAAGGCAGTTAATGGGTACTTCTGTGTGGCTTTGTTTCACTATTCAAGCATCAAAATGCTTGCTTTTCTAAATTGGTTAGATTAGATCTACCTAACATTTTGGTTAATCTGAAGAACCTTAAACTTTTAACAGACAGCTTGAGACATTGGATGATTTTGATGATGAAATTAAACACACAGCAGTCCAGAATCTCGAAAGTTTGTCACAGTCACGGAAACTGTTGCAGCTTGTTGGAACTAAAGCAAACAAGTCCAAGGTATGCCTGTCTTAGATCACAACTGGAACATCTTCAAAATCATTATTGATCTGTCCAACTTGTTCTCCATACTGATATCTGATATGTTGAGTGACAGATTTTGCTGAGTTTTACATGCAAAATTACACAACAAAGATACAGTTGTGTAGTGTAGAATTTGCTTTCATAGTTTCCGAGTTCTTGTGGTTCATTATCTAGAAACGTTGTTGATTGTTTATTCATGTATCTAAGGCATGGCACGGCTAGGGCTTGTGCAAACCACATAGATACGTGCACATTGTAGGCACTACCATGAAGGAATTCATGTTCTAATAAGGTTTACAACTAGCATAATATCATATGCTTCATAACTATCCTAATGGATAATGGGTTTTATGGAAACATTTATTTGTAGTAGTGCAGTTTCCAAACTAATTTCCAATGCAAAAGACATAAAAAATGTATTAAAAACGATAAAGTATTGTGCAAAAATCAGTTAGTAATTACATATGTAGCAGTACTAGCATAGATATATATGTTCTGCTTTCGATACGACAAGCGTGTCCATATTGCGTACTCTTATTACTCATTCGTTTCTTATGGTCCTTAATCTTTTATTTGTGGAATCATTACTTGTTGCTACCTGTGAGTTTCATTCTTCATGGAAGCTCTTGGAATCATTATTAGTAACATAATTTTGAACTTGTTGTTTACATAGATCGTATCCGGTGACGATGACTTGCCAAAAAGAGATGAAATTGGTGAAAGGCGGCGGAGACATGAACTACGAGTTCTTGCAAGGGCAGGGGCTGTAGATGACAGTGATCTGATGGAAGATGAAGATGGAGGTCTTGGAAGCAGGTCCATGGATGTCAAGGATCAAGATATTGATGAAATGGGAGAATCGGAAGATGAATTCTATAAAGAGGTGAAAAGGCAAAGGGTTGAAAAGCTCAGGGCTAAATCAGAAAAATATTCAGGGTAAGTGAGATATGGGCTTCTCATTACAGTGTTTATGAATTGGCTGACGAATATGCTACGGTGTCTTGACAAATCTCATTTGAGCCCTCTGATATGTTACAGAACCCTAGCTGTTCCATCTTTTGTGGAAGCTGAAACTGACGGTAAGAGGCAGATCACATATCAGGTCAGTTCTACCTGCTCTTATAGAAACATGGATGTTATGTGGGATAATTTAGCATCTTTATGACTTACAATCAATCTGTGGACCAGATGGAGAAGAATAGAGGACTAACTCGCCCCCGAAAGAAGCTGCTCAAAAATCCACGAAAGAAATACAGGGTAATCTTTCTCAGGTTTGAGATGATTGACCTATCTGATCAGGATGAAAGTTCTATCAAAGTTTAGACTAAATTTCATGTTTGTTGTTGCAGCATAAACACCAAAAGCAACTTATACGGCGAAAAGGCCAAGTACGTGACATCAGAAAGCCAACTGGCCCATACGGTGGAGAAGCCACTGGAATCAACACCAGTGTTAGCCGTAGTATTAGGTTCAAAAGTTAAGAGCAATGAGATATGGATCTTATTTATTGGATTTTGTCGGGGAAATTTTACTGATGATTTTATCTTTTTGTCATCACTCGGGAGCTTCTTAGTGAGGCTTCCGAATGGTTTATTTCACACATTATGCATTGCTGTCTTCTCCAGATATAGCTGAGAGCATTCATAACCAAAGAGTGGGTGCTACAGTCAAAACCCCCAGTAAAGCATATGGAGCCATTCTTACAATGGTTTGCTGCTTCTTTGACCTCCAGATCGTCTACAGAAACTGTACGCCACGCAGCTCCATACTCATCTGCCACCACATGTTAGATTATATGGAGCTATTCTTACAATGGTTTGACCGTGAAATACGACGTGTAAGATGGGCGACTGATACCATATATATCACAATGGTATGGAATTCTATATCTAAGCAAGAACAAAAGTTTAGAACATCAAATAGAAATAGATTAGACCAATAGCAACAATGCAGTAACCAATTCAGATGTCTCGACAGAGACGCTGTCGCTTTTTATTTCAATCATCGAAGTATGGAATTGCACAAAATTCATGTCAGTGTAACTCCAATAGGGACTTCAACACAAACCAGATGACTGCTTACAAGAGCTTTGGTCACCACATTCGTTACCTGCAGTGATGGAAGCAGAGTGGCCCACATGCTTGAACTCCTGAAGCTCTGTAATGCCCATCCATGGTTTGCGCCACACCTTGCCCTCGTACAACTTGTCATTTCCTGCGTCGATAACTTCTACCATCAGGTGATGGACTCCATCGGCCAACTCATCCTTCTTCATCTCTACCGCACGAGAGAACTCCAGAAGCGCATTCTGCGGGGTAGAAGATCGAACTCTTTAACACAAGATGTTTTTCGTGAGATCAACCACCACTACACCGATTGCATCCATGGGCAAGAATTTTGGACACGATTAACTACTACCGAAGAGGTTGAGAGAGGACGAAAGATATCAGATTGGGCAACAAGCAAAGAAATTCCCACTGTGAACCGGAACACATGCAAGAACAAATCAAAGACATGAACATCGAACTAATAAATTGTTTGTTTGTTTTTTTATTTCTTCCTCTTGATGCAATACGAAACCGATGATAAAGAACGAAATAAGAGAGAGAGAGAGAGAGAGAGGAATTTTTCAACATCGTAAGAGATAGCATAAACTCGTTTCCATCTAATATCATAAGAAATTTAGACGGGAGATTACTATTTGCAACAACGTGATATCATCAATGGGTGGAGCAACCGGCAATCAATCGATAGATGTGCTAAGACCAAACATCTCATGGTAGCTTTCAAGAGATAAAATCGATAATACAGGAGTTATAAATAATAAAAATAATATTTTATTATTTTTTAAGAGTGTAAATAGTGAGAGATTATCTATAATAGTAGAAATAAATAATGATAAAAAAATTCTGACGTTAATCATAACTCACCAAATGACCGTCACATGCGAGTTGATACGAAGAACAAACGTTAGATCATCCCCCTACTCAATCATAACATGGGAGAAGTAACGATTTGTCAACTACAATGAATAACCATGTACGAGAAGCTATTCAAGCTGATCCTATTAGCCATCGAGGGTAGTGGTCCTCGAGTGATCGATGAGATCAATTCCCCTTTGATGACAAGTTGTAGAGGGCCATTCGGACCAGCCGTTCATGTGAGCAAAGGACAAGAGGAGGATGTTGTGTAAGTCACAAATGGTCCTCGTGCTTACCCAAGTATAAAACCCAACTTCTGGGTCTTCTTGGGGATCAAACTTCTCACGTACAAAACCTTCTTACCTTGACTAACTTATGTGTCATAGGGGTTGAATCGAAAAATCCATCCTAACATTGGCCCTTACGTAGGATTCCCGAGGAAATCATAACCTACCTTGCCTAGCCTCGGATACCCAAAAACCAACATCGATCACGTCACCTCCGTAGCACCACCCTGATCGACGGTATCAAGACAACAACAAATAGTATATTTTTTTAATAAAAAAGGCAACTAATTACAAATGGTGCAAGTGAAAATTGCGTATACAATTAAAACCCAGAATGACCAATTCGACGAGGCAGAAACGAAAAATCAAGCTCAACAAACAAACAATTGATCGAACGATTAGAAACCGATAATTTTGTAGGTGGATGATAGATAACAAAGGAAAAAGAACATAATATTCAAATAATAAATAACTTATTACCTCGTTCTTGTTGTGTTCGTCGATGGCGAAGCGAGCGAGAATCAGAGAGTCCTCCTTCGGATTGGGCGGTAACCACAGCATTGCAGAAGCACAACAACGAAAGAAGAGAGGGTTTCAAGGAGGAGAAGAGACCCGGAAGAACGGATGCGGAGAGAAGGCCTGCATCCAAGGAAGGGGATTTATGGCAATAATATCTGTCAACGATGTTGGATGAATTCCAAGAACTGCATTTGGGCATTTCCAGGGTCGTTCCTCGCTACGTTTTTCACTGTTCATGCACTCTCTCATTCCCTCCTCGTTTGGATTTTCTGTAATAATCAGTTTTTTTTCTTCTTTTTTTACTAAATTAATAATTTCATATTAGATTTGTGCTTTATTTGTTTTATTCATCTAAAAGAAAATCATTATAGATTTTTTATTTCCTTGACTATGCAAACATATTGATTTTCGATGAAATTAATTATTTGATTAATTAATTAATTTTGTCCTTTGGGAGTCCTCTCTCACTTCCCTCCTATTTAAAAAGGGTTACTGTCATCTATTTTTTGTTATAATATTTAAAGTAATAATCCCACTTGAAAATCACATATCATTGGATAGACAGCAATTAGATTATAAAAAAATATTGATTACGTTTAGAGTTTTTGATGAACTTAACATACTAGTGATAGTATCTATAGAAATATAAAAACTATTTTGAAGGAGTATCATTTAGGCTTTGAAATTTTCTTCAATTGATTTGATTTTGATTATGCGTTTGCAAATACTACATCTATTCCTAAATTAGAATAAATCGACAACTTACTTTTGGTGATTTTTTTTAATATTAGATGTTTATGTTATGTTTTAAAATTATATATATATATTATTTTGTTCCATTTAATTGTTTGGACTCATCCACATGTAATCCTAGATTTTATAAATTAAACAATAAAAATACTCATTATTTATAATAATTCATCTTTAATTCAAGAACTGATTAGTAATTTTTAAGAATCTTCTTCATAATTGCAGCTGATTGAATTAATTAATTTCATAAGAGTTGGCACAGCCTTTTCTTTTTTTTTGTTTTATAATATGATATCGAGCATTGAATAATTTTCTTCTTACATTAAAAAGATGTGAAGAAAAAAAGGGATCTTACATCTCTGATCCCCACCCACATTGGTCGATGCAGATCCCTGTGGCAGAGTCATATGCAAGCTTGGAAGAGGAGAACACGGAGGATTATAAACCAATACCAAATTAAGCGTTGACAATGTGACCACACAAAAGGACAAGACTTTACTTCCACGCTCACAAGCATTAGTTGGGGGAACCATAAATAGAGGACATGTATGTTCTAATCTCCGGTGTTTTGTCTCCAAAGGAGGAGATATCTGTAGAGACAGAGAGAGCAATAAATGTAGAGCAGAAAATGTTACAAGAAAGGCAGACCTTTGAAGAATACACTATGACGAGACTTGTCAGATCTGTTAACAAGTATAGATTTTCTCGGGGATTGTTTTCTGTGTCCGGAGCTGCAATCGCTTCTCGGTAGCCTCCGCTGAGCGCATTTATTGTGCTCTTAGTAGGTTGTACATCCTACGAAGGGTACTCACTACATGTCTCCACCCTCAGTCATGCATCGCCAAAGACAGTCTTTTAATTGCCTCTCTCCTTTTCAAAACTGTCTCATCTACTGTGTGGGAAGCATCACCCTGACCTTACAGGATGGAACCGTAAAGCAGCCTTTTGGATGCCCTTTCTCTGCCAACCATCGTCTGTTTGAGCATGTAATCACGTACCCACTGGTCACAAGTACCAGTGGGCTCTTCTACCTGTATTTTCTGCAAATTACGTTGGTCACAGAATAATGTTTTCTGAAACTAATGCCCAAAGCTTCTTCCCGATTTAAGATCACTTCTCGGGGGCGGGCAGATTTCATGTCTTCTCTGCAAGAAACTTGAAGCTGTTAATCTGTGGATGATCCCTCTGCTGTGATAAAACCAGAGCAGCAGTGTGTACAAAGTTCAGCAAGTTTCGAGTTAGTATACACTATGTCCTCACATCAGGGTAATAGAGAAGAGAACCGGCGCATATATAAAAAGGACAATAACCACCGCAAGGGGAACAGGTTGAGATCAACTCTACCGATCATATGGTTGAATCTCATCATGTGTGTGACTGAGACCATCTCCATCAACTTTAACCATTTCGGTCAGCAGTAATAACGCTCACTTGGCTGCCAATAATCTAACTGTGATCTCAAACATTTACCTGCAGTATAGATGTATATAGGGCAGGGTTACATTAAAGCAAAAGCGGAAAACAAAGGGGGAAATGTTGTCTTGCCTTTTACTACGGCACAAGAAGAAGAAGAAGAAGAAGAAGAAGAAGAAGAAGAAAAGCTTAAAACAATTTAGACAACAACTGAAGATAGAAGGGACTGTGCTTCCACTGTGTTATAGTTGACATGAACACAATATGAACAGAGCGTGGAGCTAATATCACACCCAATATTATCAAGAAATATAACACCCAAGGTTTAACTAGCACTGCGTTCCCTTCTGCTGTCTTGTCTCCTTAAGTAGGAACTTTGCATCAAAAGAAACCAAAGCTGAAGATTTGAAAGAAAGAAAAAAAAAATCTTTGGGGACGCACATCATTCCAACATCAGATAAAAAATATCGCATTTGCAGATATATGTTTCTGTGTCATTCTATTGAGACCGATTAAGAATCATGAAATACTTGCATCTACATCACAAACAACGGTTGAATTACCAGTCTAACATCACTGCAGATGCTACAAAAAGGAAAGGGAAAAAAAAACATGAACAACAAAGTTTAGAGAAAAGAAAGAAAAAGCTGTGACCATTTTTCTATTTGTTGTGCAGAGGATTGGGCCCTGTGTACACCATCCTCTTCTCATCATCAACAGCTCCATCTGCTCCTTTCTGTGTCTCTCCTCCGAAGCTTGCATTGTGTTGAACAGAACTCGAGTTAGCGAAGCCAAACCCACCTCTAAGTCTCCTGGACCTATTGAAGCGATCGGCATATGAGCTACAGGTCACCAACTGCAGCAACATCAACAGGATTAAAGAGAAGATGATGTCCTTCCTTAAACCCATCCTTCTAAACTACGCTCATGCTGCTCCTGTCTGACTCTTGTAGAGGACAAGCGAAAAGGAAGCTTGGTGAGGATGGAAACTACAAACCCTTGGACACAAGGAAATTAATATACGGGTATGCGTGGTGGTGTTTCCATGTTTTGGCTTGTGGGATACCTTGAAGTCTGCAAACATGTTACCCTTTTGGTCAAGGTCGCTTTGAGAGTCAAACTGCATGGGTGATGGTGCCAGTTATAATTAAATATGACAGTTTTGTTGTTGGAAGCTTCTTTGGATTCTGAATTCAGAGCCTTTTTTTTTTGTCCTGGGGAGAGCTGCCCAGCCGCGAGCTATATATATATATATATATATATAAGAATGAGAGAGAAAGAGAGATGCCAAACTTTCTGCCCAAGTCTGGGCTTGGTTTTCGTAAATTACTTTGTTGTTTCTGTTGTTTGCTTGGTTGAAACGGGTTATTACTGAACTCGAGTCATCTCTACTGCTAGACTGCTACACCATAAATGACCTACGACAAGCATCCATTATATATATATGTGATCCAAGCACTAGAAACATGTGCATATCTCGGAAACATCTGACTCGAGAGATAGCACTTACTGCTGGAAAACCTTAAGAAAATGTCTGCTCTCAGATAAGATCTGATGGAACTCAACATACAATTTGTTGAACAATGATTGTACCAATAAAGATCAAATAATGACAAGGTATTTTCTGTCATGTTGCTTTAACACACATCTTTTGCGCATGGTAAACTCAATTGCCCGTATTTAATCAGTAATCACACAACTTATATTTTGTTTCTGATGCTGTGCAAAGATTAGTGTCACCAAAAGACAAGATTTTGTTCTGGTTTCCTACGTTAGGTTGCTTATTGGCTGTGACAAGCTCCACCCTATGGCGAGCCAAGCAGGTCCACTGAGAGCTGCAAACATGTTCTGGGATCAGGCTTTTTACGACAGAAGTGTCCTCCAAACAAAGCCCATGAACGATTCAAGATTGATTCATTACCCAAACCAGCACTTGACACCCTGTAGATAATTTCTTCATTCGAGTGGATCAAGGCCTAAAAAATGAATTGACTCCTACATTGTGTTCTCCAAATCCAAGCATTATTGTCATTAGACACAACAACTACCAAAAACATACTGGCCTTCAGAAGATTACAACTTCATGGCAAATCCATATAGTTGCACCAGATTAGGAAGAAAAATTTTCTTTTAGCACGAATATGGGTTTCACTAGCCAAAACCTGCTTTACTGACCTATACGTTCGATGCTAACGAGGGCAGGATAAATATTGATGAACTTTCGTGCAGAATCATACCAGGATGACAAGATGTGGTAAGGAAATGACCGCCCAGGTCATATGTAATCCCAACATTTGGAATTTTGGGATTTACAACTTTGATAGGTCACTTCCACAGTAATCTCAATATACCTGGAATAGTGAATTCTGACTAAAAAAAATATACTTCAGAGTCTAGCTTCCATCTCCACTCTTAAACCATGTCCTGCGTCCATGGATTTCTTCTTCAGAAGTCAAACAGGGCTGAAGAGATGATCAATTTAATGGCAGATAATATGTATACACTGATCTTGTAACAACAGACAACTCACATCTTACCTAAAAATACATAATAGTAAGTTTCTTAGTTTATAGTGGCTTTACCATCAGGTGCAGTTTCTGCTAAACCATCTTTCTCAACCGCTTGATTCCAGAAATTCTCTTTTCCCTTCTGTTATGTAATTCCAGAATATCAATATAATTGATGTTACAATTACTTCTCAATCATGTACATCGGTCAACGAAATTGATCGGCTCAGTTCCTATAAAATTGAAGCACTTTTCGACTAACAAAAAGAAGCACTTCTAGAATAACATTGATCGCTTTGGATAAGCTAATGATCTGGATGCCAGTGAACCATTCATTCCCATGTTATTGGCAAATGCACATTGGCTTTGTAGCTAAACCTCAGAGTAAAAAATTTCTCAACCTCATCTTTATGCGCACGAATATTTCACTTCTATAGAGGATAAGCTAATATTTTTAGTTGCAGAACTCTAATACATGAAACAAATATTACCGACCCTCTCTAACATGCAACATTCCATGTTTCTAGCAACTCACTAAGACCTAATGTGTCATGTACAGGGACTCCTGCAACAAATCTACAAGTAACCAGATAAAATCACAAGATTCCTCGGATTTCAACCGAAACAAGTGAGGAGGCCTTGGCCAAGATTCTAGAGATTTGAAGTAGAAACTTCTTTTTTTCCCCGCATATTCCGAAAGCAATTTTCCTAGTGCCAAATTCACAAACCAGTGCAACCCTGTTCCAATTTAGGCTCCTACAACAACTCTTTGTGCACCAATCATTTATGTACAAATTAGAAGGAGGAATATTAATGGCTTTGTCTTGAGTATATCTGCAATTCTTGAATCATTTGACAACCATCATTGAGTATAACATTATCATTCCAATTGTTACTCCAAAATTGTACAAAGAACATTTGATTATTGCCTTTATCTCCAGAAAGTCCCAGATCAACTCAAATATTCGCCCTATCCATCAATCTTGCAAATTATAATTACATGTCTTTCATGCCACTAGACCTGGCTGGTGAGCTAACTACAAATCATCACCGCATCAAAGACACCAAACATCACCCAATGCCCACAGAACAGCCATGAGGAAACAGAGTCACCCTGAATTCGTCTAAAATAAAACCTAAGGTAACGTAAAATTGAAGTCGAGATATAGAACAAACAAGGAGGAAAAAAAAGGAAATATGATCGGGGAACAAATGCTATATCGAAGCGAAGAAATCATTCATTTCACAGGTGGAACATGTCGAAAAACCCACGGAAGTAAGAAAGGGCATCATTCAACAATTCAAGAACGCAATCGAAATCAGAGATCAAAAAGAAGAAGATTACGCGGTGGTTTCGTGATCAGGACGACGGGAAGGAGGTCGAGAAGGCGTCGGAACTCGTGCTCGTCGATGTCGTGGGGGTTCCGCTTCTTCTGATCCTTCCTCATCTTTGAGTCGGGCCGACGCCACCGAGCATTTGGTAGCCGATAATAACGTGATCCTAGTAGCAACATCGTGGTGACGCAACATTTTCTGTTCCAGCTTATCGGACCCAACCGTAACGTGCACCGGTTTCCGCTCGGTCGCAGTATTTCGCTAGCTTTTAACACTAATGCAATATGGTAACTAATTCTGTAAGAGCTCCGCGTTTTGTCGGCACGGGAGACTCAAATGAAGTGGATGTGCTACATGACGCTAATGTACGATTAGAATCGTGTTTATTACCAGATTGTAACACTGATAGATCGGATAAAAAAGAAAAAAAATATTTATATCCATTCATTAAAAATAATTTTAAAATATTTAAAATTTACAATAAAATTATAAACAGTAAAAAAGTTACAAATAATAATCTCCTTACTAAAAAATTATATTATGAGTACAAGAAATATGGACATATCATATCAACTACGGCTAATTGGGGATAAAATGAAAAATAATTGTTAATAAAATTATGGACACGTCTAAAGAAAAAGACTGGATGTGTGAAAAAAAAAAGGTTAAGGACTCGAACAAATAACGAGCGAAACTATGACTTCTGTTAAAAATGATTTTGAACGATCACCACCCATAGATTATTGCCCGGGCATTCATAATCATGCCATTAGCATCAACATGAAAGTACAGACATTCCTAAGTAGTAAATCCAACAGCCCTTACAGAACCACTGCATAAGCAAATTGAGCAATATGTCATCATAGAGCCGCTTCAGTTTTTACTGATACTACAGATATTTAAATAACAGAGAGTCCTAGAGGCAAGGGAATAAACTACTTCCACCTTAGCAGAATACCAAGAGCAATACTGTAAAATAACCACAGCCACTTCTTCAGACTACTCACATCTCCTGTGGCGCCTCCTCTTCCTCGTCCTCATAATATTCTTCTTCATCAGCCGTGGCATCTTGATACTGCTGGTACTCTGAAACAAGATCATTCATGTTGCTCTCAGCCTCAGTGAATTCCATCTCGTCCATGCCCTCGCCGGTGTACCAGTGCAAGAAAGCCTTTCTCCTAAACATTGCAGTAAACTGTTCGCTAACCCTCCTGAACATCTCTTGGATTGACGTCGAATTCCCAATGAAGGTGGATGCCATAGAGAGACCCCTGGGTGGTATGTCACAAACACTGGACTTCACATTATTAGGAATCCATTCAACAAAGTAAGATGAGTTCTTGTTCTGGACATTGATCATCTGCTCATCAACTTCTTTAGTGCTCATCTTGCCTCTGAACATAGCAGAGGCCGTGAGGTAGCGACCATGGCGAGGATCAGCAGCACACATCATGTTCTTAGCATCCCACATCTGCTGGGTTAACTCAGGGACTGTCAGCGCACGATACTGCTGTGATCCTCTTGAGGTCAACGGAGCAAAACCAACCATAAAGAAATGGAGGCGAGGGAAGGGGATCAGATTCACAGCCAATTTTCGGAGGTCAGAATTCAGTTGTCCAGGGAAACGGAGGCAGCATGTGACACCACTCATGGTTGCAGATATCAAATGGTTCAGATCCCCAACTGATGACAACCAAATAATTTCTTCCATGTGTCAGCTTAGTGCCAAAGAAAAAAACACAAAGACAAGCAACAAAATCAAAGACAAACATAACAAGCACAAAGAGTTGCCACAAATAAGGAGCATCACAATATTTGCTGTCGAACAAGTAACTGACTCAAATAAGCAAGAGAAAGTAACGTCAAGTTGAAAACATACTCAGAGACCAAAAAAATAATAATGATTGTAATTTCATTAAGCTATGTTAATTTAGAAAAAAAAGATGTGCTTTTGGCCAGGAATTCATTTCATTTTGCCATTCTTTTCAAATTTATTTTGTACAATTCCTTCTCTCCCATGGAAAATCCAACAAAAAACTGAGCAGAATAAATGTAAAACTCCACGAAGCTCAAGCAAAAAACCAGTCGTAGTGACTGTCATGTCAAAACTATCATAAACCAGAAGTACCTAGTGAAAAATGTGAAAAATAATATGCTCCTTGTATCACTAGGAAACTATATTTAACAGATATTATGCCTTTGCTTTTTGCCATCTCAAACAGTAAAGAAAATATGATTCAATAAAATGCCGTGACTTGATTATCAATTATAGCCAAAATTCAAATTTTGGCTACCAATGGTTAGTACCAAACAGAATCGTAAGTCACCAACAAGAATAAAGATCCATTAAGTTGGTTGACTTACAGCTGGGTGTGGTTAGCTTGAGAGTTCGGAAGCAGATATCATAAAGGGCCTCATTGTCCAGCACCATGCATTCGTCTGCATTCTCAACTAATTGGTGGACAGACAGGGTTGCATTGTATGGTTCGACAACCGTGTCAGAAACCTTGGGGGAAGGGAAAACAGAGAAGGTGAGCAACATCCGATCCGGGTACTCCTCCCTGATCTTTGATATCAGAAGTGTTCCCATTCCAGAGCCAGTTCCGCCACCAAGAGAGTGACACACTTGAAAGCCTGAGAAAAATAACATGGAAACATATCTAAACAGCATAAGGTGAAGCACATTCAAACTGATATAACTGCTGAACAAATAAGTTCATGAAAACAAAACCACAATTAAAATATCAAACCAAGATTAACAAACACAAGAATCTCAAAAGTCGATCAACAACTCCATGAATTTACATGGATTTTTTTTGCGTCCAAATGCATTTTTACAATGAAATGGAAGATTTTGGTGGTAAAACTGCTTAGTTCATCCTGATCTTTTTCACAAATAGGATTCCTTTCAAAATTAAGACCACGCAGGCAACTATAAGAATCTCAGGTTTTCAAACATCACATGCATAAGCCCATAAAGTTAAATCAGACATGTAATACAACAAATATAAATTTCAGGAGCAAAAGAATAGACAGAAATTAACTCACCATTACTTCAAGAAAATCAAAAATTTTAAAAATCAAAATTAATATATGACAATCAAGTTTAGCCCATAAAGTGAATAATGAACCGATTCTCTAGGAAGTGTCAACACCAACTCGTCTCACTACATAAGATAATACCAGATCAAGGAGACATCAACATGGAAGATAGAGGAACTAAACAAACATAATAAGGAGATGTCAAATATACCCTGAAGGCAGTCACAGTTCTCCGCCTCCTTCCTGACAACATCAAGAACTGAGTCGATGAGCTCAGCGCCCTCAGTGTAGTGACCTTTAGCCCAATTGTTTCCAGCACCAGACTGACCAAAGACAAAGTTATCAGGGCGGAAGATCTGGCCATAGGGCCCCGTTCGAACGCTATCCATGGTGCCAGGCTCCAGATCCATGAGCACTGCCCTGGGGACGTACCTCCCACAAGAGGCCTCGTTATAGTACACATTGACGCGCTCCAGTTGGAGGTCTGACGTCCCAGTATACTGCCCGGTGGGATCGATACCGTGCTCATCGCAGACCACTTCCCAGAACTTGGAACCGATCTGGTTACCGCACTGACCACCCTGGACGTGGAGGATTTCTCTCATTTTTACCTAAATTAAACACAAGGAAGCAAAAGATTAGCCCTCAAATAAAACACAATATTCGTACATTGTCGAGAAACCTCAGAGAACTTAATCGCTACGTTTTGACTAAAAACAAAAACAGAAAGATCTTAGAAATTATCTTCAAAATGAAAAGAAATGTTCATAAGAAGTAGAACAGTTCAAGTTAAACTTGCCCGCGAAATACCAAACACTCGGAAAAGCATTGCATCCCAAAGATCAGATAGACCATACTCAATATTAGGACATGTATCCATGAAATGTTCCACAACGATTCCAACATCACCTAAAAATCAAAACTCATTATGTCGAGTTCAAAAGAATAAGACAAACTCAGATCCAAGAACGAGAACATGGACCAAAACAGGTCCCTCCATAGTCATGAGAAACAACTGAAGACCTAAAATCTACCGTTTACAAATGAGAAAAATAAACCGGAGTAAAATCGCAAGATCCTTGAAGAAGACTCAGGGATGCGAAGACCTTGAAGCGATCTGCTGCAAGCAAGAATCGCTTGTGAGATGGAGAGCTTACCGGCGAGAATGCAGAGATCAGATCGGCTTCTAAGAAAGAGATGATAGCGAAGGGCTCGAGGCGGAGACTTGCGGTTGGGGGCATCATATAAATGGTGATGGAGAAGGGATCGGATGGCCACAAATCTTTCCCTCTCTCCTTTTTTTCCTTGTTGGCTCTCGGATGCCGTCCGATGTATGGATCGGACGGTCAATGACACACAGTTCGAAGTAGGCAACCTGTGTTTCGATTTTCAAAAAATCATAGCATAAGATGACGATAAAGCCCTCAAACAATATTCCAAATGACTTTTCTGTCCTGCCACTGGTTTCGGGCAGTTCCGTAAGGACACGCGGAGACTGCACTTCGGACAATACGTGGGCCTGCGAGCGAGAATCTATCGAACAGCGTTGACTTATGCTCCACGGGAGCCGTTTGATTCAGGACCGGACGGTTCAGATCTTTTGTTGCGATAGTTCTTTTTCTTTCTAATGAAGAAAAGCTGTGGAAGATTAGCGTCTTAACAAATAGGATTAATGGATTTAACGCATGCTTCTGACAATGAGCCTGTTGGCTTCATTTTATTCCGGAGTTTGTTCTGACAGTAGTCAATTTTGCAGGAAAATATAGAAGTTTCATGTTTAGGTGATGATTTGGGGAATTGAAATGAAAATTTTAGTAAATGTGTTTCATTGTCAAAAATCTATTGTTTGGAATGTTTTAATTATAATAAAAATGAAGGGTCAGTGTAACACATTTGAACCTTCAATTTCCAGAAGAAAATGGATTTCTACAAGAAGATTATCTCCCCTATCCTTGGGAAGAAATATGTTGAGATTCTTTTTCAGAGGATTATTTCATCCTACAGGAAGAAATAGAGAAAAAGTAACTTTCTCTCATCAGAGAAATGGAGAGAACCAGCTTTTTCTCCAGCCTCTCTGTTTGTCTCCAAAGGTTTTCAACTGATCCTTCTTTCCTCTATTTTGATTCAAATAAGTGTTGATAGAATTCTCCTTGTCTTTTCTTCTTTCTTTTCTCTCTTTGCTCCCCGAGCTATCATCCGAATTTGTGTGACATGATGATACTTAAGTTCCAATATCTCTTCATCAGCCTTTTGCATGTACTCTAAGATCAATAATTGGAGGAGCATGCTTGCAGGAATTAAAAATGAGTGACATGAGGACATTTTAGGCCTCAACGGAGATAATTTTCTGCTCACCTGTGATGTGGGTGCTCCTTCCAAAGCGTAGCATGCTTTGCTGCAGGTGAATGCGTGAAGCATCGTATCAACGAAAAAGACAAACAGCAGCAGAGTTTTTGTCAGCAGTGCCACATGGTAGAAGCCATGAGACCATGTGAGCTGCCTCCCTGACACACTCCTGTCCCATTGCCTTCAGTTCTGGCTTCCTTCAACTCTTCTTCCTTCATTAACTTCTTCTTGCCTTGACTGTTCTGCCTCCGGAAGAGCTTATGTAGTTTAGAATTTAAGCTTGTTAATGACTTCATGCCAATCATGCACCGTCGAGACTGTCAGTCTGCCTTCTTTATCCTTCCCATGGGAGTTCATGTGACAAACCCACATGAATGAGAGTGCAGAGTTCAATCAGACTGTTCAGATGGTAATAGCAGTGTGTTTGAGTAGTTCAAGTTTAGGATTTGGCTAATTCGTTTTCTATTTCTTTCTCTTTAAATCCATCAAGCAATGTTTGTCTTGTCTCTCCAAATGCTTCTCCATGGTTTGAGTCAACTGGATTAAACTGGTTTCCTGATGTGGTTCCAATACATCCCATGTACTTTTCGAGGCATGCAACCTTTCATGTGTTGCTGAGTCTAAACAGCTTGATGAACTTCTATAACAAGCAGATTTTGCTGAGTCTGCAAAATCTCATCCGGTGTGCTTGCTTACAATAGAATGTCAACCTGAAGACAAGCAAGACTCGAATGCCCTGATGAGGACATTGCAAGTGCTGGCAAGTGTCTCGTGATTTCATAAGGCAATTGGATCTTCTCATTCGGCAGAGCTTGTCACTGATGAGTGAGTTCTCATCACATAATTGGTTCTTTATAATGTAACAGAGGCCTGATGATTGAAGTCCTCCATGTTTCCTCCACTTTGAAGCTGAATTATGCAGTCTAAACACTGTGATCAGTTGGAATAATGGCATCCTAATTCAAAAGAGCAAATAATGGAAGCATATGATTATTTTTCTCCAATAACTGTATATTACTAAATTATTTAGCAAGATCACATGAACTTTATTCTATGAATTTGCTGTGAAAATTCTGACAAATATTAAATTTAGTGGGTCAAAGGACAGATTAAACAGAGACAGTACCTCTGGCACCTCAATACTTGAAACCTACCAGAATATAGGTAGGGACTTGAGGCCGGTGGTCAAAATGAGGACAAGGGGGATGGATCCTTGCAATGAATGCAAGGTAAATGACTTAAAGAGTGAACTCACAATGTTTCATTTACAACATACAATGCTCCCAGGGATACAGAATCAGTCATGGAGGACTAAAAGGCAGAACTAGTCACCAACACACTTGATGTGTCACTGGGTGGAATAGTCATTCTCATGAATGAATTTTCTTTTCTGTAGCATTGAGGTCATAGCATTGCCAAGTTAGTAAGGTTTTGAATGTTACAGGAGTAATTACTTACTGCTATTGTTTCAGCTGCTGTTCTAAATCTTGTATTGCAATTGTCCTAATCATTCGAATGATACATGACAAGCCCATGGATCTAATGGTCTGAATCCTGAAGTTGTAGCTCGGAAGAAAATTATTTCCTTAGCATACATTTTTCCCATTTTTTGAGCAACCAAAAAATTGGAGAGTGGAATGTGAGCCAGTGATCTTAGATCGAGTTGATTATATGGATCAGGCCCTTCTTAGTAATAATGCATTACCTCTCGTGATTTGTTAGGCACACAAGATGATTGCTTGAGAGTTCATTTAGTTGTTAGTCAGATGGAGTTTGGATTTCTTGATCCTGCCTTCAGTATCACCGTTTGTTTTACTCCACACGAAGCCTGTTTCAGAAACAAACATTTGGCTCAATTGTTATGGAACCATCAAAGGTATGAGTTGATGCCGGCAACTTATCCATCAGTTGGAAGTAATCAAGTAAGTTTGTAGCTCAGAGTGCTGTAGAACGCAATCATACTTCTCTTGTCTAAATCAAGAACAAAAGCAAGGAAAGGAAAACTGGCTGCTAGATCAAAGTTCTGAGGTATCATAACAGTGATGAATCGTTGACCAAACAAGTTGCGTCTTTGTCCTGATGTGAATGATGGTTAGAAAATAACATGAAAGGAAAGCCAACCAAGGAGATCAATTAGTCAATGGCAGGGGCGGCAGAGAGGGTGGTGGGGGGAGGAAAGGGAGAGTTCTGAAGGCTTTTCTCAGTGTTTTGGAAGACAGCGAAATCATGCATCGCGGTAGCCATTATGGCCTTCAAGCACCAGGGTAGCAGACGGTATCATGGCCCTGAAAAATGCAGAAGAGCTTGCTCTTTGAATTCTTATGATTTTGTTCACGACTTTGAAGGAAAGAAAGCAAGAAGCGTACTTCAGCACGGTGCTGTTTCCAGAGCAGAAGATGAGACCATGGATATGAGTCGCACTACTCGTGAGCTACCACTGTCCGCTTGATGCTTGTAAGTCGCATGTTCAACTCCGAATTCTCTTCTTTTCCGTCTACAGTACATGCATTCCACTGAGCCAACACATAGAAAGGCAATGAATTGTGAGAGTACTGGGAATAATATTTCATTTCAACTGTTGGAAGAGCATCCACTTCGCGTCAATCTTCCTTCTCTGTAACCCAACACTAGCGCAAGTGGGATCCATGTCATCCATCTCATGGCGAGCAGGAAATGCAACCTCGTCATTTGTAAGTAGGTTACCATCTCTTCGGACAAAGGAGCAGAAATCAACACGATGCTGCCATGACCAACTTCCCCTGCACCCCCCCTGCCTTGCAATGGCATATCGATGTCTCATTTTTCTCAGCAGCTCACCAGAGTTGGTCTGAACTCTGTGTCTCATCTTCTTCACATCCATCCTAAACCGAAGGGTCTTAGAACTAGGCATCCACGGCCAAAGAAAGCTGAATGAAGTGGAAACAGAATCCACTATGACATGCAAGAAATAAAGTGAATTCTCCAGCTGTTTTGTGAACTGGAAAAGCATGAAATGAAGTATTTCCATCAGGCACAGACAATACCATGTCATGTATTCCCAACTAGTAGCTGCAACTAGCAGTAGATACTCTTGTTTCTTGCCATGAGACACTGCAAGTGCAAGCTGATGTCTGAAAGTGGAATCCTTACTATTTGTTCCACGAACCTTAAACAAATTGCTAATGATTTGCCTTCTCTCTTTCCAGTGTAACAGAGAAATCGTAGCCAATGACCATCGTCGGACACATCCAACGCAAAGAACACGACAAGCACTGACATCTTAGTACCTGTACAACATCGACAAGTGGAATGCGAGAAGTGGCAAACTCGCAGCAAATGTCAGCTAAATTGACGCTTCGGATCCACGGGAGCGACATCATGAAAGGCTTACTCTGCCGTCAAGATATGCATCCTTGGCATCGACGCAGACCTTGGAACGAGAGCGACAGCCACCGGTGATTGCAGCGTCCACCACCGGAAGGCCGGAGTGCCGGCACCGGGGCCTTGTGAAGGCATCATCAGCGCGCACCAGAATTCCCATTACGTGGGTGCACCTCACATCATCTGCCACTCAACTAGTGGCCAGAAGCCACCCCTGCTTCCACATACACTCCATCCTATTGCTGCCAGGTGGATGGATTCCATGCCCAAGTTGGCCATCGACGTCCCGGTTAGGTTCCGCCAATTCGACCGATGATGCCTGCCAATTGCTATAAATACCAGCCGTAGCAGACAGGAACCCATAAGTTTTTGGTCCTCCGGTTTCTCTACATTTGCTTTCTGCTAAGCTCTAACCAAGATGAAGAACCAAGGAAGCTGCAGGAAGTTGTTTCAGGTGTGCAAGCCTTACGCCGCCATGATCTCTCTCCAGTTCGGCTACGCCGGCATGAACATACTGACCAAGTTCTCCCTCAACCACGGCATGAGCCACTACGTGCTCGTCGTCTACCGCCATGCCTTCGCCACCCTCTCCATCGCCCCGTTCGCCCTCATCCTCGAGAGGTAGACCAAGCAGTACTGGCTGCTGTTCACGTTCTCTCCGTAGAATTCCCAGCTCCTGTACTCATCGTCATTCTTGCTTCTGATCGCAGGAAAGTGCGACCGAGGATGACATTTGCAATTTTCATGCAAATATTCGTGCTGGGGCTCCTTGGGTGAGTACTTGCTCACTTCCGATCGAGTGTTATGTCATGGTGGTGGTGTAGTTACTGATAGTTTCTGCAAATATCTTCTTGAAGGCCGGTTATTGACCAAAACTTCTATTATGCTGGTCTGAAGTTCACCTCGCCAACCTTCTCTTGCGCCATGAGCAACATGCTGCCAGCCATGACCTTTGTGCTGGCTGTTATCTGCAGGTACGTGGAGAGAGAGAGAGAGAGAGAGAGAGAGAGCGATGTTTTCATGGTACTGTTGCAGCACGCAGACTTGGTGATTATATTGGACTGTTGCATGACAGGATGGAGAAGCTGGACGTCAAGAAGGTGAGATGCCAAGCCAAGGTGGTTGGAACTTTGGTGACAGTGGCTGGGGCCATGTTGATGACCCTGTACAAGGGACCTATCATGGAGATGGTGTGGACCAAGTACATGCATGCTCAAGCCCACCAAACCGTTGACGTACCCGTTGCAGCGGACTCGGCCGACAAGGACTGGTTCAAGGGCTGCATATTCCTTATCATTGCAACTCTGGCTTGGGCTTCTCTCTTCATCCTCCAGGTGATCCTTTGCAGGAATCATCTCGGTTCGCATTTCATGTGAAAATAAGAATAAGGCCTAGTAGCATGGCTCATGCTAGTTTCCTGCTTCAACAGGCCGCAGCCTTGAGAAGATATAACGCGCCCCTCTCCCTCACTTCATTAATATGCTTCGTGGGTACCCTACAAGCCATTGCTGTCACCTTCGTCACGGAGCACAGGCTTTCTGTGTGGCGCATAGGCTGGGATATGAACCTCCTTGCTGCTGCCTATGCTGTAAGTCTCTCTCTCTCTCTCTCCCTCTCTCTCTCTCTCTCTCTCTCTCTCTCTCTCCCCACTCACTCGCCATTCGTATGTGCAGGGAATAGTGACATCTAGCATTGCCTACTATGTCCAAGGTCTTGTGATACAAGACAAAGGGCCTGTCTTTGCCTCTGCCTTCAGCCCTCTTATGATGATCCTAGTGGCCATAATGGGCTCCTTCATCCTTGCTGAGAAGATCTATTTGGGAGGGTAAGCTTGCTATATCCACATATAACAACCATGAAGAACATTGATTGCTTTATTTCCAACAAAGACAATTGATACGGAAACATGGCTCCAAGAAGTCATATAGTTTACATAAATAATCTTCAAAACACTAAAACTAAATCACTCATGTGTTCGTCACCCTCCGAACCAACGATCATTTGGACTTTGACTAAAACATTCACTAATTTCTCTTGTAGAATAATTGGCGCAGTCCTCATTGTTGTTGGCCTCTATTCGGTTCTCTGGGGCAAGCACAAGGAGAACAAGGAGAAGACGACGGAAGCTGACATTCCAGTGTCCATCAAGGGAACTCAAGGAGATGGTCAGGTCATGGAGATCATAGAACTCGATGAAGTTGAGCTGGAGAAAGCCAAATCTGGTAACAAGGTGATCGACTTTGCCGACGTGGCCATTATACCGGTTAATGCTTCAGTCCCAGCAAATCACATGAAGGTCAACAAGGAGGCGAGATAGGAATACTTTGTGGCTTGTTCATGCAAGGTTGAAAGGAATCACAGAGAGAGAGAGAGAGAGAGAGAGAGAAACAGAGTGATCGACACTGGCATTCAACTCATGGCTGCTTTTCTTTTACTTGTTTGTTTTGCTTTTTCTTCCTTTCATGATGTCTGAACTCTTCATGTAGCCAATAATTTGGAAGTGGGAAGAAATGCCAGTACAGAGTTTTATGTGTCCTCTGATTCAAGTAAGCATGCCATTGTGAAGTAATTACCACTCCAACTTGTTTCAATTAGTAACACACGCAAAGAAAGTGCATCGAGAAGCATGCAACAAATTAAAAGGAATTAATATTGAAGTGTAATTACCACAATAGCTGGCTACTCTTTGGCTAGTAGCATTCTCTTAGTACGTAGTTGAAATTTTCTTCCATGTAATATAGTAATCAAGTGTGTCCCAGCATCATTACACATCTGAAACCTCGAAGTCAGCTTCATAGTTCCAACCTTTATGGTCTCCACATTAAAATGACAGTAGAGAACTATGACCATGACCATATATATTGTGGAAAGCCATAGAAATAACCATTCATTAGATCACCCAAAATATCTTTGCAAACTCATGTAGCCTTTCCATAATATAGCAATTTTCAAACATGAGATGAACCATATCACAGAATGTTTCCCCTGAATTACTATAAATATTGTACATATGCATTGTACTAAAATGAAGAATTTCATTTACAAAGGAAATAATCAAGTTAAAAGGAATCTAAAATTAGCATATTCGTGCACCTTGTGATTTAATGAAGATTCATTGATGTTCATAAGGTTCATTGTGAAGACAAGGTCAAGCTACAGTTGAAATAATCATCCGAGTAAATGACTCTCCACTGATGACAACCAAGATAAACAGAGGAACTACAAATGAGGCACAAGAATAGAGTTTGATCTTCCATTTTTTGATGTCTTAGTTGAATGAAGGATTCTTCGGATGATTCTCCAAAGTTAGAGCAGATCATCCACGACCAGTTCAAGAAAAAACAAAGAGTAGATGTAGTTCAGCACTCGATCCAGATCCTCCTCAAGAATAAAAAGCGAACCAATTAATACGTCAACTTGATTGGTAGAACTGAAATTCCTTGTGTTCTTGGAATCATCGGCTGCGGGGAGAAAGAGGCATGACGCAGGTAGTGGATAAGATCATTGCTTCTTTGAGGTACCAACACAATCATTATTGCCGATGTCGTC